>VSWD01000002.1:43993264-44054293 GCA_033119305.1 Pinctada imbricata
ATGAAATAAGGGAGGGGATCTCCAACAAGACCCTGTTGCAGCAACAACAGCAAAACACCAAAAACCCGATTCAAAAACACAAAAGACGAGCATAGTATGAGACGAAAAAGAGACAAACGATCAATAATCCATCAATAATCCAAAATTCGTGGATTACCTGAGCAGTATCTATCCTTCAGAGCTTGAAGTCAAAGAAACTACTGAGACAAATAATTCAGCATCCTATTTGGATGTAATGTTGTCCTATGAACGAAAGAGAATACTCGAATAACTCAGTTTGAAAATAAGAAGAAATTTCCTTTGTTTTGATTTTGTTCTGAGAGCTAGGCGTCTTTCAGATAAGCTTTTCAGTCAAGTTTGCGTTTGTGACCGACTAACATCGTCAGTGAGGAAGTTCTACGGTCAACTTGTCCTACACTATAATGTCCCACTGTCCAGGATGGTAGATGATATTCTGTCGTAGACCATTTGAACCATCCAACCACTAAATGTACTCGTATCTTCCGAAATGGAAGTAACCTGATGTGACAATTTTTCCGAATTGAAGCGACGGGTCTTGCTTGCAAGCAGGAAATGCTGCTTCTTCCTGGGCACCTGGTCTCACTCCCGTAATGGGAGTTCGCTTGTTTTCATGTGGTGGAGGTTTTTGTTTGTTTTCTTTGGTTCCTTTTTTATCCTGATTTTGTATTCCTTCGGTGATTTTTTGAATTACCGATTTGTGCTGTAAATTGGGATATGGTCATTATCCATATTTGTCATTATACATTTTCACTATTTTCACTTCATTTATTGCTTAAAAGCTCCTTGAATACATGATTAATTACTCATCGTAACTTCAAGATTGCATGATTCTGTCACAAAAGAATTTTAGCTTGGCATTAATAAAATTTCCCATTACGTCATCAAGGATTTCTTAGAGTTACATAACATCATATCATATATTGTTACCAAGGCTACATATCTTACAATTCTAGGAATTTATTATATCATAAATTTACATGACAAACTGAAGTAATATTTCTGGCAGGGTATCGAATGTAGGGCATATTTTATAGAGAAGATAACCTCGGTTCATAACACTTAAATTATTTAA
Source organism: Pinctada imbricata (assembly GCA_033119305.1). Lineage (NCBI taxonomy): Eukaryota > Metazoa > Mollusca > Bivalvia > Pterioida > Pteriidae > Pinctada > Pinctada imbricata. The sequence goes on from VSWD01000002.1 coordinate 43,994,358, forward strand.
TTGTTTCTCTAAATTCATTTGCTACATTTGATAGAGGTTAACCTCTATCAAGCAGAAGCCAAGAGCTAGCTTCGTCTTTCTTCCACGAGTGATGCGTTTTATATTCCGTTTATTTTCATCAAGCTTCTTTACATTATATGGGTCCAAATGTACCATTCATTTTCGCTTCTATCAAAACATTTACGCATGGGGTTAGTAAGCCTCATAGTGCCCTTCCTGTTTCAGCTTTGACTGTTATGTGATTAAAAGTGATCAATCTAAAATCAGTCAATGACGTCACTTATTAGATGTTATATTATTCTTTATCTTATCAAATAAATTGTAAACGGGAAAAGCATATAAAACGCTTTTTTAACTCGATTATTGCTCTTTGATCATTTTGTTTCTCTTTGAAATATGTGAAAAGTAACGAAACAAACGTTAGAATAACGTGATTTCTGCCTACAGGTCGATGCATTCATGACATATGCAATGCTTTGATTCCATTTATTTGCCGATATGAATTTTTTAAGAATTGATAAATTGTCTAGATAAAGGAAACGAAAATATCATTATGGAAGCTTGTTCATAGTAATGTTGTTTAAGTGAAATTTACCAAATGTAATAATAACAGACATGTATGCTTCTAGCGACTTTTTTGTTCTTTCTTTATTAACTTTCCACATGCTCAATCTGATTCATATAATAAAAGTTGTTTTGTCTTATAAATAAATTTATTATATCACCTTTCATCTAAGACGAAGGTGCCGTCTACATAAGATTTCACATTGCAAAAGACAACGTATCTCACAGAAACATTTTTGAAATTTTTATACCTATTTCTCTTGAAAAGCATCGAATTAAGGAATGATTCTCACTTTTTCCGATAGATGGAGGTATATCCGGGCATAATCTTAAACATCGCGTGGGCCCATTGGGTTGGGCTGGGCTTCAATTCAATAGCAATCTTACTAATATATTCCCACGTTTTAACGCATGCTATTTATTTAACAGTCGATCAAGAAGAAACGCCAGGTATCTTTCTTTCATAGTATAGAACAGTCCATATTTTATCACATACACACTGTATAAAATTACGTTATAAAGGCCTTTAAAATGTGCCAAAGAATAAACGGGACTGGGATTTAAACTACATATCTGATGAATCAAATGAGTTAAAGCCGATCCTGACAATTATCTCAACAGCACTCACAACAGAGCACCAAATTGAGCATTGACGGACCACTAGCAAGCTGGAGGTGGGACCAGGTTCCCGGGAAAAGTAAGCATCCCCTGTTTCGCTAGCCTGTTATATTAGGGAGTATAAAAACAAAACAATAATATATGCTATTGTCACTTTTTTTCAGATGGAATTTTCTTTTTCGGATTGACACTTTTCGACATCCCTGGTATCGTCCTTAAGTGCTACATTTAGAAATTAGACTTCCGTATGTTGAATGTGTTAACTAAGTGTCAGGTATTCAATAACAGAAAAATAACATCAAAGCAATTCTATTATAAAGAATGAGCTTTTTTATGTTATATTATTAAATCTGTTACGATTGTCTGAGAAAACTATTCATAGTAAGGCGTATACTTAATAGTATGGAGTAAAAGGTAGTAAAAACAAAGGAGAGGATCTCCAACAACACAAGGCTGCAGTACCCACAGCAAAACCCCAAAACACCCAATGCAAAAGCACAGAACAGACAAGCACAGGAAGAGATGCAAAAGGGACAAAGAACGTCAACACACAACTCAGAAACAACAGACACAAAAGACTACACATAAACAAACGAAACCATTGGGCAACCGGTGCCATCTGCCACGGAAATAGCATAAGGTGTGGTTAAAGAAGCTCTATAGCACTAACAATAGAGCGCAAAATGGAGAATCGACGAACCCTAGCAAGCAAGAGGCGGGACCAGGTGCCCGGGAGGAGTAAGCATCCCCTGTTCGCTAGCCTGTTATACTAAGGAGTATCAAAACAAAGCAATAATATATGCTTCTTTTTTACCAGATAGAAGACAATGCATTGATTAACATTGTCTACATGACGGCATGTGTAAAGAAGAGTTAAATGGAGATATTCTGTACAGATGCGAATGTCCACCTCAATATAGTGGATTGAGCTGTGAAATATCAAGTATGAATTCATGTATGTCGGCGCAGTGGTCTAGTATTTAGGACTCTTCCGTGTTCTGTGCTTACTACAAAACAAAGTCCTTGTCCGTGTACTAGCTGCATGTCTGTCTGTGGTGTTTTTTACAATTTAAAATGTAATTCATTATTTTCACGGCTAAGATATTTAAACTTACTTTTGTGTCATAACATTATTATCTCCACATTGTAAAAAAAATTATATCTTTCATGGAGAGATAAAGAATGTGAAAATTAAGGACATTGATGGCTCGTAATTATATGTACCATATCCAGATATTATAATCAAAATAATACATTTTAAATGACAAATATGGAGACTGATCATAGCCCCATGCAAAGTACATACTAGTCGTTAATTCAGACAATCATTAATCGATGACATCTGAAATCAGGGTAAAACGCGAACCAAAGCTAACAAATAGTTAATAGTAAACAAATTTGTTTTCAAGAAATTGGGTTTTCGGTGAAGCTTAAAGTCATTTCGGACGCGCAATCTACATTTAAGTTCATATCTACAGGTAGATGTCATGGAGATTGAATATAAACACAGAGCTCTTATTCATGTTGAAATGATATGAGGGAAGTTTTTCTGGTTGATTCTCGTCCTTTTGTCTTTTTTTTTATCGTCTAATGCTATGGTAGGCATGTTGGAAATCTCCTAACCATTTCAGCATCAATATGCCCCCCCCCCCCCCCCCCCAACTGTTTCAAATTCGTTCGGGTACATTTTGCGATTTAATTCAACCTGTGTTAACGTCAAAATCAAACAGGTGCTTAAAATAGGAAATCAATTTGCAATGTTAGTATTCCATTTTGAAGTTGCAAAGTTTCTCATTATACTCTCTTTCATCTTACTAATATTATCAACGTTTTAACACTTACTATTTATTTTACAGTTCTTCGAGAAGGAAATAAAGAAATTGAGTCCTCTATATAAACTTTATTGAGAGCTCGAGTTTAAAAAAAAAAATTTTATTCTTCTTTAATTTTCTTTCTCCATCCATTTTGTGGAGCCACAAAAATCCGTTTTTAATTTCATTTATTTTGATGACTTCAAGGACCTTATGTTAACAATTTTGGTATTAACGGATAGAATATAACTTCCTATTTGGACATAATGTTGTCCTACGCCACTGAACGTCACATTAACACCTCAGTCTATGACCAACGTGACGACCTCAATTTCAGCATTACAAACTTTCCTTTTCTGAGTAGCAACATCCCTTCATCGCCTGCTTATGGCGTGTTCATATCTCAGTTGATATGCTATACCAGAGCAAGTACCAAATATACGGATGTTGTTCTGAGAGCTAGGCGTCTTTAAGATAAGCTTCTCACTCAAGGATATGTTTGTGACCGACTAACATCGTCTCTGAGGAAGTTCTACGGTCGGTATGGGCAACTCGTCATACACTATGATGTCCCACTCTCCAGAATATAGGATGATATTCTGTCATAGACCATTGAACCATCCAGCCAAAGATTGTACTCTATGTATTCCGAAATGGAAGTAACCGGTTGTGACAGTTCTACCGAATTGAAGCGGCGGGTGTTGCATGCAAGCAGGAGATGATTACTCTTCCTGGGCACCTGGTCTCACTCCCATATCGGAAGTTCGTTTCTTTTCATATAGTGGACGTTTTTGTTTGTTTGCTTTGGTTCCTGTTTTTATCCTGATTTTGTATGCCTTCATTTTTTGATTTTCTGAATTACCGATTTTGTGCAGTATACAGGGATATGGTCATTATCCATATTTGTCATTTACACATTACCAAGTAATCTTTAAGCCAATTGCAAGGTTGCTAAAATTTCTCTGAAAGTCTATTGACGTTCGGACCTATATTACATACGAGAGAGTATTTCAGAGCCTACATTTTATGTTGACATGATAAACGTAATTAGAATGATCAAGGGTGAATAGATTTCAATCGGAAATACTTCAGAATTACAACATGCCTTTGGACATGATCCTGCAGTCAGAAAACGGACATGGGGACAGCACTAGACCAGTCTACAGTTTAGTTTTGACGCAGTCTTAAGAATTATACTCTGTCTGACTGTGTAAGCAGAACACTGTCTAAACCTCTTTAGATAAGACAGGACCCCGACCTCTTGTTTTCTCTGAATGTCGGTCGAACGCCTCGGGTGATAACATGCTTGAGTTTGCTACAGCCGGCAGAACACGTATGCCCTTGGATTTTTTTTAAATCTATGTACAAAATTAATCTGTGTGTTTGTGTAGTCGGCGTACAGTGAGGGAGTTATTATACACAACAATTGTGCGTTCTTTGAGACCTCTTGGTAACCGTTAAGTTGGAGGGCTGAACGCAGACTCTCGTTACGTCACAGTAAAAGAAACTGGTTGTCCTTGACTTCATATTGCGGAAAAAGTACTTATTTTTGCCGTCTAAATTGATTGGATACTATTGCGACTTTCGGATCCCTTCGCCCTTTACTTGATGTCTAATAAATGCTTAATATGTTATTGTTTAATGTAAATATTATTGAAATATTAGATATATAAAGTTTTTATGTCCCCTGTCATTTGACCAAGGGTCCTGTAGCATCATATCCAATCCATTCTGGTACGTCTTTTGGTACATTTCTGGACATAATAATTTTCATAATTTTTGGCTATATTACATAGTTTAGATTAAGGATCACTGACGAGGGTTTAGTACCCGAAAGGTGCATGTCTGGTCCATGCTGTAAATGTATCAGGTTTTAAATGATGCTATTAAATTTAAAGACGTTTTACATTTTGGTTTTTTTTTTCTGTCAAGAGTGCACAGATAAATGATGACAAGTGTAAATCATGTTTATGATCTGGTTTCTATCAAACTGTTCATATCGCAACCATTGTTATCGATCGATATAAGAATTAAACCCAATAGATAATTTTGATATGTTGTTATACGCCGCTTGTCAAATTTTTCCAGGGATTCATGATAGCTTTTAGGTATTCATTGGATAATGAAGGAAATTTTGCCAAAAACATGGATATTAAGTTTATTCATCATTGAATATCTTTCTGTGGCATATTATATTTTAACAACTTTTGAACTAACCTAGTAGATATCGAAAGGAAAAATATTGTGAGAAGGGTCATTTTTTGAGTTATCTCACTTGTTAAAAATATAGAAAGAAATAATTACAGTAAAAGTATTTAGTGAACTTTTGATTTTCAGCTAAATTTGATGAAACACATTTGTTTTTAGAATTTTTTTACCAATCGAAATTGACAGAAATGTTAGAAAGGAGGCGGATCTCCAACAACACCTAGTTGCGAAACCAACAGCAAACCGCAAAGACTCCCATTGTAAAATACAAAGACGACACGCATAGAAAGAGGCGCAGTGGTACAAGGAATTCCAAATCACATAGAAACATCAAACACACATGACCACACAAAGGCCAATGAGACCAATGGGCAATCGGTGCCGACTTAGGACGGCCATCTGCCAAGTCAGTAGCAGACGATGTGGTTATTCTGGATTACGTGCCCATAACCGTCCCACTTTTCCGATTACCGAGAGGTCTCGAAGAACGCACAACTGTGGTGTGAAAGAACATCCTCACTGTAAGATTAACATAAAAACAAACAGGGAAGAGTTGCTGCCCTTGCTACGGGATGGTCGGTTAACTCGGAGCTCCAGTAATAAAAGGAAAAGTTAGCAGTTTAGACGAGATAAGTTACAGGTTTTTGTGGTATATGGTTTGTTTTGTTGATATTTATCGAAAACAGACCTCAGACTTTAAAAACTTTTGATATTATAACTTTGTGGCATACAAGCATTTATCAATATTAAAATGGCCATTGCTTTGCGCCCTAGCCAAGCGGAACAATTGTCCGATTTTTCGGACACAATAACACACTCGGTTACACATACCCAGATTTACGCCGATTCAGTCATGGGTGAAAATAAAAACAATATATATCCGAAGGGTTACGGCAATGCTTAACCAGTTTTTCTTAGCGAAAAAGATGTCTTCGGATTTGGACGCATAAAACCATCTCAATGGATCAAACATGAAGAAATTTATTTCGGAATGGGAGAAGTAGTGTCACATGATCATATCTGCGGCATACAACGCACCGGAAATTTTTGGCGTTTGTACGTTGACAATATTGACGATCGGGTGACGCTTCTTTCCACCGGCATAAATATCAGAAACAAGCATGTTCCCCTAGCCCCTGATAATCCACGTATGTATCGAAGAGACATCAATAGTACGACACAAATAAAAGTCTCCAACGTCCCTCTTTCGGCAGAGGACGGACAAATACAGCGTGCGTTAGAGATGCAAGGATGAAAAGTCTTACAGCTATACAGGGAAAAATTGCGCATTTACAATAGGTTGACAAATTGTGACACAGGCACCAGGATAGTGATCACCGAAAAGTTAATAACTCATCTGCCAAGGTCACTCGAGATTGGGCGGTACAAAGCATCCATATGGTACTATGGTCAGCCTAAAGATGATTTCAGGGTAACAGCGGATCGATATGAATTAGAAAATAACACAGAAAGAGAAACAGAAAGCGAGAGTGAAGATATGAAAAGTGAAAGCGATGAAGAGGGGGAACAGGAAGTTGTAACAGAACGGGAAACAGGTAAAGAGCCGGAAGTAGAGGAGGAACCGGAAGTTACGACAGAACAGGAAGTAGGTACGGAAGTGGATGTAGAGGCGGAGCATGAAAGAGAGATCGCATCCTGATAACAGTCATACAGACAGTACACATGTATCCTGATAACAGCCATACAGACTGTACACATGTATACTGATAACAGCAACACAGACTGTACAAATGTACCATGATAACAGTCATACAGACTGTACACGTGTATCCTGATAACAGTCATACAGACTGTACACGTGTATCCTGATAACAGTCATACAGATTGTACACATGTATCCTGATGACAACCATACAGACTGTACACATATATCCTGATAACAACCATACAGACAGTACACATGTATCCTTATGACAACCATACAGATTGTACACATATATCCTGATAACAACCATACAGACTGTACACATATATCCTGATAACAGCCATACAGACAGTACACATGTACCGTGATAACAATCATACAGACTTCACATGTATCATGATAACAACCATACAGACTGTACACATATATCCTGATAGCAGCCATACAGACTGTACAAATGTACCATGATAACACCCATACAGACTGTACACATGTATCCTGATAAGAACCTTACATACTGTACACATGTATCCTGATAACATCACTACAGACTATACACATGTATACTGATAGCAACCCTACATACTGTACACATGAATCCTGAAAAGAGCCATACAGACAGAACACATGTATCCTGAAAACAGTCATACATAATGTACACATGTATCCTGATAACTGTCATACAAACTGTAAACATGTTTCCTGATAACTGTCATACAGACTGTACATATGTATCCTGATAACAATCTTACAGACTGTACACATGTATCCTGATAACAGTCATACATACTATTCACATATATCCTGATTACAGTCATACATACTATACACATATATCCTGATAACAGTCAGACATACTGTAAACGTGTATCCTGATAACAGTCATACATACTGTACATGTGTATCCTGTTAACAGTCATACATACTGTACACATGTATCCTGATAACAACCGTAGACTGTACACTTGTATCCTGATAACAGTCATACATACTGTACACATGTATCCTGATAACAGTCATACATACTGTACACATGTATCCTGATAACTGCCATACAGACAGAACACATGTATCCTGATAACAGTCATACATACTGTACACATGTATCCTGATAACAACCGTAGATTGTACACATGTATCCTGATAACAGTCATACATACTGTACACATGTATCCTGATAACAGTCATACATACTGTACACATGTATCCTCATAACAGCCATACAGTACACATGCATCCTGATAACAACCATACCGACGTACACATGTATACTGAGAACACCATTACATACTGTATACATGCATCCTGATAAAAGTCATTCAGACATGTATGACAAGTATGGATATTGACCATATCCCTGTATGCACCACAAAATCGATAATTTAGAAAATCAGAAAGCGAAGGCATACAAAATCAGGATAAAACAGGAACAAAAGCAAATAAACAAAAACCTCCACCACATGAAAAGAAGCGAACTAACGATATGGGAGTGAGACCAGGTGCCCAGGAAGAGTAAGCATCTCCTGTTTGCATGCAACACCCACCGCTTCAATTCGGTAGAACTGTCACATCCGGTTACTTCCATTTAGGAAGACATAGAGTACAATCATTGGTTGGATGGTTCAAATGGTCTATGACAAAATATCATCCAACATTCTGAGACTGTACACATGGATCCATTAAAGTCATACAGACTGTACACATTTATCCTGATAGCAATCATAAAATCTGTACACATGTATCCTGATAACAGTCATAAAGACCGTACACATGTTTCCTGATAACAACCATACAGTCTGTACACATGTATCCTATAAGTCTTACAGAATGTGCACATGTATCGTGATAACAGTCTTACAAACTGTACACATGTATCCTGATAACAACCATGCATCCTGTACACATGTATCCTGATAACAACCATACAGACTGTACACATGTATCCTGATAACAACCATACAGACTGTACACATGTATCCTGATAACAGTCATACAGACTGTAAACATGTATCCTGAAAACAACTATACATACTGTACGCATGTATCCTGATATCAGCCGTACAGACTGTACACATGAATCCTAATAACAGTCATACATACTGTACACATGTATCCTGATATCAGCCATACAGACTGTATACATGTATCCTAATAACAGTCATACAGACTGTAAACATGTATCCTGATAACAGCCATACAGACTGTACATATATACCGTGATAACAGTCATACAGACTGTAAACATGTATCCTGATAACAGCAATACAGACTGTACACATGTATCCTGATAAAAACGTTCCAGACTGTACACAAATATCCAGACAGCAGCCGTTAAACTTAACATAAATATTCTGATGACACCCTTACAGATTGTTCACATGTATCCTGATAACAATCATACACACTTCACATGTATACTGATAACAGCAATACATAATATACACATGTATACTGATAACAGTCATTCAGACTGTACTCATGTTTCCTGATAACAGCCTCACACATGTATTTTGATAACCATGCATACAGTACACATGTATCCTGATAACAACGATACAGATTGTACACATGTATCCTGATAACAGTCATGCAGACTAAACACATGTATCCTGATAGCATTCATACAGACTGTACACATGTATCCTGATAACAGCCATTCAGACTGTAAACCTTTATCATGATAACAACCATACAGAGTGTACTCATGTATCCTGATAACAATCATACAAACTGTACACATGTATCCTTATAACAGGCATACAGACTATACATATGTATCCTGATGACAACCATTCAGACTGTACACATGTATCCTGATAACAGCAATTCAGACTGTACACATGTATCCTGATAACAGGCATGCATACTGTACACATGAATCCCGATAACAGCCATTCAGACTGTTCACATGTATCATGATAACAATCATACAAACTGTACACATGCATTCTGATAAGAGCCATACAGACTGTACACATGCATCCTGATAACATCACTACAGACTGTACACATGTATCCTGATAACAGTCATGCAGACTGTACACATGTATCCTGATAACATCACTACAGACTGTACACATGTATCCTGATAACATCACTACAGACTGTACACATGTATCCTGATAGCAGCCTTACAGACTGTACACATGTATACTGATAATAGCCATACAGACTGTAAACATAAATTGTGCTAAAAGCAGTATCTAGCATTGTATGATTCATCAGCATAAGTCGTGATCTGTAAACGTCACATATATATCATCCAGTAACAGCCAGAGTGGCAACCAAGCTAGTATCGTTCAGTACTATCCCATACATAAGAATCACCAAAAAAAGTTCATAGGAAAGGACATTTCTAGGTTCTGAAATTTTCAAATCGACTATAAAGAAAATCTCAAATCATTTTTGGTTCAGAATTTCCTTATCAGCGATACCCTAATTACCAGTGATTTTCACACACAGCCACATGTACCCAAGTAACAACCTCTTTTTAAATTTCAATTTTGCATTTCACTTGCAAAAAGTGTGCGGTTCAAAATTTCCTGCAGGGTAGCCCAAACAGAAAAATTGAAAACAGCAGTAGATGTCTTTTAAAGCTGCTAAAGACAACAGAAGATTCGTTTGTTGTTTTGAGTCATCTGGAAAATCTTTATGTGTATTTCTACATGATTGTACAGAAAGTTGACAATTCCATGTATCTAGTAATGCATATTTCACGTGACTAATTTCATCCTAAAATAAACTATAAACCGCTAAAAGCGGTAAGACCGGATTGCAAAGTGTTAATATTAGATGACGTATACATTTTTGCGCAGACAGAAAGGTCAATAATCATTAATACTATGGCGCAATGAAAAAAAGCTATGGTTCTATGGAATCTAAATGTGAAATATCAAAGCTCTACCACTTATAATTCAAAAGTAGGTTAAAGGTCAATGTCAAGGTAATTTGATCCAAAGTCATGATATCAAATGAAAGGTGTGGTAATAAGGATTCACCAACTGAAATATCAAAATCCTACCTCTTATAATTTAAAAGTAGGTCAAATGTCAATGTCAAGGTCACTAGGTCAAAAGTTATGATATCAAATGAAGGATCTCGTCATAAGGAATTTATATGTGAAATATAAAAACCTTAACTCTTATAGTTTAAAAGTAGATCAAATTTCAATTACAAGGTCATTTGATCAAACGTCATGATATCAAATGAAAGTTCTGGTCATGAGGAATCTTTATGTAAAATATCAAAGCCCTACCTCTTCACTGTGTACAATCCACGACGGGTACGGTTGTTTCGCTTCATTTTCCGGTTTCACTTTGAGACGGAGATTTTAAGTATTCAGGTCTAAAAGTCTCATTTTATGTTGGTTTCCCCAAAACATAGGTTGGAATTTTTTGTATGTTTGGTACCAGGAGAGATGTAAGTTTATTTTACAACAAGATGTCAGATCAGATCCATTAATTATTAAAGCTAAACACATAACTTTGACGCAGAATGTATCCGAAGTCACATTGAACGTGCAATTTTCCAGATAATTTTGCATTAATCTCGGCCAAATTGCAAACATTAATATCAAAATTAGATTTTTAATATTTAGAAATAACAGCAAAGTCATTGCATTAGCAAATCATTGGTAAAATAGTCCAATATTAGCAACAAAAATGGATATGTTGTTTTTTTACTGTTTGTGTTTGCAAAATACGTACTGTACGGTTTATATTTAGTCGTTTTATTTCATGGGTCTAGTACATTTACCTATTAAAGCGAATTTGCCTTAAATATTTATTTTCAAGAAGAAATAGCACCATCAGTGACGTATATACATGCATCATGTAACTCGAGAGGAATGTTATTTTCAACAGGTAACTAGTTATCTTCGATTCTTTTAAAATATCTTCTGTACAACAAAATGAAACAAATTTAAATAAGAACACTTGTAAACACTTAAATACACAAATTTTCGGCCCCTAAGCTAAGGCCCTGGTCAATTTTTTTTATATAAAGAGTCAGATACTTAGAATGATATCGCTATAGTGTGTATATGAGTATCAAACTGGAAGGAGTCGCAACGTAGGGGCGATTTCCGCGAGGGGCTTAGAATGGGGACTTAGGCACGGTCCATTTGATATTCTGGGGTGGGGGGGTGCTTGGGTTTTTTTCGAAAAAAATAATTTTGCTCTGAATTTTGATGAAAAAAATTAATTTGCTTATGGTGTGACAGAAAAAAATTAAACTTGCTCTTACAAGTAATCTGAATTTGAAGAATAACCATAAACTTCACTTAAAATTCCCGAAATTTTTTCGGCTCGCTTCGCTCGCCAAGTTTTTACTGTCTATAAAAAATTTTCATCTGTAATGGCAAGTCCATATTGGAAAATATCAAAAGAATCCATGTGACTAAAGCAATTAAAATGCTTAAATACATTATCAATTTAATTTATTACTATTAAATTAATAGATACATGTGTCACCATAGTGTCTAATCTCATAGTTTTTCATTAGTTTTCATTTCTACATGTTTAAAAAACTTGCATCAGGCCCTCTTTCATGTTACATGACTTATATACATTTTGTTTACTGAAAATTAAATATCGCATATTGTAAAAATCTTTCATCTCTTTCAATTTAGAAGTGAATACAAGTTTTACAGAAAAATAAAGTAATGTTTGGAGTAATTTAAGTAAAAATAAAGAATTTCTATTGATAAAACACAAACATTCTTAATATTCACATCAATTGTTATAAAAAAAATTTCCTTGCTCCAACTTTGCAAGAAAAAAATAATTTTGCCCCGTTCCGGGCGAAAAAAATAATCATGCTCCGACAAAAAACCCAAGCCCCCCCCCCCGAATATCAAATGAACCGTGCCTTAATGAAATTCGGCGAAACCCTAAATAAATGTCTTATATTATTTAGAAAATATGGCCTTCAAAGCATAGTTTTAATGTTAAGAATTTTTCTGAAACCATATGGTCCAAATGGGACCAAAGTTCACCTGAATGACATGTCAACATTGTATCGGAGTGAAAATGGTATCGGAAAGGTATAAATCATTTAGTACCAATGAAATGTACAGGAATTGATCATTCTTTTGATATATCACTCTCTATATAAGCCATTCATTTTCTCTCATGTGAACTTACTGAGCTACCCGCTATCGGTATTGTCATAGCGCGCCTTCCGTCGTAAACTTTTTACATTTTCTACATCTCCTCTGCAACCGCTGCACAGAATTTTACGACACCCTACAGGAGGTCCTCTACCAAGTTTGTCTTTTCTCGTGCCGATCGAACAACAAATATGGTGGCCGAGGGCTCTGTTTGGTTGACGCATTTTCTACTTCTCCTCTGCAACCGCTGCACAGAATTTCACGAAACCTTACAGAAGGAAGCACGCAATGTCCTCTACCATTTTTGTGGGGTTTTTTTTTGCCGATCGATCAACAAATATGGCCACCGAGGGCTCTGATAGGCTAGCGCATTTTCTACTTCTCATCTGCAACCGCTGCACAGAATTTCATGAAACCTTACAGGAAGCAAGTGCTAAAGGTCCTCTACCACGTTTGTGGGGGTTTTTTTGCCGATCGGTCAACAAATATGGCTGCCGAGGGCACTGATTGGCGGACACATTTTCTACTTCTCCTGTTCACTCAGAAGAACTCAATGTCCTCTACCGAGTTTGTGATTTTCATGCCGATCGGCCAACAAATATGGCGGCCGAGTGCGCTAATTTGCTGACTAATTTTCGACTTCCCCTCTGAAACAAAATTTCAAAAAATCGTAAAATAAGTAAGTGCTCAAGGTCCTCTACCAAGTTTGACTGACACATTTTCGACTGCTCCTCTTCAGCGGCTGCATAGAATTTCACGAAACCTTACAGGAAGCAAGTACTCAAGGTCCTCTAACAAGTTTGTGTTTTTCGTGCCGATCGGTCAATAAATATGTCTGCCGAGGGCTTTGATTGGCTGAAGCATTATCGACTTCTTCGCTAGCAATTTAGAATTTAGGCAACTCTCATTACTTCCATGATGAAACTGAGGAACTGTAGTCGATGTTTGATGTTTGTGGACAGAACTTAGAGTAAAATGTATTAGTTGCATGGGCGGATCTAGGATTTGTTTTCAGGGGGGGGGTCATATGGTCCGAATTTGAAGAGCAAAATAAAAAAAAAAGACAAACGCAAGAAAGTAAAGTTTATGTAAGTTCTGTTTCTAATCATTAATTAACTGAAAAGCAATGGCGAGCAAAAAGCTTTATACTACTTGATTCTAGTAAATACAACAAATGGCGAGCGATAGCAAGCAAGCGAAATTTTTTTTCCGAGAATTGGAATAAAACCCACTATTCGTGTCTTTTACAGTTTCTTTTCGTTTTCTTATTGCCCTTGTTTATTGACCTAGGTGTAATGTATAATTGTGTTGTACATAAAAAATGTATATAAGAAAGCGCAGCATCATTTGAAAATAACGTACATGTATGTAATAAATTCTGGCGAGTAGAAGCAAGCTAGAGAAAATTTTTGAAATGCTGACGTCAAAATATTATCAAAATGAAAGATTTCTGATACAAACTCATAATATATTTTTCAAATATTATGACAACAAAAGGAGTTGGGACTTAATCTTATGAAATATGTATCTTATTAAAAAAAAAAAAGCTATACTTCGAAAATTCCAGGGGGGGGAGTCCGGATCCTCCCCCGACCCCTCCCCCATCTGGATCCGCGCTTGAGTTGAATAATTATGTACCATGTTCTAATCGACACAGCGATCTCGCTTGCTTCCTATTTTGTAATAAATTGTTGAATTTATTTTGAAATCGTTTGTTTTTAATTCATGGCATGATTAATGGGGTAGTACAGGAGAAGTATATTATTAAATTAACCATTCTTCCATTGCTTTGTATACTAACTTCTGAAACCTTTGAATCATAATCTTGAAGTTTGTCTATTTCATATGGACCAAAGCCATTTGTAAAAAAAAAAAGTGTTCTATGCCAATAAAGAATTTGAATTTTTATCACACCTACAAATTTTGTTTGTCTGGGAGAATACGCACCATATTTATACGTATTCTCCAAGACAAGACAAACAAAATTTGGAAGTGTGTTGCATGTCCGTCTGTTATCTGTCTTCTTGATAACTTGAATTTGAACTATTGTTTCATTTTATTGTACAGAGGATGTTACCCTGCACTAGTTAGTTGAAAATAACATTCCTCTCGAGTTATATACGTCAATGGTGGTGCTATTTCTTCTTGAAAATGAATATTTAAGGCAAATTCGCTTTTATGAAATAAAACGACTAAATATAAACCGTACAGTACATATTATATAATTTGTGTATCTGAGTGTTTGTGTTTTTATTTGTTATCATCCCTTCCCTCTGGAAGAAATATTTGAATCTACTGCTTTTGCTGGCACTCCTGAAACGACGATGGATATAATTTGTGTATCTGAATGTTTGTGTTTTTATTCATATTATATAAACCGTACAGTTTGTATTTTACAAACACGTACAGTCAAAAAACCAACATATCCATTTTTGCTGCTAATTTTGGAGTATTTTACCAATGATTTGCTAATGCAATGACTTTGCTGTTAATTCTAAATATTAAAAATCTTATTTTGATATCGATGTTTGCAATCTGACTGCGATTAATGCAAAATTATCTGGAAAATTGCACGTTCAATGTGACTTCGTATACATTCTGCGTCAAAGTTATATGTTTAGCTTTAATAATTAAATGGATCTGAGCTGACATCTTGTTGTAAAACAAACTTACATCTCTCCTGGTACCATACATACAAAAAATTCCAACCTATGTTTTGGGGAAACCAACATAAAAGGAGATTTTTAGACCTGAATACTTAAAATCGCGGTTTCAAAGTGAAACCGGAAAATGAAGCGAAACAACCGTACCCGTCGTGGATTGTACACAGTGCCTCTTATAGTTCAAATGACAAATATGGATAATGAGCATATCCCTGTATACAGCACAAAATCGACAATTCAGAAAATCAGAAACCGAAGGCATAGAAAATCAGGACAAAACAGGAACCAAAGCAAACAAACAAAAACCTCCACCACATGAAAAGAAGCGAACTCCCAATATGGCAGTGAGACCAAATGCCCAGGAAGAGTAAGGATCTCCTGCTTGCATGGAACACCCGTCGCTTCAACCCGGTAGAACTGTCAAAGTAGGTCAAAGGTCAATGTCAAGGTCATAAAGATCCAAAGTCATGATATCAAATGAAAGGCGTGGTCATGAGGATTAACCGACTGAAATATCAAAATCTTAACTCTTATAATTTAAAAGTAGGTCAAAAGTCAATGTCAAGGTCACTAGGTCAAAAGTCATATAAAATGAAAGTTCTGGGCATGAGGAATCTATATGTGAAATATCAAAACCTTACCTCTTATAGTTCAAATGACAAATATGGATAATGACCATATTCCTGTATACAACACAAAATCGACAATTCAGAAAATAAGAAACCAAAGGCATACAAAATCAGGACAAAACAGGAACCAAACGAAACAAACAAAAACCTCCACCACATGAGAAGAAGCGAACTCCCGACATGGGAGTGAGACCAGGAAGAGTAAGCATCTCCTGCTTGTATGCAACACCCGCCGCTTCAACCCGGTAGAACTGTCAAAGTAGGTTAAAGTCAACGTCACTAGGTCAAAACTCATGATATTAAATGAAAGGTCTGGTCATAAAGATTCTGCATGTGACATGTCAAGCCATAGCCTCTATAGTTCATGAGAAGAATTAGCCCAGATTTATTGTTTTTAAAAGTCGGTAAATCTCCAAGGTCAAGGTCACAAGGTCAAAACTTTTGGTATCCATGGTGAGGTCTTGTGACAAGGAATACATATGTGAAACATAAAAGCCCTATCATTTACCAATTAAAAGTTATGGACAAGGTTTAAGTTTCTCAAATATAGGTCAAACTCCAATGTCAAGTTCACAAAGTAAACATTTTTGGTATCAATGGAAAGGCCTTGTCACAAGAAATACACAAGCTCTATCATTTACCATTCAAAAGCTATGGCCAAGGTTAAAGTTTTTCAAAAGTAGGTCAAACTCCAAGATCAAGATCACTAGGTCAAACTTTGTTGCTGCGTCTGATTCGTCTCATCACAGTCTATTACCATGTCCAGTTCCAAGTTGCTCCTCTAATTTTTTTCCAACGGACTTAAACGCAACACTTTAACCAAAATGTTGACGTACTGACGGACGGACGGAAGGACGGACGGACGGAAGGACGGACAGACGAATTTCGTAATTTCATAGACAGGATTTTGCTTCGCAATCCGGCCAAAAAAAGGACTATTTCTAACATCAATTACAGCCTGCATGTTCTGCTAACACCAGTTACAGCCTGCACATTCTGCTAACACCAATTACAGCCTGAAGATTCTGCTAACACCAAATAACAGCCTGCATAATCTGCTAACACCAGTTTTAGCCTGCATGTTCTGCCAACACCAGGTACAGCCTGCATGTTCTGCTAACACCTTATTCAGCCTGCATGTTCTGCTAACACCAGTTGCAGCCGGCATGCAGTTACTGTCTGCATGTTCTGCTAACACCAGTTACAGCCTGCACATTCTGCTAACACCAGTTACAGCCTGCTGGTTCTGCTAACACCAGGTTGCAGCATCCACAGCAACACCCCAAAACACTCAATGCAAAAACCCAAAGCAGACAAGCACAGAAAGAGACGCATAAGGGACAATGAACGTCAACGCACAACACAGAAATATCAAACACAAAAGACTACACATAAACCGACGAGACCAATGGGCAACCGTTGCCGACTTAGGACGGTCATCTGCCACGAAAATAACAGAAGGTGTGGTTATCCTGGATTACGTGCGCACAACCCTCCCACTTTTCCGATTACCCAGATGTCTCGAAGAACGTACAATTGTGGTGTAAAACAACCTCCTCACTGTTAGATGACCACACACAAACAAGACCGCAAAACGCAGGGGTCCAAGCAACAATGATGGATATGTAAATAGATATAAAAAGGGTGCGTGCGTAATACAATCCGTGCTCTGCCGCTGCGAGCTCATGTAGGTTATCACCCGAGGAGTCCGACTGACATTCAGAGAGGACAGGTGGTCGGGGCCCTGTCTTCCCTAAAGAGGTCTGGACAGGGCTCGTCATGGAGTCCCGTCTCAGTCAGCCAGAGTGCAAGTTTAAAGAATGCGCTTGTACAAGACTGTAGATTGGTCAAGTACCAAGCCTAGTGTCCGATGCTTGCATGATGACAAATATGGATAATGACCATATCCCTGTCTACAGTACAAAATCGATAATTCAGAAAATCAGAAACCGAAGGCATACAAAATCAGGATAAAACAGGAACCAAAGCAAACAAAAACAAAAACCTCCACCATATGAAAAGAAGCGAACTCCCGATATGAGATTGAGACCAGGTGCCCAGGAAGAGTAAGCATCTCCTGCTTGCATGCAACACCCGTCGCTTCAATTCGGTAGAACTGTCACATCCGGTTACTTCCATTTTGGAAGATATAGAGTACAATTTTTGGTTGGATGGTTCAAATGGTCTATGACAGAATATCATCCACCATTCTGGATAGTGGGACATCATAGTGTATGACGAGTTCCCCATATCGACCGTAGAACTTCCTCAGTGACGATGTTAGTCGGTCACAAACATATCCCTGACTGAGAAGCTTATCTGAAAGACGCCTAGCTCTCAGAACAAAATCCGTATATTTGGTACTTGCTCTTGCATAGCGTATCAACTGAGATATGAACACGCCATAAGCAGGCGATGAAGGGATGTTGCTACTCAGAAAAGGAAAGTTCGTAATGCTGAAATTGAAGTCGTCACGTTTGTCATAGAGTGAGGTGTTCATGTGACCATCAGTGTCGTAGGACAACATTATGTCCAAATAGGATGCTGAATTATTTGTCTCTGTAGTTTCTTTGACTTCAAGCTCCGAAGGATAGATACTGCTAAGGTAATCCGCGAATTTTGGATTATTGATGGACAACACATCGTCTATGTATCTGTAAGTGAAGTTGAAGTTACCAAATAACAGCTTGCATGTTACCAAATAACAGCCTGCATAATCTGCTAACATCAGGTACAGTCTGCATGTTCTGCTAACATCAATTACGGTATGCATATTCTGCTAACACCAGTTACAGTTTGCATGTTCTCCTAACACCAATTACAGCCTGTATGTTCTGCTAACACCATATAACAGCCTGCATAATCTGCTAACACCAGTTACAGCTTGCATATTCTGCTAACACTAGGTACAGCCTGCAAGTTCTGCTAACACTAGTTACAGCCTGCATGTTCTGCTAACACCAGTTACAAACTGCATGTTCTGCTAACACCAGTTAGAGCCTGCATGTTCTGCTAACACCAAATAACAGCCTGCATAATCTGCTAACATCAGCTCGCATGCTCTGCTTACACCGATTACACCCTGCACGTCTGCTTACACCAGTTAAAGCCTGCATGTTCTGCAAACATCAGGTACAGTATGCATGTTCTGCTAACACCAATTACAGCTTGCATATTCTGCTAACACCAGTTACAGCTTGCATGTTCTGCTAGCACCAATTACAGCCTGCAGATTCTGCTAACACCAGTTACAGCCTGCATGTTCTACTAACACCAGTTACAACCTGCATGTTCTGCTAACACCAGTTACAGCCTGTATGTTCTGCTAACACCAGTTACAGCCTGCATGTTCTGCTTACACCAGTTACAACCTGCATGTTCTGCTAACACCAGTTACAGCCTGCATGCTCTGCTAACACCAATTCCAGCTTGCATGTTCTGCTAACACCATTTACAACCTGCATGTTCTGCTAACACCAGTTACAGCCCGTATGTTCTGCTAACACCAGTTACAGCCTGCAGGTTCTGCTAACACCAATTACAGCTTGTATATTCTGCTAACACCAATTACAGCTTGCATATTTTGCTAACACCTGTTACAGCCTGCGTGTTCTGCTAACACCAATTACAGCCTGTGTGTTCTGCTAACACCAGTTACAGCCTGCGTGTTCTGCTAACACCAGTTACAGCCTGCAGGTTCTGCTCACACCATTTACAGCCTGCGTGTTCTGCTAACACCAGTTACAGCCTGCATGCTCTGTTAACACGAATTACAGCTTGCATGTTCTGCAGAGAGGATGATGTCTGAGAACAATATTTCCTAGAGAATGGAAATTGACAGTACAGCTGAAGATCCCCAATAACATTCCATCGACTGTGCAGTCAACGTTTCATTTACTTGACGAAAGTTAGTTAGAATTGTTCCCTGCAACGAAAGGAGTAAAGTTACGAAATATGAGGAAGGATGCCTTAAAAAATGTAAGTCAAATATGAGGAAGGATGCCTTAAAGAATGTTAGTCAGGTCTTAAACCAAAAATTATATTTCGACACATCGAAATCTTTCCACCCTTCTTGGACCGAATCCTTGATCAAACAAGGAAGGACTGAACGGATGGCACTGAGATTAATCTTTGAATTGAGATTTAAAAAGCGTATAATTATACATGTATAACATTCTCATTATTACAAAATGGCGGATCCTATATATTCAGCTGCACCGCCATATCTTAGCCTGAACTCCATACAGAGAAGGTATCATCATTATAAAGTCCACTGCGCAGAGATAATAATTTTGGGGCCAGAAAAACAAAGGGGAATAACTGATGAAGCATTTCAATTGTCTATTTTGTCTTTACAAGAGTTTTTCCCCTTTTGTTTTCAAGAATCTTATATCTGTACTCAGGGCATCATAACCTTTCAGAAGATATGTAGGTTATGGTACTTTACCAGGCATAAAAATTACCATACCTTATCTTTAGAGATGATCAAAACGCTATGTAAAATGACTCAATTGTACAACGGATACATTAAGACAAGGAATGGTCTAACGAACCTAAAAAGTTTTAAACAGGCGCATGGCAACTGAAAAACGCTTTAAAAACCAAGTATACCAGAATGTCATTGAAATTATCCTAAATGTTTCATTTCTTCCATTTGAGGGTTACCGTGAACAAAACATTTTGTATACCTGACATAATAATCATCCACATCCCTATCTTAGCAACATAAAAAGAACCTGATATGTTGATCATTGGGGTAAGAGCGTGAATTTCTGAAGATCAATTGACCAATGAAAAAGCGTGGATGTGAACATGCAAATTTGGACATTATTTTACGATGAGTGCTCTTTTCAAAATTACTTGTGTGGTCATCTAACAATGAGGAGGTTTTTTATACTACAATTGTGTGTTCTTCGAGACCTTTTAGTAACCGGAAAGGTGGGAGGGTAATGTACACGTAATCCGGATAACTACACCGTTTGTTACATCAAAAGCTGTTGAAGAGAGAACTCGAAGAAATGGATTTTTCTATGGAATACATCAAGAGCTTTTTACCAGAGGAATAGTCCTCTACAGAAGAACAAATCCAAACTTTGTCAGACAGTTTGATTTTATAGCGAACATAGACGAACTACATACACAATTGATTAAGGAAATCAGAGAAAGTAGAAATTAATTAATACTTTACGTGTGATGAGTCTGTAGAGGAATCCTCAAAATATCATCACCACAGAACGTTGTAAACAATGAGAGTGATGATGATGATGGTGATTGTGATTTTGTTAAGTTTGAAGTTATTGACAACAAACGTCAACAGTTTTCCTTGAAGAAACTTGACAAAAATCCTCTGGATGACTTATTTGAAATTTCAAACTTAGAATGTAAGAAAAGCGATTAGATGGATGTGAATACAAGCATTATTTGTTATCATTATTTGTGTTTAATCCTAATATGTTCTTCAAGCCAGAGGGAAGGAATGATGTAAATAAAAGGACAATCGCTTAGGTACAGGAACTTTTAACTAATCAAATGTGAAAACGTGTTTACTTGCCTCCGAAAAAAAGAGCAGCATAAGAGACACCATGGAATTCACTGATGCAAAGTTCACCTCCTAGTAGACAAACGGGTACATATTGACGGTATCGTTTTCCTTCGTGGAAGAATTGTAAATATTGAAATATATGTTATGTATATATCATACGAAAACCATACAGAACCAGGGGATACAACGACAAACCATTATACGACAAAACTATTATACGACAAGACCATTATACGACAAATGAGTTAAAGAAGATCCTGACGATAACCTCAACAGCACTAACAATAGAGCAAAAAATTAAGCATCGAGGGACTCCTAGCAAGCTAGAGGTGGGACCAGGTGCCCGGGAGGAGTAAGCATCCCTGTTGGCTAGCCACACCCGCCGTCGATGAAAACCATTATACAACAAACCATTATACGACAAGACCATTATACAACACCCAAAGTAATAACACACAGAAGACACAAACAAAAAGGACTCTGGAGTTATCCAACTTGGACGACTTGGCTGACTTCTGAAACTGGATACGCTCAATTTGGATAACACTGTCATGCGAAAATGAGAACAAAATCCATTCTATTGAATAGATATTTCTTAGTCGTAAATTTTGGTATGCATTACATGGCCAAGGGTTTATGAAATCATATTGCAAAGGATAAATAAATTTATGTTAAATTTTAGCAAAACGTAGCGGGGTTTAACATTGAGCCTATGGAGAGCGTCACGATGTCATGGAAAACATAAGCATGGTGAATGGTCCACCTAAAACTTGTTTTGTCTATAAAGTTTTATTGCATACACTGACTATCCTATAACTTATACCAAATTTTACGACTGAGAGAAATTTATTGGATGGTATCAATTACATTTAAATAGTTGGATGATAAAGCAGTCAAAACACGTTTATCCACTTTCCGAAGTGAGCCGCACGAACAATAATTTTTCGTCCAACAAGGAAGAACCAATGCGCTAGTAAGTTAATTGTGATAAAATATAGCATTTTGAGGTTAGAAGTGCTTCTTCGAGAACGTCTCACCAGTAAGATGAATTTTGAAGGGCTGGACGCCAGGATACCCGAAAGGCGGTACTCACTGCTTTAATACAGTGTAGGAATGACAGAAATAAGCTCGCAACCAAATAAACCCTTAAAATGAACTATAAAATTTGTCATTAATGTGGATTTTCTGTAAAAACCTAAAACAGCTGGCCACGGCATGTCATTGATTTTGATGAAACTTTCTGTAATTATCATACTTAATGTAAAAACAATGAAAACAAACCATATTGTTATATTTGAACAACGGTTGCCATGGTAACGGATTCAATCTGTTTGACACCCCCATAAATATGAGAGATAAGACATATTGTCGCATTCTGTTGCCATGGAAACCATGGTCACACTTTACTTTATGAACACAAAAACTTTTCTATGTAAGTTCAACTCTAACAAGAATAACTTCTTCGGGGGAGGGGGTTATCAGGTAGTTGTTGATATTCAGTCAAATTATGTGAAAATTTAGCAAAAATAAGGTCTAATTTTAGGGTCATTTTTGGCCTGTTTTTGATTATTTTGAAGGTTGAAAACCATTATTTGGTGAATGTTATTGGTATTTAACATCACCGTGCCAAAATAAATGTCTATAGCTGGAAAAAATCAAGAAATAAAATTTATGGTGAAACGCACCATTTTGTCATGAATGCCAATCAAAATCCATTGCTATAGCAACTTGGAATTCATATTACCATATACCGCATATTTAAAAACATTGTTTTCCCTCATGTTTGAGTCCTATGATTATGAAATAGCATACCTGTATATAAATTATATTTATCATTATCAATTGACCTTCAAATCATTTCAAGGTCATGTGTCCTAATCTCAAGGTCATTTCTAACTTTAGACTAAAATTAAGACAAAAATCAGGATTTCCAATTAATTTAAATTGATTTCTCTAACTTATTTCATTAGATATTTTGATTATGATTATTTACAGGTGAACAACCGATCATAAGAAGTAGAATTCATCACAATTATGTTAAATTGTATTTCACTTCTATGTATGACATACTTTCAAAAGAGCATGAAATTGAGATTTTCTAAAATTTTCTCGTAAAATATTTGATATTTTTTGGGGTCTTCAATGGACTTTGATAATTTTGATACTCATCCCAAGAAATAATACATTTATCATACTTTCACCGATATTTGATTGTTTTGCCAAGGTTCCATACTGTTTACTGTAAATCATGTCTCTTTTAGTGAAAAACCACAAAATTTGGCCTGAAAATAGCAAATGTTTTTCAATTACCTTGAAAATTGAGCAAATGACCTTGACATTTTCTCAAGGTCATGGTAGCATCAAATGGTCTTTAATACATATACATACCAAGTTTAGTAACGATAGCAGGTATACATCTTCAGAAAATAGCTATTTACTTACTACAGGTATTTACACCTTCGTACCAAATGTTGCCATGGTAACCTATTTCAAAGGCATGTTAACAGAAAGATCTCACTTCTAGATAAATTTCCTTCAATTCCCATGAAGTCCTAGGATAAAACTATTCAGGAAATAGTCAACTGTATTTCAAATCTTGTGCGATTGCATTATTACTCTTGTCAAAAGAAAGTAAAAAATAGGTAAAATAAGGCATAAATTGACCGAAAATGGCTCATTTTGAATAAGCAATTTTTCTAGATATTGAAGCAAATTTACATGACACAGAAAGAAGGAGGATCGAAAAATCAAATTGTATCAACTTAAGAGGATTTAAATAATCTTTTTGGAAAATTACATATACATTCAACATTTGTTTCCATGGTAACGGGATGCATAAAAATGCATTGTTTAAAGGTGTATTATACAAAACCTTGGTTACCATGGCAACGGAACGTCGGAGAAAAAATGGAAGGTCAATTCGTTCTGAGGACATCATATTTACCTTATACACAAAAAATATCCAAAATCTGAGGCATGTCGTGGCCAAACATGTCTGATTTTTTTTAGGTTTTTACATAGAATCCATATTAATATTACAGATAATGAGTTCCATACAAAAACCTGAGGACGAGTCAGGCAAACAGCTGATAAAACAATCATTGCTGTTAATGGACATTGGTGTGCACCTTCAATGTATGTGGGTGCGCGGAAAGTGAAAAGTAAAAGACTTACGTAAAATGGATCAGGCGGTGAGCAGGATCTTTCATCGCCCACCTAACCTAGCTAGGCTGTTGTTGATGACAGGACAACTGACCTATACGGTGTGTCGCCACAACCCCCAGGGATTACAAGGGCTGGGACGATTCAGGTCTCATTCGATTCGATTCGGTTTCGGTTCAACACCTCTCAATTCGATTATTTTCGAATCGGTTCATGGTTACTACAATTATTGTAATTTACATGAAAATGAATGTAAGATTCAGTGGCTCTTGATGTTCATGAATCAGTAGTTAGAGCAATAAAGGGGGCAACTTTCAAACTTTAGACAACTTCTGCTTTAGATTCTTCATACATTTTGGGTATCACTTTCTCTGCAAAATGTTTACGACTTGGCACTTCGTTACGTGGCTCTAATGAATTCAGCATTACTTTAAACCCTTCGTTTTCCACTACCGAATATGGTCGGAGTTCCTTCGCGATAAATATGCCTATCGAGCAAGTGGTGTCTGCATGCCTATTGGACGAAAATTTCAATTTATTTTGAGCTTTAAACAGCTCTGAAAGCTTCAGTTGTCCGCTACATGTGTTAGAATTCTCGCTTTCACTTTTGCCGGCGTCCTTCGACGAACGCTTTGCTCCGTGCGTCTCGCTGGTTATGCCATGTTTCCTTAATAAATGCGCCTTCATAGAACTTGTAGACCCAGTTCTGTATGAAAATGTTTCTGAACATAGCTTACATACTGTTGTATTAGATTCTTTAACACCGTCTTTTTCTAAAAACTCAAAGTTTTCCCACACCGGAGAACGTTTTTTGGTCGCCATTTGCACGTACAAGCGCAAAGTAAAATTCGACCTGAACCGAATCGAAATCCGGAATTTACAATCGGTGCTCCGAACCGACGGAATAAATATCGAAGCACCGAAAATTTCGGTGCACCGCGCAGCCCTAGGGGTTACACAACTTGGACTACTTGGCTGACATCGGAAACTTTGTCATGCAAAAAATAAGATAAAATCCATACCATTGAATAAATCTTTCTTAGTCGCTAATTTTGGTGAATGACTATCCTATAACGTATACCAAAATTTACGACTGAGAGAAATTTATTAGATGGTATCAATTACATTTAAATATTTGCATGATAAAGCAGTCGAAATCGAGTTTTTCCACTTTCCGAAGTGAGCCGCGCGAACAATAATCTTTCGTCCAACAAGGAAGAATCAATGCGCTAGGAACTTAATTGTGATAAAATATAGCATTTTGAGGTTAGAAGAAGTGCTTTTTTCCGGAAGGTCTCACCAGTAAGATGAATTTTGAAGGGCTGGACGCCAGGATACCCGAAAGGCAGTACTCACTGCTTTAATAGAGTGGAGGAATGACAGTGGATACCACCAAATAAGCTCGCAACCAAACAAACCCCTTAAATAAATTATAAAATTTGTCATTAATATTACGGATAACGAGTTCCATACAAACCTGAGGACGAGTCAGGCAAACAGCTGATAAAACAATCATGGATATTGAAGCAATGGTGTTGTACCTTCAATGTGGGTGCCCAGATAGTGCAAAGTATTGCTTGGTGCCTCCATAGTAAAAGACTAACGTAAAATGGAGCAGGCGGTGAGCAGGATCTTTCATTGCCCACCTATCCTAGCTAGGCTGTTGTTAATGACAGGACAACTGAACTATACTGTGTGTCGCCACAACCCCCAGGAGGGCATTGCGTTCATCACTCCGGATGCTGCTCAGTGATGAACCAATCATCAAACTTATATTAGACAACATACGTATTACAAAACTCTTTTAGAACATTTATTTTTAGGGGAGAGACAATGCAATTCATTTGTATGTGCAAGATAAACAATTGCCGAAAGCGTTTCTTTCATTCCTTGTCTACATGTTTATATATTTTATAGGCTGCTAGGTGTATATATCAAAATTATGTAATTATATATCATAACCTAAATGTCTAGTAAAATAATATGTTTACTAGATTCTTATTTCATTTAAGAAGAAGGGAGGAGATCTCCAACAAGAACCCGTTGCAGCATCAACAGTAAAACACCAAAACACCCGATGCAAAAACACAAAAGACGTGTACAGCACGATACGGAAAAGAGACACACAACATGTAAACATCAAACACAAAAGACTACACATAAACCGACGAGACCAATGGGCAACCGGTGCCGACTTTGGACGGCCATCTGTCACGCAAGTAGCAAATGGTGTGGTTATCCTGGTTTACGTGCGCACAACCCTCTCACTTCTCCAATTACCCAGAGGTCTCGAAGAACGTACAATTGTGGTGTAAAACAACCTCCTCACTGTAAGATGACATCACACAAACAAGACCGCGAAACGCAGAGGCCCCAGAGACACAGATGAATATGTAAATGGATATAAAAAGAGGGCATGCGTAATACAGTCCGTGCTCTGCCGGCTGTAGCGAGCTCATGTATGTAATCGACCGAGGAGTCCGACTGACATTCAGAGAGGACAGGTGGTCAGGGCCCTGTCTTCTCTAAAGAGGTTTGGACAGGGCTCGTCATGGAGTCCCGTCGTCACAGTCAGTCAGAGTGCAAGTCTCAAGGATGCGCTTGTACAAGACTGTAGATTGGTCAAGTACCAAGCCTAGTGTCCGTCTGGTAACATTAGGATCATATCCACGGTATAAAAGGCGTTTGATGATTCTGACGCATTTTCGATGGTTATGCTGCGTACCTTTGTTCCTTTTTATTTTGTTTATCATATCACCATAAAAGACAGGTTGTGTAATACCCAAAGTAATGTACTCTGTTGCATGTATAGATCCGAATTTTAAAAGAAGTTGACTGTAATTTTTGTAAAATTTCCAGAAAGTCTTAACTAGTTTATGAAAGCGGAAACCTTGACCTAAATTTTTTTTGGTAATTTGTAAATTTCTACTGTGAAAATCCAAAATATCAGTACATGCTCTAGCGTACCGGATGAGCTGTGATATGTAAATGCCGTATGACGGTAATCTTGGAACATCACCGTCAAGCCAGGGGAAATTCACTATGTTGAATCCAAAATCATCCCTTTTGTCATATACACTTGTATGAATCTTTCCGTTCACAATTTTGATATTTAGGTCCAAAAAGGGTGTTTCTGTATTTGAAAGGTTTGCCTTGTTAAGGGTTAATTCTTGTGGATAAATTTCATTCTTATATAATTCAAAAGCAGGATTGTCAATGGTTAAAATATCATCCAGATACCTAGAAGTATTATTGAAACATTTCAGCTCATCAAATTTTCTTTGCTTCTGATGATTTTGGATAAATTCTTTTTCATAAGTGTATAAGAATAAATCTGCAACAAGAGGCGCACAGTTAGTACCCATAGGAATTCCTACAACCTGCTTGTATAGATCCTCACCAAATTTAACATAAATATTGTCCAAGAGGAAGGACAAGGCATTACACAGGTCACTACATGTCCATGATTTGTATGATTTGTAGTCTGTCGAGGAAAAGAAACCCTTCGATTCAGATGTACAAATGTAAGTTTTTCGCTCTCGATCAAAACACCATTTAATGAGATTAGATAATCGATCATTAATTTTGTCATGAAGAAGTGTGGTGTACATATTAGAGAAGTCGTATGAAGAAATAGTATTGGCTTGGAAATTTCCAGATTTCATTTTTTTCAATCACATCCCCTGAATTCTTAATAGACCAAAATAAATTTACATCGTTCCTGTTTAGAACCGTTTCACAATATCTAGTTATGTGTTCTTTAATAGCAGTTAGTGCTGACGTCAGATTTCTAGATAAAATTGTAGTGGAGCAGTTACTAGAATTAGCAATAAATCGAAATTTGTAAGGAGACTTGTGCAGTTTCGGTATGCAATATAGTGTTGGGAGATCCAATTTAGAAATAGAGATATTGAATATAGACAGTTCACTGTTATGCTTGCTTAAAGCGTTAGAAGCACCTTCATTGCTTTTGATATATATATTAGTAGACGAAAGTTCCGAAATCAAAGTTGATATGTAGTAACGTTTTCAAATGATAATGGTGTTGTTGGCTGCTTTATCAGCTGGTGCAAAGACATATTTTTCATGTACTTTATTTAGTTTGGATTTGAAATATCTTTCTGATTTGGAACGTGGATTTTGAAAAAGATGAGGGTTTTTATGGAAGTTATCTATTCGAATATCCGTTATGTCTAAAATGAGGTTTTTCCAGTCATTCAGAGCATGCGGTTCGACTCCTTCTGATTTACACCATCTTTTCGTATAATTATCTAAGGCTTCCGTAAGCACTTCACGGCATTTGACAAAATCTATCTTGGATGGGATTCTATACTTTGGTCCTTTTTTAAGAAGACCACGGAGCTGTCTGTCTTGGATAATTGAAAAGTCACCTGTAACAACATGGCCTGCTGGTTTGTAGAGATATTTAGAAGTTGCACATTCTCAAGAAGCAGGACACGATTCAAGTATGTCAGGATCCGTTGTAACTTTATTATAGTTAAAAACAAAGTTTCGAATAGGTTTCTTGTACTTATAACAAATAAGAGGTGGCTCTAAATTTTCAAAATATTGAGGAATGGTACTTTGTACGCGATGATCCCGAAAAATATTAGAGATGTTTAGAAGATCAAAACCTTTGTTAATAAACGGGACTTTTATGAATGTTTTTCACAATAGGATAAAGTTTACACTGTGCGAATGAGACATTAAGTCTGAATCAGTCAGTGTTTCTTAAGAATGTAACCTCTGCTTCATCCAAGATAGATTTCAAGTGCATAACTGGCATTGACGATAGAGCATGTAAGAGCTCATGTCTTCCGCCATTGCGTGCTATAGTAAGTAAATCGTTGAGAGAGCGGTATATTCTGGATCGTTTTCTTTTTTGTCTGTTTCGTCTTTTCCCGTGCGACCTGTATTTCCTTTTAGTGTTTGCGCGAATTGAAAAGATGTTGATATTGGTAGAAGCTGAAGAAATGTTTCCTTGTCCATAAATTTGATCGTTTAAACAAAGAGGGTACGCAGTCTGAAGTTTGATGATCCAAGCAAGTTCAGCTTGTAGTCGGCGTTTTTTGATTTCGGTCTTACTTTCATTTTTACGTTTTGGAAAAGTCTGAACTGGGGTAATGGTGATATCCGAAATAGAATGATTATATTTAACAAAGTGATTATAAAGAAAGTTTCTGTGTTTTTGTTGACGTGAGGTTCTGGTTTTCTTTGGACGTTTATCTAAAAGAATTATCATTTCTAAATTCAACGTTCAAAGGAATGTTCAGATCTAAATTTTAATTATATTAGCTTTTCATGTTTGTTTTTATTTATATTACTTACCTTAGGGTGGTGGTCATGCTGGAGATAATTCCCTTTTCTTTACCTTATATATAACTTGAATTGATGCACTTGAACTTTGATAAATACAGATTTAAACAGATATAGAAAAGAAATCAATTCTAACAACTTAATTTAAACCAGCGGACTTTGTTATCATTTATTATTTATATTAGAACCAGGGTTGAATCTAAGACTGGGAATTGGTCGTTGAACAGCGACACATATATTGAGGTTGATATTGAATTCATAAACATGCATTTACATATTTAGCAGTGGTTGCCTCACAGGTGGTAACTTTAGTCTTTTTCGGACTTTCGATTCAAATAACCGGTGACCTGTTCAGGCCTCCACTGATTTTTACCAAAATTGTTTTGAAAGGGCTTTTTTTCGATCTCTTTGCATTTCACTAAATGAGTTAAAAGAAGATCCTGACGATAATCTCAACAGCACTGACAATAGAGCACCAAATTGAGGATCGACGGACCCCCAGCAAGCTAGTCGATGTTAACGCACGAAGATGAAAGCAATTTATTAAATACATGCACTATCGGAGGTTCTGTCTATATAGAAAGTGCTATGGCGACAATGTCAGGGAACAATATTCAAAACACTTACTGTCCAACCCCTCGCGGGGAACTTTTTGACGAGCTCCACACGGCAAGGGCATAAGTGTGACACAAATGACTTTAAGAAGATCCTGACGATTTTCTCAATATCACTCACAATAGAGCACCAAATTGAGCACCGACGGACCCCCCAGCAACCTAGAGGTGGGACCAGGTGCCCGGGAGGAGTAAACATCCCCTGTTGGCTAGCCGCACTCGCCGTCGATGTTCACGCACGAAAATGAAAACAATTTATTAAATACATGCATTGTCGGATGTGTTGTCTTTATAGAAAATGTTATGGCCACAGTGTCAGCGAGCAATATTCAAAATCACGAGAAAAATGAAAAACCATAAAATCACAAGACCTTTTTTCCAGACAATGCAGGCTGTTATACCACATCGGGGAAAAAATCATTTAGCACGTCTGCTTTTTCACCTCATCACTTATAGAGGTCACTATTATTAGACATTCAGGTTAAGGGGAATGGACAAAAGTTTATCGGCCATATTGGATTTGAACAGCCAGTCCACGTAAAAATCATGCACTTGGGTTCTAGGTTTTGAATGAAACTTGGCACAAATATTTATTTTAGTACCAAAAATACTTATTTTAAATTTTATGGCGTTTACATTAAGGTTGCATGGAAAATGACATTTTCAAATTTCCTTAGCAACAAGCCTTTCTTTGCAAGATTTTTTTTTTTGCAATATATACATTACTTACATCAATGAAATGAATCATTTATCTTTATAATTCAAATTAAATACTCCAAACGTGGAAAGGGTATGTCATGAAGTATCCATTTTTTGAGAATTGTGGAAAATTGATTTTGCGGAGAAAGAGAAATTTTGTGCTGAATACGGTGATATGGTCATTATCCATATTTGTCATTTAAGGTAAAAAATCTCATATTTTCGCAATTTTGCATTTTTGACAAAATGGCCGATTTTACATTTATTTAAAACCAAAAATATTGAAAAGCCAGAAGGAAACCACTTACTGTGTATGGCTATTACGAAAATGGCGTAATGGTAAAAGAAAGGAAAGAACCGGACAGAAAGATTTTGATAAGTGGAAACAGGAACTGAAGAAATTTGACTTTGTATTTCTGATGAAGGATCGCAATATTAATGATCCAAATCTAGTTTCGGTTGTAGACATGATATGCAAGGATGCGTTTCAGAGTAACAAAGGCTGCCATGATGCCATACGTCATGTATTATCATCAGACGAATATAAAAGTCTTATAATCTTTTATTGACTAGATGAATGGAACTCGAACAGTAAAAATATGATGCCAAGGATTGACGTGTCAGGTTCGGTGACGTGCTTGATAACAATTGTTAATGAAACCACAGCAGTTACAGAGTTATAGAAAAATATGGTTAAAGTAGGACTTGGATGAAAAATATTATTGAGAATGTACTTGCAAATCATTATAAGTTGAAAGAGAACTCACTAAAATATGCAGATGTGCATGAAAAAGTACTGACATATTTAGGAAATGAAAGTGTAATCTTTCATGCAGATTCCTTTGTTAGCTGTAGTATGTGTTCAGATATGGTATGGCGGGCAACAGATGGGGGACAGTCTGACTAGCTTCTATGCTGAGATGTTAAATATGTTAATAGAAAGTGCAAATGAAAAACATAAAATTGAAATAAAACATGACAAAACAGAAAATTTTTAATTACCTCAAATTTTGTCTGTCTATGATAACATTGAAAATTGTAGATCTGTTCTGTTAAAATTGGGAAAAGTAGCATATGAAGGTCTGATATCTAATGAAACAAACTTAGTTTTTCAGAAAAGAAATTAGAATAGAAATAGGTGTGAGAGAATTACAAATTGCACTAGATGTTAGATTGATCAGTCGGAAGGAAGCACACAGTCTTACAACAAAAAAATGTAAGTGTTAATTTCTTTCATTAATCAATACAACAGTTTCTGGCTGTAATCTACATTGTAACAAACAAAGAGGTAGTTGACTCATTCTGTAAACATATGTCCAGTTTCCAGGTCATCATGGAGTTGTCTAATGCTATTATGTTTATATGTGGTATGTGTCCGTCCCTGGGTAGTGTTATATCACAGCGTGTTGTAAGTGTGACAGACAGTGACACAGAGATCTGGTGGATTTGGTAGTGTAATATCGGTGTTAGTGTGACAGACAGTGACACGAGGATATGTGAATACAGAGAATCACCTGTGTGAGGTAACAGCACACTGAGAGAACAAACTTAATGTAATTTGGCACAGGGTGTAACAGGACATACCGTCCAGTGACGTTCCAAGTATCAAATGTTTATCTGTATGATGACAGTGACATAGAGACAGGGAGGGGGACTAGGGAACTCTTGTCTGATCCCCATGTAGTAGACATAAGGTCCCTGTGCTTATATTATGTACTTACTGACGGAGAACGTAGTATAACACACACAGATCTAAATATTTTTCTGTGTAAGAAAGGAGGGGATCTCCAACAACACCTAGTTGCAGCATCAACAGCAACCTCCCAAAACACCCACTGTAAAACACAAAAAAGACACGCACAGAAAGAGACGCAGTAGTACAAGGAACGCCAAATCACAGAATAACATAAAACACAAATGACTACACATAAACCAACGAGACCAATGGTTAAACGGTGCCGACTTAGGACGGCCATCTGCCACGTCAGTAGCAGACGGTGTGGTTATCTTGAATTACGTGCGCACAACCCTCCCACTATTCCGATTACCCAGAGGTCTCGAAGAACGTACAATTGTGGTGTAAAACAACCTCCTCACTGTCAGATGACCACACACAAACAAGACCGCAAAACGCAGGGACCCAAGCAACACAGATGAATATGTAAATGGATATAAAAAGAGGGCATGCGTAATACAACCTGTGCTCTGCCGGCTGTAGCGAGCTCATGTATGTTATCACCCGAGGAGTCCGACTGACATTCAGAGAGGACAGGTGGTCGGGGCCCTGTCTTCTCTAAAGAGGTTTGGACAGGGACCGTCATGGAGTCCCGTCGTCACAGTCAGTCAGCGTGCAAGTATTAAGGATGCGCTGGTACAAGACTGTAGATTGGTCAAGTATCAAGCACAGTGTCCGTTTGGTGACATTAGGATCATATCCACGGTATAAGAGGCGTTTGATTATTCTAACGCATTTTCGATGGTAATTCTGTCCACCTTTGATCCTTCTAATTTTGTTGATCATGTCACCATAAAATGCAGGTTGCGAAATACCCAAAGTAATATACTCTGTTGCTTGTATGGGTCCGAATTTCAAAAGTAGTTGACAATAATTTTTGTAAAATTTCCAGAATGTCTTTACAAGTTTGTGAAAGCGAAAACCTTGACCTAAAAGTTTCTTGGTAATTTGTAAATTTCTATCATGAAAATCCAAAACATCAGTACATGCTCTAGCATACCGGATGAGCTGCGAAATGTAGATACCATAAGACGGCAATCTAGGAACATCACCATCAAGCCAGGGAAAATTTACTATGTTGAATCCAAAGTCATCTCTTTTGTCATACACACTTGTATGAATCTCTCCATTAACAATTTTGATATTCAGGTCCAAAAAAGGTGTTTCTGTGTTTTTAACGTTCGCCTTGTTTAGAATCAGTTCCTGTGGATAAATAACATTTTTATACTTTTCAAAAACAGGATTGTCGATAGTAAGAATATCATCCAGGTACCTAGAAGTACCATTGAAACATTTCACATCATCATGTTTTCTTTGTTAGAATACTTGACAAGGTCTATATTTATGGTTATAACACTGATAGGTCAGTGACCCCTATTTGTATACCATCACTGACGACAGACATGACGTCATTATGTGTGTTATCGCTAACGGAGGTGACGCTGGGTGACAGAGGACTGGGTCTGTCTGTTGACATGGTACATATAGAGAACGTTTTTGGACATAGAAATTTTCAAACTTTTGGGCATACTATATTGTTTAGATTTGAGGATCACTGGCAAGGGTTAAGTACCCGAAACAAGCATGTCTGGTCCGTGTTGCCAACTTATCTGTATTGCTATTCAATTTGAAGACGTTTAATATTTGTACCACTTAGTGAGTGTCACTGCTGGTGGACCAGCAGTCCCCGAGGGTACATGTAGCAAAGTTCGATCAGTTTCAGTTGATCGTTTCTTCAACGTTTTCTAAAATTTCTGTTATCAAAATTACTTGAAATTTCTAAAATGTGGGTCCTGTAGCATCATATCCCACCCATCCTGCTTCGTCTTTCGGTACATTTTAGACATAATAACTTTCACAATATTTGGCTATATTACATTGTTTAGATTGAGGATCACTGACGAGGGTTAAGTACCCGAAACGTGCATGTCTAGTCCATGTTGCCAATTTATCAGTTCTTAAATGATGCTATTGAATTTGAACACGTTTAACATTTGATCATACATTCTCAAAATGGAAGGTATCTTCAACTTACAAGCGGGGGGGGGGGACTAGTAGCGATATCAAAATAGAGATTAATCTAGATCAGATCTCTTAAATGTTGCACATTTGAAATTTCTCATCAATAATTCACAAGACTATCCCACTTTTCTAATAAATATAATGTAAATAATTCATAAATGAATCGCACACAATCGAAATTCTAGTGAATTACCCAAATGAGTTAAAGAAGATCCTGACGATAATTCCCAAAAGCACTCACAATAGAGAGCACCATGTTGAGCATCGACGGACCCATAGCAATGTTAAACGTCTTTAAATTCAATAGCATCATTTAAACCTGATAACTTTACAGCATGGACCAGACATGCACGTTTCAGCTAATAATAACCTAGTTAGTGATCCTCAGTCTAAACAATGTAATATGGCCGAAACGTATGAAAATCAGTATGTCCAAAAATGTACCAGAAGACGTAGTAGAATGGGTGGGATATGATGCTACAGGACCCACGTTTTAGGAATTTCAAGAAATTTTGCAACAGAAAATTTCAAATTCGTTAAAGAGACAGACGATCAACCGAAGTTGATCGAACTTGGCTACATGTGTCCTCGGGGACTCTTGGTCCACCAGCAGTGACACTCACCAAGCAGTTCAAATGTTAAACGTCTTTAAATTCAATAGCATCATTTAAAACCTGATAAATTTACAGCATGAACCAGACATACACGTTTCGGGTAATAAACCCTCGTCAGTGATCCTCAGTCTAAACAATGTAATATGGCCGAAACGTATGAAAATCAGTATGTCCAAAAATGTACCAAAAGGCGTAGCAGAATGGGTGGAATATGATGCTACAGGACCCACGTTTTAGAAATTTCAAGAAATTATGTAACAGAAAGTTTCAAAATTCGTTAAAGAGACAGACGATCAACCGAAGTTGATCGAACTTGGCTACATGTGCCCTCGGGGACTCTTGGTCCACCAGCAGTGATACTCACCAAGTAGTTCAAATGTTAAACGTCTTTAAACTCAATAACATCATTTAAAACCTGATAAATTTACAGCATGGACCAGACATGCACGTTTCCGGTAATACACCCTCGTCAGTGATCCTCAGTCTAAACAATGTAACATAGCGGAAACGTATGAAAATCAGTATGTCCAAAAATGTACCAAAAGACGTAGCAGAATGGGTGGGATATGATACTACAGGACCGACGTTTTAGAAATTTCAAGAAATTTTCAGAAAACAGGAAATTAACAGAAAATTTCAAGAAATTTTCAGAAAACAGAAAATTAACAGAAATTTCAAATCCGTTAAAGAGACAGACGATCAACCGAAGTTGATCGAACTTGGCTACATGTGCCCTCGGGGACTCTTGGTCCACCAGCAGTGACACAATAACCAAGTAGTTCAAATGTTAAATGTCTCTAAATTCAATAGCATCATTTAAAACCTGATAAATTTACAGCATGGACCAGACATGCACGTTTCGGGTAATAAACCCTCGTCAGTGACCCTCAGTCTAAACAATGTAATATGGCCGAACGTATAACTCGCAATGTTGTAAATTTTGCATGCTCGCATGCTGTAAATTTATCTACTCTAAAGCCTGGACTGGTTTAGATTGTGGATTTTATAGTATTTTTCATATTATATAAGATAACAGTCCCATCCCAACTTTTCGTTGAAGACATGCGAGCGCCTTGTGATCATTATTATCCCTATTATTCCCGAAAATAATTCCCGTTAAATACCCGAAACGTGTATGTCTGCTCCATGCTGTAAGTTTATCTACTCTAAAATGATGCCAATGAATTTGAAGACGTCAAACATTCAGCTAGTGCAGTTCTTTTCAAGCTTTGTTGGAGATCGAAGATGCCAATTTCGTACCCTTTCTGTCCAATTTACCAATTCCATGAATGAAAAGAAGTTAATTATAATCATTAAATTTAAAACAGCGGACTTTGTTATTATTTGTTTTCAGTATTATGAAGAACCAAGGTTGAAGTTTTGAGTTTTGGTCTCCGGAGAGCGATACACTTGGTGAGGTTCATATTTAATGTATACATAAAGACTTAGTAAACGTATTTTACAGTGGTTGCCTCAGACGTGCCTTTTTTGGTGCCTTAAGCCTGGACTGGTTTAGATTGTAGATTTTATAGTGTTTTTTGCCGTGTGGAGCTCTTAAAAGAATTCCCCGCGAGGGGTTTAACAGTAAGTTTTTGAATAATTTTCCCTCACATGGTCACCGTAGCACTTTCTATATAGACATAACCTCAGACAGTGCATGTATTTCATATATTGCTTTCATTTTCGTGCATGAACATCGACGGCGAATGCGGCTGGCCAACAGGGGATGCTTACTCCTCCTGGTCCCATCTCAAGCTTGCTTGGGGTCCGTCGATTCTCAATTTGGTGGTCTATTGTGAGTGTTATTGAGATTATCGTCAGAATCTTCTTCAACTCTTTCATATTATATGAGGTAAGTTGGCTTAACGTATTTTTTACAGCCATGGCTACTGAACAAGAAATCAAACAATATGAAATTGAGACACAAGCGCGTCTGTTTCAAGTCATAGAGAAAATGGCATCGACTCTGAACAATGTTGATATTCAGGGGGTTAGAAACAATGTTGCCCGATTTAGGGGGATAAGTCTGAATTTAAAGACTTGATCGCTGACATCGAGCGATATGGAAGTATTAGGGGTTTTGGAGATAAAAAATTGAAAAAGGTAGCCTTCCACACCTCCCCCCACCCCGAATAGATTCATTAAAGGTATTTCTGAATGGGAAGATTATACTTGGGACAAAACTTATAGCGAGTTAAGTGTTCGTTATGCCGAAATCAGCAATAAGCAACAAGCTCAGCTTTTTGTTACGGAAAACGAAACAAAAGGAAAGCGAAGATCTCGCTGTCTATGCGGATAGATTATTGGAATTGGTCGATACGGCTGCCAATCAAGAACAGCTTGTCGATATGGGGAACTCGTCATACACTATGATGTCCCACTCTCCAGAATGGTGGATGTTATTCTGTCATAGACCATTTGAACCATCCAACCAAATATTGTACTCTATGTCTTCTGAAATGGAAGTTACCGGATGTGACAGTTCTACTGAATTAAATCGGCGGGTGTTGTGTGCAAGCAGGAGATGCTTACTCTTCCTGGGCGCCTGGTCTCACTCTCATTTCGGGAGTTCGCCTCTTTTTCGCAGGCGGCCGTAAATATGGCTATATATGACGAAAACTTCCATAAAGGAATCGGAATCGCGACTAGTAGATTTGCAAGTGGTAATAAAATCCCCGAAGCTCAGTTTCCTAGGAAAACCAATGACCTTGATAATATTCCAATTGAAGTGGACCACGCCCGTCCACAGAGAAAACACAAATGGTGTAAAAATGTAAAACGAATACTCATGAGATAAAGAAGATCCTGACGAGAATCTCAACAGCACTCACAATAGAGCACCAAGTGGATCATCGACAGACCCTTAGCAAGCTAGAGGTGAGACCATAACACGAGAGATTGCTACCAAGTAAATAAAGAGAAGACTACCAAACAAACCTGCTGGTTATGTAGGAAAGAAGGAAATATTATACTTAATTGTTTTCAATACAAAGCGGTACAAAACCCGGAAAACGGACAGACTCCCGCTACCGGGAATTAGGCAAGGGGAGTGATAGAAAATTCTCGACGATAAATAGTATGGGCTAGCTTTCGTGTTTAGTTAGATTTGGCAAACATAAATTTTGGGCTTTAGTGGAGGGGAGGAGTTTTCAATCATTTATAGACGTGCTTACGATACCTTGAAAAAGTTCCCAAAAATAGAATGAGCAAACAAACATTTGCAATCTGTGAATGGGGATTCGATGCAGATTTACGGCTTGGCCGATTTTGAAATTATTTTGGATGGTAAGTTGTTACAAAGTTTTTTATATCTGCGCCGATATCATGAAGTATCAGAACTCAAAAACAGTTCTATTTGCGAGCCCGATTTAAAGATCCAAAATTCTGTTTCAGTATTAAGATCCCTGTTTTGGTGTTGAATAATTAGGATATGGCCTATCGGATTAAAAGTTTTTATATTCATCAATTTAAACGGCATGGAACATATTTAAACGTTGTGGATACATTAATCCATGAACTGGCCCAAGCGCTGGAAACAGAAAGAGAAGACCATGGACCAGAGTTTGTGTACATTTTTGTGACTTTAATCAGTATCTTACAATATAAACGTTTTCAAATTGAATAGCATCATTTAAGAACAGATAAATTGGCAACGTGGACCAGACATGCACGTTTCGGGTACTTAACCCTCATCAGTGATCCTAAATCTAAACAAAGTTATATACCAAAAAAGTATGAAAATTACTATGTCGAAAAAGTGTACCGAAAGACGTAGCAGGATGGGTGGGATATGATGCTACAGAACCCACTTTTTAGAAATTTCAAGAAATTTTGATAACAGGAATTTAGAATGCGTTGAAGAAACGATCAACCGAAATTGATCGAACTTGGCTACATGTGCCCTCGGGGACTCCTGGTCCACCAGCAGTGACACTCACCAAGTGGTATAAATGTAAACGTCTTCAAATTGAATAGCACATCCAATAGATTTATCATGTTCTGTAACTTTTGTACAGCATTTGGACTCTTTAATGGAATCTACAATCGGTAATTAAATATAACTAAACTTCTTGTTGAAGAATCCCGCATCACAATAAAGTACTCATGGTGAACTAAACGAAATGAAAAATCAATGTGGTCGATATTTTGTTTCATTAAGTATCAAATTATATTCTTCACTGGTAAATCTATTAATTATTTGCATTGATTCCCAAATCTTTCCGTAATGTAACTTCCATTGTTTTAGCAACAAGAAATTAAACATTACCTTCTCGAATAGGAGTACAATATGTTTCCCTGACATTGTCGCCATAGCACTTTCTATATAAACAAGATTTCAGACAGTGCATTCATTTTAGATATTGTTTTCATTGTCGTGCGTGAACATCGACGACAGGGGGCAAGCCAAACAGGGGATGCTTACTCCTCCCGGGAACCTGATCACAACTCTAGCATGCTAGGTGTCCATCGATGCTCAATTTTGTGCTCCATTGTGAGTGCTGTTGAGATCTCTAACTTACAAGAGAAAACGTGTCGGGAATTTGTTTTATATTTGTTAGGTTTTTAGGGGGATGTGTGGGGTGGGGGGTCTGCATTTTCTCGGTATAATGCAATATATAGAAGTCTTTGTATTATGCACGAAATTTCACATGTTATTATCTAGCTAGTTGTAAAGTAATGAATTTAACGGTCTTGACCAATGTTACACAAGGTGCCAATATGAGTATGTATTTACTGACCACAGCTAGTGTTCATTCATTCACGTTTCAACAATGATTCTATATGCTGAATATGGTTTTGAAAGGCAGCGGAAAATGACAACAAAGGTGTCTGAATAACAGCAAAATGGAGGGATCTATAAGGTAATAATTTCATTATATTTGAGACTTTTTTTAAATGTTGGAGAAATTGAATAACTATTATACATACATTTTTTTTCCTTCTTTTTAGCTCATCCCCAGTGTCACCTCTATGGTGTCGTTTATCCGTAATAATGGTACGAGTGGAACTAGAAGGTTCCGTGAGGCTAAAGTGGTTGTCCATACAGACCATGGCAAGACCTCCCGTCCCCTAGATGTCCCACAACTTCCTGCTACAGACACGCACGTGGCGATTGATAATGCATACTCGCAATCAATGAAACACTCCCATCCCAACCTTTCATTGAAGACAAGGGAGCGCCTTGTGATACTTTTTATCCGTATTATTGACCTGGTGCAATTCTTTTCGAGCTTTTCGGGTGCCAGTTTCGTACTTTTTACGTCCAATTTGCCAATGCCATCCAGTTTTTCTAATTTAATATAAATAACTTATTTATTAAGGGATATTTTAATCTTTATTTCTACAAGTCGACGAGGAAATAAGAATGGAGAGATGTTAATGCATGAGTACACGATGTTGACCACAATAGTCAGCGCCTCCCCTCCTTACAGGGGCC
The DNA here is from genome assembly GCA_033119305.1 of Pinctada imbricata. Lineage (NCBI taxonomy): Eukaryota > Metazoa > Mollusca > Bivalvia > Pterioida > Pteriidae > Pinctada > Pinctada imbricata. The sequence goes on from VSWD01000002.1 coordinate 44,035,767, forward strand.
ATATACGACAGTTCTCCTCCCTGTATGTCAGCATATCAGCGGTCTATCACATATGTCGGAATGTTACAGTAAAGTACTTATCAACATGAACTTTGGTGTTCTAAGGGTTTTCCTTTCGTCTAAGACTATAAGACCAGAACCCTACTTAATAAAAACATCACTGCAGCACCATGATAAACCTATATATGACAGAAATCAGAATTGGCAGTGAAATGAAGAGGCATTCAAGGTGTTGATAAGTTCCCCGCGAGGGGTTTGACAGTGTTTTGAATACTTTCCCTGACATTGTCGCCATAACACTTTCTATATAGACGTGACCTTAGACAGTGCATGTATTTAATTTTTCTTTTCATTATCGTGCATGCACATCGACGGCGGGTGCAGCTAGCGAACAGGGGATGTTTACTCCTCTCGGGCACTTGGTCCCACCTGTAGCTTGCGTCCGTCGATGCTCAATTTGGTACTCTATTGTAAGTGCTGTTGAGATTAGCGTCAGGGTATTCTTTAACTTTAATCTGTCTACGAGAGGAGCTGACTGATAAAACTAAAACCACCCGTTTATAAATCATCGAATTAATTGAATAAATATATATTTTAATCAAAATAATAAAATTGTTGGACAGTTACTACTTGTAGTAGCGTGAAATATAGTGTGATTACATAAAAAGTATCTACAGCGAAAACTGTACTATTTTATACGTCGTGTTATTTTCGATGTGACTCTTGTTTTCATTTTTTTTTCAAAAATCATCCCAAGGATTGCATGTGTCGCCTGAAGAAGATAAACATAGCAACTTTAATTACAGATCTTTTATTTTGCTTTTTATATTTCAGCATGTGGTGACATCTAGGTAAATACGTTGCCTGGGGGCCTTGTTCAAAACATGGTGAAAAGTAAAATATTATCAATTTATCTTACTAAGAGAGTGTGCTTAACCTTTCAGTCCTGTGATATATTTGTCACATTAAATTACTGTAATTTCTTGTCAACTTTGAGTAAGAAAATTCAAATAAACAAAAATTAAATATACATGTAAAACACCGAACTTCCAGTGGACATCGTGTGCTTGGTTGGTTATTCTCCGTTTTTTTTTTTAGTTTACATCATAAATTCATGCCATGTTTTAATATAATATTTGATTTTAATTCGGCGGTAACTGTCTTCTTATATCATATTTTGATCTATGATTAAAGTGAAGAAACATGCCAAATCAGAACGCATGGGTTCTTGATTGACTTATGTACTTTAATTGCTCATACTTTTCCCCAACACATGATGTCTGAACTTGTGCCTGTTTGATATGCATACGCACACTCCTTAAGTCGAATTTATCAATAGATCATCAAAAAATAAAATTGTAACACAAATGTTACATTTTTGTGTACTTAAACCCATATATAGCTGTTTACACACAGTGTGTACTGTAAGTCACTGCCAGTCAACGTTGTCTAATACAGCCGTCGTGAAAAAGGCGTTAAGGCACAATCGGGGAAGTATTTCTTATTTATAGATAATTTGAATAAGAGTACATAGCTGGAATATAAAACTTACATTATTTCAGTTTAATATTAATATTTGATATTATTGAGGAAACGTTTTATATACAAACGTATCAAACATGTTTATGTAAAAAGAAGACAAATATGTTTTTCTCTTTTATTAAATTTCCAGCATGTAGCGACATCTAGGTAAATACAGTCCCCGAGGGCCTACGATTCATTTCAGGTAATATATGGCAAAAGGACCTTGTTAAGAGCATGATGACATTTTACAGTGATATCCACATCTTTTTTTATGAGATTATAGCCCGAAGATTTTTGTCGACAATAATAACTTCATTCTATATACTGCAAAATCTTACATAATCAACCTTTAAACGGATTTACATTTGTATGTATTATACACAAGATAATTGCATACGTATTCCTTTCATAAGAAAGCTGAATCTTGACATAAAAAAAATTTTTGAATGATTAAAATTCTCTTGTCATATCAGTCTGAACGCAATACAGAGTAAGATTTTCGCTTATGATCAGCGTCCATGATGTTATTAATAAAATGACGTCAATTACGTGACAGAAATATAATTAATGCACTTTTTATATTTTTCAGAGTACACAGTTACAGGTAGCAAGAGTTTTTTTCTTTCTTTTTTTTTGCGGTGGCGTTATCTAATTTAGAGGGCATTATGTAATGTTGTTTGTAAACATCTGTCCAATCCTTTTTCGATTATTTGTAATAAAATATGATTAAACTAATTGAATGAAATAGCCACAGTTCAATACTATTATGCCAATAAATTCAAATTTAAATTAATTATTGCATTAACTCAACATAAAGTGATCATGCATATAAAAGTAACAATATGATGTGACAATTACTGGCCACGTTCACAATCAATTCAATTCTTTATTTATTGTAACAATATGTTACATTGATATGACATTTCATAAACATATGCAAATATAAATATAGGTGTGGCGAATAAACAAGCGCTGATCATGCAATAAGTGTGGGAATAAACAAGCGTTGATCCAGATTCGGGGGGGGGGGGGGGGGTCCGGAACCCCCCCCCCCCGAAATTTTCGAAGCATAGTTTGTTAAATCTTATAAATACACGTAGTTCATGAGATTAAGTCCAGATTCCCCTTTTGTTGTCATAATATTTCAAAAATAACATGGATTTTTATTGAAATTCGCTCATGTTTATTAATTTTTTGGTCCACATTTAAAAATTTCCCCGGGCTTGCTCACGCTCGCCAGATTTTATTACATATATATCATTTTCAAATGATGCGTACCTTGATAACCCTTATACACTACACCTTTGTCAATAAACAAGGGCAATTAACTGAAAAATACAGGAATGGAGGATGCATTACAGCAATGGTATTATTGTCCGACCTTTTTTTTCCAACTCCGACAAATTTACGCTGGCACGTTACCGCTCGTCAGACTATTTTACATGTAATTTGATCAATAATCAAGAACAACGTGGTAGAAATTCAAGATTTAATTATATTTTTTTTTTGGCTTTTCAAAAAATTTAGGACCAATGAACTTTAGGACCCCTCCTCGAAAAATTCTGGATCCTCCCATGATAAAATAAGTCTCTTTAATAATCAATACAATGTATATATTGACTATGAATTATTATAACCTTGTTCGTGTTTGACCCGAGGCGAGAGGCATGATAAGGGACACGTTTTTCATTGTTTAGCAGAGAGACACATTATGAAAATTGCCTATAAGATCTAATTTAATCTGAAATTAACTTTCAAATCAATAAACATTAAAAGATTTAGATATTGAATAATTATATAAATGAATATTTAGAATTATAATTGGATCGAAGAGATAATTAACTTTAATTCGTTCAGGTCGATTTTATTTTCTTAAGCAGAATGTCCGAGGACATTGTTGAACAAAAAAGATATGATAGGAATACATGTTGTGGACTGTTTGTCTATCAGTTATGTGCATGAAACAAAGGAATCATGACTTATTGTTAATATATGTTGTGGACTGTTTGTCTATCAGTCGTGTGCATGAAACAAAGGAATCATGACTTAATGTTAATATATGTTGTGGGCTGTTTGTCTATCAGTTATGTGCATGAAACAAAGGAATCATGACTTATTGTTAATATATGTTGTGGACTGTTTGTCTATCAGTCGTGTGCATGAAACAAAGGAGTCATGACTTAATGTTAATATATGTTGTGGACTGTTTGTCTATCATTTGTGTGCATGAAACAAAGGAGTCATGACTTAATGTTAATATATGTTGTGGACTGTTTGTCTATCATTTGTGTGCATGAAACAAAGGAGTCATGACTTATTGTTAATACATGTTGTGGACTGTTTGTCTATCAGTCGTGTGCATAAAACAAAGGAGTCATGACTTAATGTTAATATATATTGTGGGCCGTTTGTCTACCAGTCATGTGCATGAAACAAAGGAGTCATGACTTAATGTTAATACATGTTGTGGACTGTTTGTCTATCAGTCATGTGCATGAAACAAAGGAAAGATGACTTAATGTTAATATATATTGTGGGCTGTTTGTCTATCAGTCGTGTGCATGAAACAAAGGAGTCATGACTTAATGTTAATATATGTTGTGGACTGTTTGTCTATCAGTCATGTGCATGAAACGAAGGAGTCATGACTTAATGTTGATATATGTTGTGGGCTGTTTGTCTATCAGTCATGTGCATGAAACAAAGGAGTCATGACTTAATGTTAATATATGTTGTGGGCTGTTTGTCTATCAGTCATGTGCATGAAACAAAGGAAAGATGACTTAATGTTAATATATATTGTGGGCTGTTTGTCTATCAGTCGTGTGCATGAAACAAAGGAGTCATGACTTAATGTTAATATATGTTGTGGACTGTTTGTCTATCAGTCATGTGCATGAAACAAAGGAAAGATGACTTAATGTTAATATATATTGTGGGCTGTTTGTCTATCAGTCGTGTGCATGAAACAAAGGAGTTATGACTTAATGTTAATATATGTTGTGGACTGTTTGTCTATCAGTCGTGTGCATGAAACAAAGGAGTCATGACTTAATGTTAATATATATTGTGGACTGTTTGTCGATCAGTCGTGTGCATGAAACAAAGGAGTTATGACTTAATGTTAATACATGTTGTGGACTGTTTGTCTATCAGTTATGTGCATGAAACAAAGGAGTCATGACTTAATGTTAATATATGTTGTGGACTGTTTGTCTATCAGCTATGTGCGTGAAACAAAGGAGTCATGACTTAATGTTAATATATGTTGTGGACTGTTTGTCTATCAGTCATGTGCATGAAACAAAGGAGTCATGACTTAATGTTAATATATGTTGTGGACTGTTTGTCTATCAGTCGTGTGCATGAAACAAAGGAGTCATGACTTAATGTTAATACATGTTGTGGACTGTTTGTCTATCAGTCGTGTGCATGAAACAAAGGAGTCATGACTTAATGTTAATACATGTTGTGGACTGTTTGTCTATCAGTCGTGTGCATGAAACAAAGGAGTAATGACGTAATGTTAATATATGTTGTGGGCTGTTTGTCTATCAGTCATGTGCATGAAACAAAGGAGTCATGACTTAATGTTAATACATGTTGTGGACTGTTTGTCTATCAGTCATGTGCATGAAACAAAGGAGTCATGACTTAATGTTAATATATGTTGTGGGCTGTTTGTCTATCAGTCGTGTACATGAAACAAAAGAGTCATGACTTAATGTTAATACATGTTGTGGACTGTTTGTCTATCAGTCATGTGCATGAAACAAAGGAGTCATGGCTTAATGTTAATACATATTGTGGACTGTTTGTCTATCAGTCGTGTACATGAAACAAAGGAGTCATGACTTAATGTTAATATATGTTGTGGACTGTTTGTCTATCAGTCGTGTGCATGAAACAAAGGAGTCATGACTTAATGTTTATATATGTTGTGGACTGTTTGTCTATCAGTCGTGTGCATGAAACAGAGGAGTCATGACTTAATGTTGGATTAAATGAGTTCAGTTTTTACATTGTTTGACAAGTATTCATAACGTGAAGATGTCTATATTGCATCTATTCCAGTCTTTGTAAGCCATTTTTCCTCCTTGTCGACCAACACTACAAAATCCAGATATCTAGACAGGCCGAATATGACATTGTTATCGTATTGTTATCATTGTTACCGTTGACGAGGGTTAAGTACCCGAAACGTGCATGTCTGGTCCATGTTGCCAATTTATCTGTTCTTAAATGATGCTATTCATTTTGAAGACGTTTACATACATAGTAACAGTAGCCATTCTTTCAAATTAAATACTCATAAAATCTGGGCGTTTTTGTTAGCACTGTAATTTTCCCATCATCATATATTTTCAAACGGACTCAAACATACACTGACGGTTCTTGCTCTGTATAAAATTCCTTTGATCTCAATGTTTCCCTGGGTTCTGTTCTCGGAGTGCCAGCAATATTGAAACTATGGGCAAATACTTCAGTCAGATAAGTGGATATTATATGTATAAATATGTGTCACTATTTTTGCAGGATAATCAAGTAGTTTTCTTGAGTCTCTCTCTCTCTCTCTGTTTGCGTATTAACAATAAACATTTATACAGGAAATAAATAAACACATGAAAGCAGGTAAGAAGTTTAATATTTTCAAGTCCAACCCAATGTTGAAAATTTCTATCTTTTAAAGGACGGCTTTGCACACAATTTCTCACATTTTCGTTTATTTACAAGTCTGATATCTACGCGGCCATGTAGATTCTCCATAGTGTTTCCGACAACTGAATTACACATCAATTTGAAGAAGTCTTTTTCAAAATCTAATTTTTAAATGACGTCGATATCGATATTGATCGATGGGTCGAGTTACACTCGGAAAAGTTGCGTTTCGCATACAAGTGTGCCGTACAGGAATCTCGTAAAAACGAAAAAACAGCGTAAGCAGTTACATGATTCCGGGAAGTCGGAAAACGAACTTTCGGTTGGAATAATGTAATGATGTGTATCAAATCCAAGATGCTCGATTCATTTTCATTTCTCTGAATTTTTCAAATACATTTGCTAGTAATAGAACATCTGTGAAGGCAAAATTACCGTATAAATCATTTTGAATTTTTAAGTTTTTCACACTTCTGTTGCATGATGTAGTCTGCATATGATGTATGTTTTTCAAAGGAATCGATGCTCTCGTAGCAATTAAGATTCTTGCGCAATAACATCGAAGCAATGTCTGGATCCTCAAATTCTTTGAGAAAGTGTTAGGATAATTGATACATTCCCCTTTAAGACTCTTTCTTTAAAGTTTGGCAAAGCAGATGGTCACCAAAATCCTTCAGGTCATAAAACCACTGGAACGTACTTGTTCTTTTTAAGCGCTAGATTACACCCTAGACACAGAGTTGATCTTTAATAGATTATTACTCGAGTCATTTTTATCGCCAGCAACTCTACTAATATAGTAATAATGATCACGGGCTTCAATTCTTTTGCTGTCAATTTTTTGTTCGCTGATTTTACAAGAAGTCGCATCTTGAAACTTTTTTCTCTCTTGGTAATCTGAAAAGTGGGAGGGTTGTGCGCAACTTATCCTGGATAACCACATTGTCTACTACTGACGTGGCTGATGGCCGTCCTAAGTCGACACCGATTGAACATTGGTCTCGTTGGTTTATGTGTAGTCATTTGTTTTTGATGTCTCTCTGTGATTTGGCGTTCCTTGTACCATTACGTCTCTTTCTGTGCGTGTCTTCTTTGTGTTTTGTGTTTTTACAGTGGATGTCTTTGGGTTTGATGTTGGTGCTGCAACTCGATGTTATTGGAGATCCCCTCCCTTCTTTTCTTTCGTTACCAAGGGTTCCCGTTTGCAAATATATTTTGAATTTCATTTTTCTTTATAATCTTTTGATCAAGGAAATGTTCCAACGCGTTTTCTCTTCTGTAAACAACAGGATACCTGAAATTCATCCTTAAAACAGACAACGTTGTAAGCATATGGTTTGAAATGACCGTCATGCTTGAAATCGGACAGTCAGGATTGAATTTTCTGTTTTCTACCAGTGTTTCAAAGTCTGCATAAATTACAAACTGCGTTTTCATCATTTTATGAAAGCTTTTCAATTCTAATTTAAAACGTGTTCCCTAATTCTTTGCATCTTTGAAAGTCAAAAATTTTGCAGTATTGCAAATGTTCCACGAGCAGAATATGACGCAAAAATCCTTCATCTCCTACAAAATTAATATTTATAACCCCGCCATAAAATGGTGGGGGTATATTGTGATGCACATGTCCGTTCGTCCGTCTCAACTGTAGTTTTTTATTTCTGCTTTTTTATTAGTCCTAGGAACTTGTTTAAATCCATGATCAGACAATAATCGATATTTTGTTTTGCCATTTAAATACTGGTATCTTGTTAATGGGTACTGAATACTGAATTCCTCCCATATTCAATTCATTTACTCTTTCTGGATAGATTGGTTGTGGATGAAGGGCTGCTAGAACCGACCATAGACTTTTGATGGTGTACTTTGTAGGATAGATTGGTTGTTGATGAAGGGCTGCTAGAACCGACCATAGACTTTTGATGGTGTACTTTGTAGGATAGATTGGTTGTTGATGAAGGGCTGCTAGAACCGACCATAGACTTTTGATGGTGTACTTTGTAGGATAGATTGGTTGTGGATGAGGGGCTGCTAGAACCGACCATAGACTTTTGATGGTGTACTTTGTAGGATAGATTGGTTGTTGATGAAGGGCTGCTAGAACCGACCATAGACTTTTGATGGTGTACTTTGTAGGATAGATTGGTTGTTGATGAAGGGCTGCTAGAACCGACCATAGACTTTTGATGGTGTACTTTGTAGGATAGATTGGTTGTTGATGAAGGGCTGCTAGAACCGACCATAGACTTTTGATGGTGTACTTTGTAGGATAGATTGGTTGTGGATGAGGGGCTGCTAGAACCGACCATAGACTTTTGATGGTGTACTTTGTAGGATAGATTAGTTGTTGATGAAGGGCTGCTAGAACCGACCATAGACTTTTGATGGTGTACTTTGTAGGATAGATTGGTTGTGGATGAGGGGCTGCTAGAACCGACCATAGACTTTTGATGGTGTACTTTGTAGGATAGATTCACTGGGTGAAAAAACAAGTTTACGCAATGCGTAAACTATATGGAAACTTTGCGGAAACCTGAAGTTTCCATATAGTTTACGCAAGGATTCCGTCGCTGAAACTCAAGTTTACGCTTTGCGTAACCCGACTACCCGCTCAAATTCCAAATGGTTTACACAAGCGTAATCTTGTAATTTCCATCAAGTTTCCGCAACTGAAACTTAAAGGCACCAACTTGCGTAATCAATTGAAACTTCAGGATTCCAGATAGTTTACGCATATTTTACCTTGCGTAAACTTGATTGCCATTTTATGATATAAAGGTTCTGCTTGCGTAAACCATATGGAAACATGCGTAAACTATTTGGAATCTGAATCAACACAAGTTTACGCATTGCGTAAACCATTTGGAATCTTTCAATATCAAGTTCAGGCTAGCGTAAACCATATAGAAACTGACATTATAAAAGTTTTCAAATGTGTAATCTTGTTGAAACTTGCGTAAACCATTTGGAATCTGAATAAACACTGGTTTAAGCAGTGTGTAAACCATTTGGAATCTTACTATATCAAGTTCAGTCTTGCGTAAACCATTTGGAATCTTACTTGAGTCTTGTGTAAACCATTTGGAATCTTACAATATCAAGTTCAGTCTTGCGTAAACCATTTGGAATCTTACAACATCAAATTCAGACTTGCGTAAACCATTTGGAATCTTACAATATCAAGTACAGACTTGCGTAAACCTTTTGGAATCTTTCAATATCAAGTTCAGACTTGCGTAAACCATTTGGAATCTTACAATATCATGTTTAGACTTGCGTAAACCATTTGGAAACCATGTGTATAAAAGTTTCCAAATGTGTAATCTTGTTGAAACTAGCGTAAACTATTTGTAACCTTGATGTTCTAAAGTTTACATAGTGTGTAAATTGCGAGGAACTAATGCTTCAATTGTGATTACAGAATAAACCAGCAGAAGGTTTTGAAAACCATGTACTGATGTAGAAACTCAAAAGTTAACGAGTTTTTAATGCATCCCCAAATAGCAAGAATATCTCGATATCAGCAAATTATTTTTCATCTACATTGCCTTATGTTACTGAAAAAAGACCAAATAATGTAGAATGAAACAAGTATTTAATTTTTATATTAATAATCATGTAATAAATTTATATATCAAAATGTAGCAAGAAACACATACAAAGGAAAAGAGTAGCCTAAAATCATTTTCCTATTTTTCCATTTTGTCTAGATGTGAAAACTATTTTCAAAATCTGAGTAAAATAAAAGACACTGTTCTTGGACATAATTTCAAAAATCATGAAGAGGAAAAACAATATATGTTTATGAAACATTAATGTACTTCTGTCATCTACAATAATAGCTGTAGTCTGAAAAGTATGCAAAACTTCCAGGCAAAGGTCACTAGGTCAAGACAATTGGTATCACTAGGAATTTTTAGAATGGTCTTATCACTAGAAATTAGATGCAGAAACGGCCAACGACACTTGGATATTTGGTTGGTAGGGGTGTGTTGGTCGCAGGAAAGTACATTGAACAAACCCGGGACCCAAATTTAGGATATGGCCGGCACGAATCGGCAAATTTTCTAGGGGATTATTGACTGTGTCTCACTCGAATAAAATAAAACTAAACGATCGGCAATCATATTTTACCTTGTTAAGCTTTAATATCAATGATACGGCCGGGATTCTACTTGCCTCCGCTTCGTCTCTTCGAATTCAAGCGCCATGTTGTAAGTTAACACTCATGCGTCAGGTCAAACACGCGACACCTCGATCCATATGAATGGACGTTGTTATGGAAACAACCTCGTGGTGTCACGTGTTTGACCTGACTCATGAGTGTTAACTTACAACATGGCGCTTAAATTTGAAGAGACGAAGCGGAGGCAAGTAGAATCCCGGCCGTATCATTGATATTAAAGCTTAGCAAGGTAAAATATGATTGCCGATTGTTTAGTTTTATTTTATTCGAGTGAGACACAGTTAATAATCCCCTAGAAAATTTGCCGATTCGTGCCGGCCATATCCTAAATTTGGGTCCCAGGTTTGTTCAATGTACTTTCATGCGGCCAACACACCCCTACCAACCAAATATCCAAGTGTCGTTGGCCGTTTCTGCGGCTAAGTAGAAATATACTGTCAAATGAACAATGAAAGCCCTGTAACTAATCATTCAAAAGTTATATCCAAGGTTAGTTTTAAAAAGAAGGTGGTCAAACTCTAAAGTCGAGTCCAAAATTTTGGTATCAGAGAGTAATGAGACAAGATTTCAACATTTCTCTTCAATTTGGCCTTCCAGATATGAACATGACACATCCTTGGGTTCTGGGCATCAACTTTGTGACAATACATGTATTATCTAAATTTATGAAAGGGATTAAAAGTTATAAAACATAAATGATTGTATGATAGATGGACAACAGACCGGGTAATTCCTATTAATCAAGATATAATTCCTTAAATTCTGTTTACATGTGATATATGTCCCTTAACAACATTGATTATATTATGCATGTGTTGAAAATTGATTTGATAACTTCAAAGTAAAAAATCCACATAATGTCAGTATGTTACAAATTTGTAACCATTTCAAAAGTTTGTCACTATTGATGATATTGGTCTGCTAGCCACACAAATTGTGCTGAGGTTAAATTTCCCTGAATGAACTGCATCAGCTCATGAATCTTCTTTAGATGCTGAAAATAAATGCAAAGTAACAATTTATAAATACATGCAACAATACAAGAGAACAATAATCATTAAATACCAGAATTCTCTGATGAGACTGAAGCTCTCCTGGTTGTTTGCTTAAATAAATCTAAGTAACACCCATTTTCCAGGACCCCGGGGATCAGGGTCTAAAACAAAATACAAGACCAGAAAATGATTGATGTAATGGAAAAGAATTACTCTCTAGTCTCTACTAATTATACTTATTGAGAATTGGTGCTCATAGAGTTTGGTGCTCATAGAGTTATATAGGGGAAAATGACCACACCCATTTTCCAAGACCCTGGGGGTCAGGGGTTCAAACAAAATACAAGGTACATATCTACTGTCCTGTTCATTAAATACAGAGCACCATGTTTTGTATATTTTCTCAGCCGTCTTAGGAATGTTCCAAATATTTATTGTCTCCGTAGATTGAACTCCTTTAGTCGTCAAAGAAAATGTGCATGAACTCACCTTTTCCACTGTATTTAACCTGCCATACGAAAAATAAAATGTCTACGGGAAATTCCCATGTTAATTTCAGCCTGCCACCATATTGTTCTCTGTACAAACAATGGTAAACATTGATGTCATGGTGTCCGGCATCATGCATTTTAGTCGTTTTTACTATAGAAAATTCACATAGACATTATATTTTCCGTCATATTTTTTAACTACGGTAAGCAATGCACAACCAAAAAGGAGGCATTTTCTGTTAAACTAAAAGAGTTCGATAGACTGGATATCAATTTTTAAGTTGACAACATTATACTTCAGAGAAAATCGCCAAAACAGGGTGCTCTGGATTTAGTGAACAGGACAGTAGATCAAAGACTATGAATAATGAGAAATCAATTATCTTTCAGTTACAGCAGTTATGGATATTACGTAGAATTCTTTTATATTCGTGCTTTTCCACTTGATAAAGGCCAAGTGGCCGAAAATTTGTGGATATAGAGTGTTCATTGTTACTAGGGCTGTGACGATTCACCACGGTTCTCGATTCACCGTGGTTATTGATTCCCCGCGGTTCTTGACGACGGTTCGATACACAATACAAGAAGAGGCCGTATGGTTCACTTATGGCTCGTTTTCGGCATTTAGTTTTATCTTTAAAAAGTCAACATGGCGATGCTCGACGCCGAGTCGTCGAAGATTATCTCTGAGTTTTGTTTTTGTTTTTTCTGGTCAATACCATACTTCTCGAATCATTCAAATTATGAATGATCTTAATTTGTTGTTGTTTTAATAAAATATCTGATGAATTACAGAAATACCTTCATATCTTATATCTAGATATGACGACGACAATGAGGGTATGGCATTAGCTTTCAGGACTTTTTCGTCCCAGCGAGCTAAAAATGTTGTATGGTGATTCGAATCATATCGTGAGTAAATGTAGCAATACATATCATATCGTGAGCCCTAATTGTTATTTGTTAATTATAACTTGATACATGTATAACCAAAAAAAAAAAATAATAAATAAAACCTATGTTTGTGAAACATGAATGCCCCCATTGGCATCTTTGTCAGTAAAACTGATGAAAAGTAGTTTCACATTTGAGGTAAAGGTCACAAGGTCAAATTAAGTATCAATGGAAAAGTCTTGCCACATGGAATTCATATGTGAAATATGAAAGCCCTATCACTTACCATTCAAAAGCTATGCCCAAGATTAAAGTTTTTCAAAAGTAGGTCAAACTCCAAGGTCACAAGGTAAAAAATTTTGGTATCCATGGAAAGGTCTTGTCACAAGGAATACACATGTGAAATATGAAAACCCTATCACTTACCATTCAAAAGTTATGCCCAAGGTAAAAGTTTTTCAAAAGTAGGTCAAACTCCAAGGTCACAAGGTAAAAAATTTTGGTATCCATGGAAAGGTCTTGTCACAAGGAATACACATATGAAATATGAAAGCCCTATCACTTCACATTCAAAAGTTACACCCAAGGTTAAAGATTTTTCAAAAGTAGGTCAAACTCAAAGGTCAAGGTCACAAGGTCAAAAATTTTGGTATCCATGGAAAGGTCTTGCCCAAGAAATGCACATGTGAAATATGAAAACCCTATCACTTACCATTCAAAAGTTATGCCCAAGGTTAAAGTTTTTGCGGACAAACAGACAGACATACAGACAGACCAAAAGCGAACTCTGTAAAGTACGATTCAAATCGAACCGACCAAGCACGAACCGAGGGTAACCAAATTTTCAGTTAACCGTGACAGCCCTTACGAAAACCCATCAAAGTATCATGTACGTACTGTAATGTACTTACTGCTATCTTAAACTAGATAACATTTTCATTGTAAACATGGCACAGGTTCATGCCAGTCATCCTCTACCTAGTAACAGCAAAATGATGACCTGTAAAGTGTAAATAAAATCAGATTTCAAGCTTAAATACTTTGTCACATTCTAGAAAGATTAGACCTACCTGAATCTATAAGTAATTAGAGAGGTTTAGTTACAAGTTCTTTCAACGTGTACGTATGACGTACATGTACACGTCACAGTTTGACGTCACAATCCGAAGACGTCGTTTAGTTACACGTACGAATCGGAGTAGGTATAGGTATAGCTATGTAGTAAGGTGAACGTTTAGCTTGCTTCTTTTAAATCAGTTTAGTCTGCGAGAAAAATACATTGAGATTCGTAAAACCTCGACGCAAGGAAAGTTAGAATCCTAAACGTGCTTTATAACACGGAAAACTGGAAGTTCGATCAATGACAAGTCTGGAATTTTTCAAAGAAGTTACCCGTTCTGCCGTTACGTGTAGAGCATCGTTTACACGTCCATAATGTGTAGCTATACGTCACGTCGTTACGTCATTTGAACAAAGATCGCAGGAAGTGATGACGTAATACGTACACGTCACGCTAAAACTTGTAACTAAACCTCCCTAATATTAAGTTGGTGTGCATATAACATGTATAAGTGTAGATTTCAAAGAACAGACTGATTTTTATGATTGAAAAGTATAATATTGAAAATATTGGTTGTATATTGCATTTTATCATGTCACAAGGGGGAGGGATTGTATAAGTGTGTTTTGACATCAATTTTGTATGACAGACAAGTACATGTATATACAAATCTCAAGTACACAGAAAAACCAATTAAAAAAATTATATTGGCATACCATTGATCCTTCATGTATATTGTGCAGCATCTTTTACAGAAAGGGCATCCTTTTCGAAGCCAAAAGTCCAACATACCAGTGACCACTGAGTATCATCATGTACATGTAGTAAGGTGGAGATCCATCAACGCTACAAAGAGGAATCCAAAATTAAATTTCAATGTTTCAGATCTAAATTTTTATATAATCAGTCTGAATGTTTCCACATAACAATATTTCCTCCAAATTGGCTAGAGTTATCTCCCTCCGTGAACACATTGAACTACAACCCCATTGGACTCTTCGGAACTAGCCATGCTAACTGTTCGTGTTCTTGAATAAAGACACGCCCCTTGTTATTGAAAAAAATGATGACACGATTTATTCAAGCGATTGGTGAGGAATAGTCATTCTCTGAAGTGCTGACACATCAAAATATTCAAAACAACACTTATTATGATAAGGAAGGGTAACATATCATGCATCTTCTCAAGACAAATGCACAAAACCACTGGACCACTGAGAATCGACCTTAAGTGTCCTGATTAGCATATGAAGCAAAGGTTCGAAAATAAAACGGACACGCCCACAGAAATCTGCCAAAGACGCTGGCGTAAAATATTTAGCAATACCTTCTTATGTTTCATAGATATGTCAATTACTTGATTATGTAACACAATCGAATGAAAACTATCGAAATATGTGTGCTGATTAATTGGCTAGTGATGACAAACTCTCAAGAGACATAAATTTTGAATGCTCACTCGACATGCTAGATGGCGCTCAGAGAATTGTGGGAAATAATATGAATCAAGGCAAAGCCTTTTGTGCGAGCGGAGAGAAAATAGATAAGATTATATGAAATAAAAAAAGATTTTTTTTTATATTTTGACAATGATGGTTTATATAATTATCTTAATATCTTACAAAACTTTCTGTTTGATGATTGCCAAAAAAGGTAGTATAAGGCGAGTGGAAACACGGAAGCATTTGTAAAATTGATCTAGACCAGCAGATGAACATTTTAAGGGGGGAGGCCTTAAAATATGGTTCTTTATAATTCATTTTTATTTTGTAAGAATAATGTTTAGGCTAGCTGAAAATAAATTACTTAAGAACAAAATAAAAAACAAACATATTCCGACTTCTGACAGTACGAAACCACCCGAGACGAGAAAAGCAATCAGAGCGAAACGTCTCATTTAAAACCGGAAATGTCTGATTTCCCGTGGTTACGCGGCCTTGTTGATGCTTTATCGTTACCTGATTTATGAAAAATATTTTCAATAAATCTAACTTATAAACAAAAATTGAGTATAACATATACGTCTACTTGGAGTCGAAAAAAAATTTTAAATGGCAATATCCAGCATCTCCGCAGCAACTCTGTCTGCGAGGGGACGAAATTTTTTGAAAGCATAGTAGTACATTCTCATTCTTTGATTCAGCATATTTTCTCAATAAGATATGTGTATACGCGTTACCATAAGGGCGAGCTTCGCTCGCAAAGGCCCTTCGGGCCTTTGCAGCGAGCTCCGCTCGCTATAAAATTTTTGATTTGAGATCCAACAAGGGGGAGCAAATTATGTACGCTTGTTTTGAAGAGATTGATATTGCAATACGCATTGGATCAAACCATCATGGGATCGGCCGAGCCCGGTGTCTGCCCAGTATTCCGAAGGTCCGATAGTTCGAGGGCCCATAAAGCTGAAGGTCCGATAAATCGACGGCCCGATAATCCGAAGGCCCGATAGTCTGAAGGTCCGATAGACCGAAAGTACTGCATTCCAATATACAGAAGGATCCATAATCCTAAGTACCTAAAAATCGAATATCCGATATTTCGAAGGTCTATTAGAACATAAGTTTAGAGGTCCGATAGTAAGAAGGCCTAATGGTTCTATGGTCCGATAGTCCGAAGGTTTGAAAGTCCGAATGCCCTGTACATATACATGTAGATATGAATTTGATACAAGAAACCTGACTGTACAATTGAAATTGATAGATTTAGAAATCTAAATGGAGGGGAGGGGGCTGAAAGAGATATTATCAAGGAACTTGAATTGAATATATACCCAAATGAGTTAAAGAAGATCCTGACGATAATCTCAACAGCACTCACAATAGAGCACCAAGTTGAGCATCGACAGACCCCTAGCAAGCCAGAGGTGGGACCAGGTGCCCGGGAGGAGTAAGCATCCCATGTTGGCTAGCTATCAAATCAGATTTTAAAAGGTAACAAAATAAATCATAAAGAAATGATATCATCACAAGGAGCTGTTGTTTGAAATAGATCTCTGCAATCGCACGTAAGTAAAAAAAACAGGAAGGGGGTGCAGTTCAACAGCGCAAATGGTCCTAAACAACTAAGTTATTTAGGAAGTAGTGAAGAAATATTTGTAACAAGATCTAATTAACTGTCACAATGTGGCAAAGATATGGCTATACTGCGGAAAGCCATCGATCAGTATGTCGGAAATATTAGTTGTCTGTTTAAGTCAACCAAAAGAAAAAAAAAAAAAAAAATAACGAGGGCGTCCTTATTCATCGGAATTTGAAAATGTACGAATACATTTATCGGTAACACATGCAAAACACACGTTTTTTTTATTTCTTTAAAGATGTAGGTTCTAGAATTTATACAATTATCATACATGCAACGATATAGCCTGGGTAGGCGTATGCGCTATTAAATTAGTGAATGAATGTCAACCCGAAATCAGATTCCAAAAATAGCAACGCCAACGCTGCAACGCATGTCGGGGTTTAAATATTTCTCACAGATGCACAGACAGCGCGATAATATAATATGTCCTGTCTTATGACGAGCGTATAAAATCACATTCAATCAAAAAGCTTACAAATGACAAATATGGTTTAGGAATTTTATTGGATATTCGGACTATTGGGTCTTCGGACTATCGGGCCTAATACCTATAATACTTAAAAAAGCTAAGAAATAAAATTATGAACAATTTCTTTTTAAATCTGAAATTGGTTTGCAGCTATGAAAATGCTAGGTGGCCCTAAAGACCCTATCCGTTTTTCACGTCCCCCCCCCCAACTCAAATCATATCCTGTATCCACCCCTGAAGAATGGTTCCAGGATCTTTCGTCATGTTTGTACCTATTCCTATTTGTACCAAGATTTTTCGTACGGGATCTTTCGTACCTGTTACTGAGATCTTTCGTACATATTGCAGAAAAAAAAAAGATTATGTTTCTGCTATATAGAGCTTATTTACTTGAGCTCCTCAAAATTTGATAGTGGGATCTTTCGTACTTATGTCTGGTGTTTGACCATTGTCGGCAACCCACGCTTGGTCACGCAAGCTCACCTCCCGTGGGTCATAACGACAGAATTTTCGCTGGATCTAAAATCTAATTCGAGTACTTGTCGGTTAATTTGTTATCGATAGCAAAATATCATCTATTTTATTTTTCCATCAACAAAAGATGACCTAAATAATCATGATAATGTTGACAGTGATTAATATTTGTTAATTTTAGGAGTTACAAAACAATATTGCTTACATAGTGGCTTTAAATGGCTAATTCACTGACAAGTAATCGCATCAGATTTTTGTAATGCTATCCAGCCGAATATTCTGCTGATAGACCCACGGGAGAGCTTGCGTGACCGAACGTGGGTTTCTGACGATGGTGTCAGGGATGAAAATTCGTTGAAATTTTCAGGGGCCAAGTCAATAAATTTAGGCGCCCACATCAAAACGATTAGCCCACATCAAAATGTATCTAAATTTACATTTTCAAATTTAAGCCCAAACCCCCTTCTCTCCTTGTACAGTGTACATGTGAGTTTATTTCAAGTACAAGTACCTTTAAATAAATCAATAAATACAGGTAAATCCAATTATAAACATATTACGTACACGTCAGTCGGTCTCCAGACAGTGACTTTGTGCGCTTTTGGAAACATTAGTTAGTTTTGGTATATACATTTGTACTGATCTAAAATTACAGTACATCTTTACAAGGAAATAAGAGAGATCTATTCATTTT
>VSWD01000002.1:44054793-44086555 GCA_033119305.1 Pinctada imbricata
TTTGCCATCCCTGGAACAATAAAATCTATAGAAATGCAACAAAAGAGTGAGTTTCTCTGAGACAAAGAAAAAAACAAAGGATTCGCGCCATGGACAAAAGAGGGCCGAACGCTGGACAATGGACGGTCCTGCAAAACAGCACGGGGTCCTCATTATTTTCCAATTATCTCCCATTAAAATCGAGAACAAGAGGAGTAAAATTTGACGGTGCCAGCCTGTCCCGAGGTATTACCTCACCATGACCGTAAAGACAAAGGGTGGTATAAAAAAAAGTGGCAGTGCAAGATGTGTATTCTTTAGGAATTCATATAATGGTCTCCTCTTGTACAATGTGTATCAGTTTGACGATAGATCTTTGATCGTAAAGATAGCCAATCTTTACACAATGGAGCGAACCGATTTTATTGCTCAATCATCCCATTTACTCGATCCGTTACATAAACGTTTGAAATTAATGAAGGCGGTCGGTGGGAGTTTGCTGGTTTTAACTACCTTTGGTTGCGTGATGTCCATCGTTCAAATGGCACTGACCCCAACCGAACAAAAGCTCTCGTACAATTGTTCGATTGCACAATCCGGATCAGACGTTGAAGCCAATACATCAATATGTTTACGGTACACAGATACCCGCTGTCTAATGAGCTGTACCTTACAGTTTGTAAAAGACAGAACCGGACCTACCTGAGATTTCAGAAATACACAGAGCAAGAGAAACAGCTGGACATCACAACCTTTCAATGGTTATATTGAAAAGGACCGTCTCTCATATCGATCAGTCTATTCATGAGGCCGGGCAACTTACTCACACCCCCATTTTGTCCCCGATAAGGAGACGGAGTTGGACAATCTTGCCAGGGATGTTATAAACCGATGCATAATATTAAGTAAAACTTGGGTGCGGAAATTGTCGCGAAGGTACATGTATCATAACATTGTTGTCGAACTATTGTAGAGAAAGTTCTTTAATGATGTGTCACCAGGGAATTTACACCGTGGACAGAGACGAAGATTACTCAAACGTGCAGTATATTTGATTTCACAGTTTGACTTCTGATAAAGGTATGGATGAAGTTGAAAAACAGGAACACATCGAACAATTGATAAGATTATTAGATTTCATCGTCGTTTTTGAGATATACAGTGTCATTAATAAGGAAAGATGTTGCAAATTTGATGAATTCCAAATATTTT
The DNA here is from genome assembly GCA_033119305.1 of Pinctada imbricata. Lineage (NCBI taxonomy): Eukaryota > Metazoa > Mollusca > Bivalvia > Pterioida > Pteriidae > Pinctada > Pinctada imbricata. The sequence continues at coordinate 44,055,985 of VSWD01000002.1, forward strand.
TGACAACCTTTGTTTAGATGACATATATCCCAAATGGTCTCAATATATAAAATCAACAACGATACAAGAAATTACGATTTTTGAGTTTTCTTTAACTCTAAGATCTGACTTATGGTGGGAAAACTATCGTGCAATAAACCAAAAAGGGAGCAACTTTTTCAAATGGTTTTAAAGTTTGCATCTCTAGAATCGGTATTTTCTGATTTCAAAAAAATGAAGAATTATACATTTGATGAGACTTTATTGAAAGATTATTATTACGATCCTAACAGGCTGGTGCCTATACAAGTCCCTCAAAATTGTACCGAGTACTTCGCAATGTTAGTCCTAAATCTCCCAGTCTCTATCGTATAAGAAAATGGATGGAAAAAATGACGAGTACAGTCTTCAAAAACCAGTCAAGCGACGTTTAAGACAAAATTGAAAGTGGTTGTTAGCGACAGGTTTGAACAGTATGACGCTGATTTAATGGATCTGTCCAAATTATCCAGGGAAAATCGAGGATACAAGTACTTATTGGTAGTCATTGACGTATTTTCTCGTTTTTCTTTGGTTAGAGCCCCTTAAATCAAAACAAGGATTGGAGGTAGAAAAAGCAATGAAAAAAATTTTCGAAAATGGTGCTTATCCTAAAAAGCTAAGAACGGACGCAGGTTCAGAATTTACAAATAAACAAGTTTCACAGCTTTTGAAACGTTAAACATTTATCACCACATAGCTAGGAATGATGCAAAAGCGAACTTTTCCGAACGTGTAATTTTAACTATAAAGAGGAAACTTTGGAGGTACTTTTTGAAAAAAAGAACGCATCGTTATACCGACGTATTACAAGACATTGCCAACGGTTACAACGCCACCCCACATAGATCCCTACAGGTATCGCCCCAAAGGATGTCACCCAATCAAATTCAGCAGATATTTGGGCTCGATTATATCTCATTCCATCTAAAGGAAAACTGCCCTTAAAATCAAAAGAAAGAAAGATAAAATTGTACAAGCAGCATTTTCAATTAAAAATCGGAGATATGGTTAGAATAAGTTACAAAAAGATGCCATTTTCTAGGGGTTATAATCAAAATTGGTCCTCGGAAATTTATAAAATAAAAGATCGATTTTTAATCCAAGCCGTACCCATGTATAAGATAGAGGATTTTTTGGGAGGATCAATTAAAGGAAACTTTCATGCATATGAATTGACAAAGGTTGAAAAGTCTAAAGATACCTTATGGTTTGTTGAGAAAAAAATTCGTAAACGTCGACGCAATGGGACCATTGAATGGCTAGTTAAATTTGAAGGTTGGCCAGCAAATATAATCAGTGGATATTGGAGAGTGAAATTACATCACATAAATCAGCATGAGTGTCTACATGGTTTTCAACAGTGAAAAACATTCCATTTACTATCCAAATAATCAACCGCATAATTTTATTGTTAATCTAGCAACACCTCTGCAATTAAATGGATTTTGGATGGTGGCTTTGGTCGATTTTAAAACAGAGGGGTCAACATTTCTGCATACACATTGTTACCTTTACAGCGATATATGTGGTGATTCAATCGTTGACGGAGTTATGCAACCATTGTTGAGACGTTTTTGGTGTGAAAATAGTACCGACGACTACGCGCTGGTATTTAATGACAGACAATACAAACCCGTCATGAAAACTGTTATCAATAGCATCCGATTCTACTTAAAGGACGCCGATGGTGCATTCTTGTCATTTCTTACAAAACCAGTGACGATCACATTACATTTGAAAGCACATCCTTTCTATATCTAACAGTTAAATATGGATATTTCTAATGCAACCTACATACCGAATGCTAGAAAATGGATCCGGTTCTATGATAACTTGGTCAGTGGAAAACAAAGAAACCAACTTAAACAAAATTATTCCAATCAACACGGAGGATCAATTGCTTCCACCTCGTCAAGTTATATGGTACCCATCGAGCATGTGTCAGAAGGAGGTGCAAAGTCCTCAGAGATGCGCGTCAATTTAGTTTCACCAGCTCAACAAGTCGTGGAGCAAGCCAAAGTGAAATCACGCGCACCTCTCGCAAGAATCGTTCATATAAAAGAAGAAACCAAAAAAGAAGATCATTCAATCGACTCGTCTCAAAAGGGGAGTGACAAAGAGGAAGCAGAAGGGCAATAAAAAGCGTTCGATTAAAAAGAAGTCAGTGAAGAAAGTGAAAAGAGATATTTTTGATTGAAATGGCTATGATTAACTCAAACATGTTTCAAGAAGCGCAACCTAGTCAGTTGTCATTGTTTGATCTACCGCCCACTCAAACAGCAGTAGAAAAAATCTATTTTCAGGAGTACAGACCTATTTCTCAGCTATCATCCAATTCTCCGATTGAGTTCAATATTGCCAGTCAAAATAGCATGGAATACATTGACATGAGACGTTCACAAATGTATTTAAAATGCAAACTTGCTAAGTCCGATCCCGCAGCTTCTGACAACGTGGGACCGGTTAATTTACCTTTGCACGCTTTATTTTCTCAGGTGGATGTATCCATTCAAAACAAACAAATATCTTCAACATCAGGAAATTATCCATACAAAGCATATATACAATGCCTTCTACGGTACGGTAAAGATGCTAAGAAGTCTCAGCTAACGTCCCAGTTATGGAGCACTGACACCCCAGGGGCTTTCGACGATCCTGACGCAGAGAGTGGACAAAATCTAGGATTATATGAACGACAAAAATACTTTTCTAAGGGTCGCAGTGTGGATCTTATGGGACCCATATATCACGATTTATTTGGACTAGATCGCTACATTTTAAACCAAGTACCTCTTTCACTCAAATTTTACCGGTCGAAACCAGAATTTTACCTCATGACAAATGAAAAGTCAGCATCTTATGCAATAGAGATCGAGGAAATGATAATCAAATTATGTAAAATTCAGTGTAACCCTGCGGTTATTTACGCTCACGCCCAAACCTTGGAAACTACAAACGCTAAGTATCCGTTCATTAAGACTGAAGTCAAGATGATGGCTATTCCCCGGGGACAGGTCAATTTCACCTGGGACAATTGTGTCAATGGTATTCGACCATTAAGATGTGCAATAGGGTTTGTAACTCTCTTGCCGCTAGTGGTTTCTACAAATCTCAATCCTTGGAATTTTCAACACTATGATTTAAGTCAAATTACTCTTTCTCTGGACGGTTTACCCGTAGGTGGAAATCCTTTACGTTTGTCTTTTGACGAAATCAGTGGCATTACAACCGTACCTGCATTGGTCAATATGTTAGAAACAACGGGGAAATGGATGACTGATAGCGGAAATGCTATTGACAGAGGAGATATATCCAAAGGTACAGCGTTATATGTATTTGAAGTGGAACCACAGTTTCAAACAGATTATTATCTTAGTTTGCTTAAGTATGGCAATCTCCGCATCGATTGTCAGTTTAATCAACCTTTGCCTGAAGCCGTGACCTGTGTTTTATACGCAGAAACACCTGGATATTTTGAAATCAACAAAGCTAGAGACGTAGTTTTGCAACAATGAATACCGGTCAATTAAAGTGTGTCATGCAGTGCGACTCTCATCTTGCTTCGCACATAATCGGAATATTTGCCGAGGACACCTTCCCGTTATCAATGAAACCAACACCGTACGGTTTTATTGTTAATACAGATAAGCACAACCAACCTGGGACGCACTGGGTAGCATTTTTCGTATCTCTTGAAGGACACGGTTATTTTTCGACAGCTTTGGGAGGCATCCTGCACACTATTCATCACGTTTTTTTCGCTTTTTCATTGACAATCGTTTGAGACTACATTTTAACACCAGACAGTTGCAAGGCAATCGATCAACTACTTGTGGCTTATACTGTTGTTGCATATTGCTTCTTCTGTCCAGAAATTGGTCTTTTGAAAAATTCTCAAATTATTTTCTGATGACACAAATTTAAATGATGTTTTTATATATGATGTCATATCTAGTATATTCCCATTTTGTTTCTTGAAGGTGGATACGTTATATAACCAAACTTGTTGTGCTCTGTACCCAAAATAAAAAAAATATTATGGAAAACAGCATTGTTTTTCATATAAAGTAAAATGTAGCATTGAATAAAAAACTTGTAGTATATTACATATGTTTTCTATAACTAGCTTTCCATGAAATGAATAATTTCATTCTGCTTTTATCGTTTGCTGAACAAAGATGAGTTGGTGGGAAGAGGAGAGTTTAATCAAGTTTGAAAGCCCGACCAGTATGATTGTTTCTGGCGCTTCACAAACCGGCAAATCGACTCTTATCAAGAAAATGATCATACATCGCGCTGGATGTTTTCAACATACACCAGAAAAGGTTTTATATTGCTATAACGTTTGGCAGCCTTTATTTGATGAAATACAAGATAAAACAACTAATACTTGTTTTTATCAGGGCTTACCAACAGAGGAAGAGTTGTCTAAATTTTCCGAAGAAAAAAGTCACTCACTTTGCATAATCGATGATTTGGCAGACCCAGCAAAAGACAGTGCTCTTGTTCAAAAAATGTTTTGCGTTTTGTCACATCGTTACAACATGAGTACCGTATTGGTGACACATAATCTTTTTGAAAAGGGGAAGACAATGAGAACCATCAATTTAAATGCACATTACATAATTCTGTTTAGAAATATGCGAGATGAAATGCAGGTGCGAGCGCTAGCGCGTCAAATTTATCCAGACAATTCTAAATACTTAATGCAGGCATATAAATTGGCAGTAAAAGATAAGAATCATGGATACTTGATTATAGATTTAAGTGTAAACGCTAATCAAAAATATCATTTGCGGAGTGGATTTTTACCAGGTGAGGACATCGTCATTTATGTGCCTTTAAAATGAAAGTTTCAACGGTTAATAAATATCTCTTGTATTTTCTTCTCCACGGATCAAATAAACAACGCGTTGTTTTGTTAAAGTGTCTATCAAACGACCAATTGAAATTATTGGTGACAATTGTCTATAATATTTTACAAGGGGTTGTGCCCCTCAGTTCAAAGGACAAAACTGTCCTCTTGCACAATAAAACACGCATTAGAAACGTTGTATTGAGAGGTATCACACCCAAAAGACGAAGGTCTCGTCTCGTTTTGATTTCAAACCTTCTACCAATTTTCATTCGTACTTTCATAAACAATTATTATGGCAAAAGAAATGATGTTGATAGCTAAGGACAAATATTTACAGTTAATGAGAGACAGGAATCCAGTTATTGAGAAACGTGAAGCAATGGACCAAACTGAAGCAGATGATGTTGGCGACTCAGACAGTGACAAAACAAAAGCATCAGTTGACGCTACAAATCATTTAAATCAGTCTGGGAAAGGAACAGATAACTCGTTAGAATCAGATTTAAAGGAGACAACTCCAGAGAATTTCATTAAAATATCACCAGAGGAATTCCTGAAAAAGATCAAACGTTCTCGTCCAATCAAAAAGAAGAGAGTTAAATGGGTGGAATATGACATATAAACGACTTTTAAAAACTAATTTTAAGCACTGCCCCTTCTAGTAAAACAGCTTTTATAGGTCTTGCATCGTAATACATGGACTATAATCCGTTAAAGATGGATCAGAATGGAGAGGACTTTGTTGCATTTTTAAAGCGGCGGTATCCTCAAGGAAACCAAAAATTGGAATCTGAACTTAAAAAATTAAAATGTAAGCTTGAAGGAAGTTTCAGCTGTCCAGTCTGTAATCGTTCATTTTCTAGGAAATATAACATGACAAGACATGTGATAAGTTTACATTCCCAAAATGGTGGCAGTGTACCTGTTTCGTTTCATCAATCATCTGATGTGGAAGCACTCGGGGGCTTAGCCAACAAACATTACATAAATCCAAATCTGGATGATAAGTATGATATATTGGTGTTTATGGCAAACATCAAAGGGGAAATTCGTCGACATGTAAAAGATCAATGCATGAAACACAGACATGTGAAATACTACATGAACCTACAGACGGAAATGAGAAGGCAAAAGGATGACGGCGAAGAAGAGATAGCAAAACCCCATTTCAGAAGTAAAATGGCAATTGTACTGGACCATAACAAGTTCGAAGAGCATGATTTGAATGAGGGAATGCAAAAGATATTTGCCTCCTTTGATGAGTACATTAGAAGGGGTTCGTCTTGGACTCTCAAGAAGATACTGAAGTGTGAAGTTTACACCGTCAAGTATGCGCCTGTAGGAGCAAGTAGATACTTTCAACTACCCAACGTTCTTTCAAACACGCGGTCTATAATAAATATCAATAATTCTGACGAAAAATGTTTCCTGTGGTCAATATTAGCATCCTTATACCCTAGTGATCACAATTCCCATAGAGTAACTCATTATGTACAATATGAAGATTCATTAGACATGATCGGAATTGACTATCCTGTGCATCCCACAAGTGTGCCTCGATTTGAAAATCAGAACAACATCAGTGTCAATGTGTTTGGATACGAAGAAAGTAGTTGTTTTCCCCTTTACATTTCAAAACGTACCAGCTCAGAGTACCATGTCGATTTATTGTACATATGCAAAGAGGATACTTCACATTGGTGTTTGATTAAAAATTTTAATAGATTCATGAACCACGTGGTTAAAAAAGGAGGGTACGTTTTTTGCAAATATTGTCTACAAGGATTTACCTCACAATCCGTTCTTGTTAAACATATGGAATATTGCTCTAAATTAGATGCACAACATATAACCTATCCAACAAAAGGCAAAGACGACATTCTCACATTTACTGAATGGACTAAAAAATTAAGGGTCCCCTTTGTCATTTACGCCGATTTCGAGACGTTTTGTGAACCGATGTCTAATTGCTCTCCAGATGACAGAAAATCATTTTCAACAAAAGTACAGAAATTTGAACCTTGTGGATTTGGCTATCAAGTGGTGTCAGTAGATCCTAGGTATACTAAAGCTCCAGTGATATATCGTGGTGTTGATGTTGCTAAAAATTTTCTACAAGAACTTTTGCAGGAACAAGCTGAAATCAATGACATTCTACAAGAAATTGAACCTTTAACAATGACTGACAGTAACGAACAGGACTTTCAGCGAAGTACTCAATGTCACATATGCACAAAGACTTTTACAGCGTCGAGCGTAAAAGTGCGAGATCATTGTCATGTAAGTGGTCGGTACAAGGGTGCTGCTTGTCAATCTTGTAATTTAAATTTCAAACATCCTCAATTCATCCCAGTAGTGTTTCATAATTTAAAAGGGTTTGACGGACATATTTTATGTCAAGCGCTTGGTTTTTTCAAAGATTATGAAATTAATTGCATTGCTCAAAACACAGAAAAGTACGTTTCTTTTTTATTAGGGCATTTGAGATTCATAGATTCCTATCAATTCCTGGGGAGCTCTTTGGGAACTTTAGTCGAAATCTTAGCTTCTGATGGGGGCCTCAAACATTTTCATCAATTAAGAGATGAATTTCCAAATCCCAATCGAGTAACTTATTGCTACAGAAGGGTGTTTACTGCTATGAATACGTTGATTCGCCCGAAAAATTCAATCGCACTACCCTCCCCCCAATCGATTCATTTTACAGTCATTTAACAGGTGAAACTATCTCGGACCAAGACTATGAGCATGCGCGAAACGTTTGGTCAACAATGAACATGCAAAATTTGGGAGAGTATCACGACCTTTACCTAAAAACAGACGTGTTATTGCTAGCAGACGTTTTTGAGCATTTTAGAGACAGTATTCTTGAATATTTTCACCTTGACCCCTGTTATTTTTATACAGCCCCTGGCTTATCCTGGTCAGCCGCTCTCAGAATGACTAAATGCTCCCTTACCTTACTTACCGATCCAGATATGTACCTTTTCTTTGAGCAATTGAGAGGGGGAGTCTCCATGATTTCAAACAAGTTTGCCCATGCAAATAATCCTCATGTTCAAGATTATGACAATTCATTACCACATACATGGATTCAATATTTAGATTGTAACTCCTTGTATGCACACACGATGACCTTTCCATTACCCACGGGTGGTTTTCGCTGGTTAAGTAGAGATGAGGTAGAAACATTGGATATAACAACAATAGCACTTGATGGTGAAAAGGGGTATGTGTTGGAAGTTGACCTCGAATACCCTGACCACTTACACGATGACCACTCAGATCTACCTGTAGCACCTGAACATATCGAGGTGTCAGATGATCAACTTTCTCCATACTCGAAACGTTTGTTGAAAAAAATGTATAGTGGTCATAGTAATGAGGGTCTCAATCAAACCATTCATCGGATAAAAACGAGAAAACTCGTTCCAAACTTGTATGGAAAATCACATTACATTTTGCATGTAAGAAACTTATACCAATACATAGAATTAGGACTTGTTTTAAGCAAGATTTACAGAGTAATCGAGTTTGACCAAGCACCTTGGATAGCTCCATACATTAGATTCTGCGCTGAGAAAAGGCGGCTATCAAACAGTAAAGCGCAGTCACAATTTTTTAAGCTACTGCCCAACAGTTTCTTTGGTAAAACCTGCGAAGATCTAAGAAAGCGCATCAATTTTAAATTGGTGCATAATAAAAAAAAGTTTCTCAAAGAGGTAGCAAAGTCTTCATTCAAGGGTTTTACAATTTTCTCTGATGACCTTGTTGGAATGGAGCACACTAAAGTGCGTTTACACTTTAACAAACCCATCTATACAGGATTCTGTGTGTTAGATATATCAAAAACCATTTTGTATCATTTTCATTATTTCGAAATGAAACGAAAATATCCAGGAACGAGACTGAAGCTGCTTTGGACCGATACCGACAGTTTAGGGTATCTCATTGAAACCGACGATTTATATGCAGATATGTCAGAAAATCTTCATTTGTATGACACCTCGAACTTTCCTTCCGATCATTTTCTATACTCCATTTCAAATTGCAGACGACCCGGAGTCATGAAAGACGAAGTGCCCAACAAATTCATTGTCAGTTTTGTAGGTTTAAGGGCAAAAATGTACTCCTTTATTTGTAACGACAAGGATGAAACTAAAATTGCCAAAGGTGTGCAAAAAAGCACTATAGAGAATCACCTGTGTTTTGAACAATACAAAGCATGTCTGTTTGAGGAAAGTGAGCAAATGTGTGAAACATTCGTAGTGAGAATCATTCTTTATACATGACTCATGTGAACAAGATAGGTCTTAGTGCATTGGACGACAAGCGCTTTGTTTTACCAGATAAATGTAATACTCTTGCCATTGGACATTACTTGACTCGCACCTGATGATCAAATCCTTTATTTCAATCAATCATTGTAAAGTTTGAATAATAAAACTCAACATGATTTACATTGTTATTCGCTCTTTATTTTTTCATAGAAACAAAATGTCTTACTTGTCTTTTTCAAAGTTAGAACTTACTTTGTTGGACATACATTATCACCAAAAAGTACACACTCACTTTTGTCAAATAATAATGTAAAAAAAAAAAACCAGAAATCTGGTCTGCATAAACAATTGTTCTCATCTGCATTTTTTTAAAGAGGGACAATCGATTTGAGTTATACAAAAAAGTTTAAAAATTTAAGTAAGGAGAACGGGGTCAGATTTACCAAACGAAAGTGAATTATATGAAGACCAGATATCTTTTTGACACATTAAAAGCTATGCTACCCAGAGATGATATGAGAGAGAGCTTCAAAAACTAGAGAGAAAAAATAATGAGATTTTATATGTATAGAAAAAAAGGAAACTACAGAATATACTGTGCGTCTTTCAAAACTACATTGCAAAGGAGAAAACTAAAAAATGTACACTTATAGGAAACCTTATATATGATTGTGTGAACCTAGAGTAAAAAAGCAAGGATTACGACTGAAATTATTCTAATAACTAAAGGAAAAGTATAAAAACTACATCTATTAGATATATTGGGACTGATCCAACATTACTGATAGTACAGCAAAAAAAAAAAAAAAATAAGAACAAGAAATGGTCCTATCGAATGCAATGGACAATTTATACAAAATTGAATTTGTGACGAAGGTGCATTTTCTTAATAGAACGTAAGTACAGCTCCGCGTAAAAAAAAAAAAATGGGTTCTATATCTAGGTCATTTGAACATTTTTTTTTCCACATCAAATTACGAACTGTCAAAATCAGTAACGATAACTCTTTATTAAAATTTTAAGTAAGGAGAACGGGGTCAGATTTACCAAACGAAGTGAATTATATGAAGACCAGATATCTTTTTGACAAATTAAAAGCTATGCTACCCAGAGATGATATGAGAGAGAGCTTCAAAAACTAGAGAGAAAAAATAATGAGATTTTATATGTATAGAAAAAAAAGGAAACTACAGAATATACTGTGCGTCTTTCAAAACTACATTGCAAAGGAGAAAACTAAAAAAAATATACACTTATAGGAAACCTTATATATCATTGTGTGAACCTAGAGTAAAAAAGCAAGGATTACGACTAAAATTATTCTAATAACTAAAGGAAAAGTATAAAAACTACATCTACTAGATATATTGGGACTGATCCAACATTACTGATAGTACAGCAAAAAAAAAAAAAAATAATAAGAACAAGAAATGGTCCTATCGAATGCAATGGACAATTTATACAAAATTGAATTTGTGACGAAGGTGCATTTTCTTAATAGAACGTAAGTACAGCTCCGCGTAAAAAAAAAATGGGTTCTATATCTAGGTCATTTGAACATTTTTTTCCACATCAAATTACGAACTGTCAAAATCAGTAACGATAACTCTTTAAAATTCATTTTTCTCAAAACTAAAATAGACTAGTGATAATAAAGAGACTTACAGAAAAAGAGTATAAATACCTTTATCAACCCATTTATCGCCGTAAGAATGAATTTTATGTGGAGCTGTACTTAAAAAAAGTATGTAAAATCTTCATTTATCATCTATCTACGATACTTTCTAAGACATTCTGCCCACCACTGTCCACTGAATGACATTCTTATGTCATTTATAATTTGTTGTGGAAGGGGGTTGAATATTTGCTCTATTTCTTGTGTATTACAATAAGTACATTGGCGTACAATAGAAAGTATAATTGAATTATATAATGTTTCACTTCGTGTAGAAAGACATCTTTGTCTTACAAAGTCACTTACGAAAATGAATATATCAAGTTTTCTTAAGTCAAAGTCACCTTCCATAAAGCGCTCATACAGAAAATCCTCCATCTTCTCCAGTAAAGGCGTGTTCAGTTGATATAGAAGATTGTGCATTTGCTGCGGTTCAAGCCTTTCACAAATGTCGCATAGAGCTTTCATGGAAATTTCTTCAAGAGAGGCCATTATCTGAAAATAAAGAATCTTCAACTCTAAATCATGTTTTATTTATGCGTTAATTGGTTTATTAATTCATTCACTGTACTAGTATTCATCTTTCTTCTACTACTTTATAGCTTACTTACCTTTTTTTGCTGTACTATTCAATGTTTATTTGAATGTGTTTAATCCCGCACACATCTCTTCTTCTTCTTCTGTAAAAAAGTAAGAAAAAAAATGAATACATTGTATCTATTCTGTATCTGAATATCTATTCTGTGTCTGAATTAATTGATGGACAGAGTATAGACAACATGGCCGGATCAAGAAATTTTTTATAAAAAAATACTTACCGGTTTCTGATCCTGTAAAAGGGCGTCTCTTGCCTCTTCTTCTTCTCTTTCTTGCTTTCTCTACTATAAAAAGCAAAATATCATCGTCTGAAAAGAACGGGTCTTAAAACTTTTTTTCTCTTAGTTAAAAAAAATCATCTGTCTTTATTCGTGCAACATTGTCAAGAAATGGACAAGAGTAACCCCTTTTGATTACCGGGGGTGTGTGTCAAGGGGCGAATTTTCCAGATCTTTATTGAAAAAAAATGGGCCAATTTTTTTTTTTTGGAAAATCTTGGGTCAGTACGGGAAAGGGGGGGGGGATCCCTGAATCCCACACTGATACAGGAGTTCTTCAAATGCTAGTGTTAAAAGTTTTTGTGACAGAAGGACTTACAGATGGACGGACTGACAAAGGAATTATATTTAATGTCCCTACTCTTTTGCGAAACCGAGAACAGATAGGATCTTCATAAAATTAATTTCCAATTATTTCATAGCATACTTTATACATGTACATAAATTTGAAAAAAAAAACCGTAAAAGATGAAATTGTTTTTTTTTTAAAGATAACTCTCTTGATGGAGCTTAAAAAACTTACCTCTTGCATAAACTCTTCAATTGCCTGTTTGGCCTCTGGTAATAGTTTGGCCAGCTTTTCAAACTCCTCCGAGTTGAGACTTATGCTCCTTTTGTTGCCAAAGAAGTGCACAAAGACATATCCCTGATATTTATTTATAACAAGGCTCTTTCCAGACCCCAAACTTGCCCTTGCTTTGACCAGCTGATCACCTTCTCTTTTAAAATCCATATTGAGGGTAGTAGGTCCAGATAATTCTCAAATATGTTTATATATACATGTATATATGACGTTTATTTGGGGGTGTGGGGGGCTGGTCAGAGAAGATCACTTTCCTTGGTGACGATAAGCCAATTTCAAAAGCTTGACCTTCCCCCTAAAGAAAAAAGCATTGTCCGAAATTTTGACAGAAAGAGTAGGTGTGTCCATATGTAAAAATGTCTTTCTTAATCATGATAACCGTATTTGGTTGTGTTAATGAATATTCAGATATACGACGATAGAAAAAAATCGTATGCTTTTGATGAAAGTTTAAGGATCCCGCACCCTAATAAAATATCTTCCGGTCAAAATTTATGCACATTTTTATACTTTTTCCGACAAATGCCGATGATTAGATAATCCGGAAATATTCTGGATGACGGAGTAGGTCATTGTATGGGAAGTGTAATCCCTAAATTTAGCTAGAAAAGTATATGTAGCACTCTTTTTGAAGAGAACGAAAATTGTTATATCTGGTATTTATTATTGAAAATGAGTTAGGGGTTGAATACCTTAAGAAAAAAGCATTAACCATCGCTCACAAAGGGAGTCGGACATGGACACAAATTTAATATCTTGAATTGTCAAGACTTTGATTTGAGAATCCCTTACAGTGCATGATTATAATTTCTTTTATCATTCTATTACAGCTACCTGCCTATATAGCATATTACCGATTTTGGTCAGAGATAAACACAATTTTTTTTTCTAATTTCAATGCTAGATATAAGGCAATAACACATACTAATAGTATGCTATGTATATGCAGGTTGCCAATGACACAGATTCTTTTTCCTTTTTTTTTCATCTGATCTTCTAAGGTTTTCTCATAATTTTTCATATTTTCCCTCATTTCATCTTTCAGTTTGCTACAGGTTCACTGTACTGTACAGGTCTATTTTTGCTAGAGTCTACCACCTTCAGTGGCGGATTTAGGGGGGTGTGGAGGGGGCGTCCGCCCCCTCCCCCGGCACTGACCCAAATTTTTTCAAAAACAGGTATATTTTGGCCCATTTTCAGTAAAAATCTGCTAAATTCGACCCATGACCCCCGGCAAAGGGGCTGCTGGATCCGCCACTGACCTTTTTTTCTGCCCATTCAGAGTTTTTTTTCTTCATTTATCCTTTGATAAAAACACTCAAATAAATGTTTCAAACTGAACTTTATTGCTAACTAAATTAGAAATGCAAATATAAATAATAAAACTGAAACATAAATAATATAAATAAAACTGAAACATGAAAATGTTTCAACATCTATGATAAAAACAAGCTGTAATATAAGAGCCATTTGTACAAAAACAGTTGACTTTATCAATGCACTTGGAATGACTTTATGTAGGTAGATAATTTGTGCTACTAGCAATATAAACATATATATTTAGGTAAACTTAAAAAAAAAACTATTGCAGTGAAATAAATAATTAACATTTGACTATTCAGGAAAAGGTACGTGGCCTTTTGACTTACATTTTGAGACCTTGACTTAGAGGTATATCCCCCCCCTAGTAGGTAATAGTTTGACTAAAAAAAATGAAATTATAGACATACATGAAAAGTATGACAACAGGGCAGACAGGTAGAGAACTGATGTATAATTTTTCCGCTTTCAAGGTTATATAAAGCTAAGAATAAAAATAACGTTCTTTTATGCAAGCACTGTAATACACACAGGTTTCATTGTAAAATCAAGAGAATACTAATGGTATATGTTTTGACATACTGAGGTAGAAAATTGAGGTAGGGAGTAACTTTTTTTCATAAATGATAAGTAAGATTGTATACACTATTAACATGTAATAAGGGACAATAGAATCATCACAGTGGTATGTTCATCCTAAAATTGAGATAAAACTGACAACAAACCTTCTGAAATAAATAATAAAAGTAAAAAGGCACTACTCTACAATGTACAATGCAAGGTTTTCACAAGGACCTTTTGACATAAAATAGGGGAAAACATGCACTACTCTACAATTTACATTCAAAGTTTAAACTTTTGCTTTTGTTGCTGATTTCAGATTAACTTCATATATGTAACATTGTTGTGGTAACTATGGGTTTTTTTTTCTTTTGATATCATACATGAAATATATATATTTTTTTCATATGAATTCTTTTCACTCATACACACTTTAAATAGGAGACAGTAATGATGGATTGTTCATATGGTGAATTATAAATTTAATCGGTTTGGTGGATGTAATGTTGATCTTGGTCTTAAGCTTCTTGGTAGTGGATTGCCTCTATTAGAATCGGTACGTGGAGTTCTTGGATTTCTTTGACGTCTGTGATTGAATCTGTGATATAATGTCTGGGCAACGTAGTTTGGCGAAGGCAAGTATCTCATCCATCTTCGCAGACTCAGTAATAACAAAATCAAAACACAGTTTGCCAGGTACTCTGAAATTAATAATTAATTTATCCAAAAGTGGTATTCATGAATTCAGATAGGTGCATTACTGGCGGATCCATGGAGCGGTGCTCATCTTCATGTCTGTAGATAGATTCTTTCTTAGGGTAGCATTTTCTTTTATAGATAATATAAACACATCCTATAATTACTCCCAGCACAAGGCAAGATACCAATACTACAAGAAAAAAATAAATTTATAATTTCTTAGGTTTTCTTTGAAATAAAGAAAAAGAACTTTAAGAGGTTTACCATAAGATATAATCATAACACATTTGACATAATACCCTTACCTGTGAGTGTTATTATCACTGCTCTCAGTTGAAACCATGGGTTAGAAGTGGTGTCATCATTGGTGCTGGTAGTATCTGATGGTTGCTACAGAACAAAAAAAAAAACATTTTACAAGATGCATGTGTTAGAACTATGGACTTGGAATCAGATTCAAATTTCATCTTTTAAAACTCTTTGGGATTTTTCAAAGCAACGGTATGTTCTTTATTCGCAAAAGAAAACTAAGAGTCCCCGTTGGCATTGAAGGTAGGGGACTAACAAATACCTGGGAGGGGGGTTCTGTTGTTGCTTCAGTATGGTCACTTGTAGGTGGGTCATCCTTACTGTTTTGGTCCTTGTCATTCTGTATAGAGAAAACAAATTTTGGGGTTAGTTTGGTTTAGACGCACACATTTAATGAATAAGACAGGAAATTCTTTGTACATATTTTTTTTTGGGGGGGGGACCCTCTAGATTTGTACATGTACATTTGTATAGTATCAGATTTTTTCTTCTATTCCTTTTCTTATTTATGAGGGTATCCTCCGTTTATTTAGAATAGGGGACAAATACTCCTCATTATAATATATATCAGGACAACATTCTCCATTTCCCGCACAATGAAACACATTTACCTTCAGTTTACAACGTTGCGACTGGATTCTGACAATCAGATTCTTATTGGTGGTCTTAACTTGGTCGCAGTGGAAATCTGGGCTTTTGTCAATATGTACTCGCTGCAAATCTGGGAAATATAAAGGTGGTAGGTGGACTTCAGTGTTTACAGACAGCCTCTTAAATACCATGATTTGGGTGTCCCTCACTTTCTGTGGTAAGTAGACGCCTGGACCCTCTCCCATACAATCCGCTTTGCGCTCTTTATCAAAGGTGCAAACTTGATTGAAGTAAATCGTTTGCATACAAACAATATGCAGACTATAAATAGTCAGCATAACATAGGTTATCCAGTGCATTTTGCAGTGTTTGGTTAGTTCAGTTGTTTACATCGAACTTTTTGGCGCGTTCTTAAAATGCCCGTATGTAAATATCAATAGTCTGCAATAAAACGTGGAACTGATCATGGTTGTTGATTTCCGGAAACGAGTGGTTGGAAGTTAATTAATTTTTCTTACTTTTATTGTATGTTTTGAACACAAGACCAATGAAAACAAAGGACAATAAAATGAAAAAAATTCTGGTCATTCGCAGTATTCTTTTTTATAACCTATTACGATTTGTATATTGTGACTGATAATAAACATAAAGGAGACTATACATTTATCAATGATACACATGACTAAACTTATATAAAAAAGCAACATTTCAATCCTTGTCAGAAATAATTTTTTTTTTGTATTTTTAAAAGTTTATTTAAGCTGCGTATAACCCTTTTCATGGGAAATTTTCCTTTTGATATTGACAGTCTATGTACTATTACTCAATAATAATGGGACAAAATGGGGGTGTGAGTAATTTGCCCGGCCTCATGAATAGACTGATCGATATGAGAGACGGTCCTTTTCAAATATTATTAATGACACTGTATATCTCAAAAACGACGATGAAATCTAATAATCTTATCAATTGTTCGATGTGTTCCTGTTTTTCAACTTCATCCATACCTTTATCAGAAGTCAAACTGTGAAATCAAATATAATGCACGTTTGAGTAATCTTCGTCTCTGTCCACGGTGTAAATTCCCTGGTGACACATCATTAAAGAACTTCTCTACAATAGTTCGACAACAATGTATGATACATGTACCTTCGCGACAATTTCCGCACCAAGTTTTACTTAATATTATGCATCGGTTTATAACATCCCTGGCAAGATTGTCCAACTCCGTCTCCTTATCGGGACAAAATGGGGGTGTGAGTAAGTTGCCCGGCCTCATGAATAGACTGATCGATATGAGAGACGGTCCTTTTCAAATATAACCATTGAAAGGTTGTGATGTCCAGCTGTTTCTCTTGCTCTGTGTATTTCTGAAATCTCAGGTAGGTCCGGTTCTGTCTTTTACAAACTGTAAGGTACAGCTCATTAGACAGCGGGTATCTGTGTACCGTATAACATATTGATGTATTGGCTTCAACGTCTGATCCGGATTGTGCAATCGAACAATTGTACGAGAGCTTTTGTTCGGTTGGGGTCAGTGCCATTTGAACGATGGACATCACGCAACCAAAGGTAGTTAAAACCAGTAAACTCCCACCGACCGCCTTCATTAATTTCAAACGTTTATGTAACGGATCGAGTAAATGGGATGATTGAGCAATAAAATCGGTTCGCTCCATTGTGTAAAGATTGGCTATCTTTACGATCAAAGATCTATCGTCAAACTGATACACATTGTACAAGAGGAGACCATTATATGAATTCCTAAAGAATACACATCTTGCACTGCCACTTTTTTTTATACCACCCTTTGTCTTTACGGTCATGGTGAGGTAATACCTCGGGACAGGCTGGCACCGTCAAATTTTACTCCTCTTGTTCTCGATTTTAATGGGAGATAATTGGAAAATAATGAGGACCCCGTGCTGTTTTGCAGGACCGTCCATTGTCCAGCGTTCGGCCCTCTTTTGTCCATGGCGCGAATCCTTTGTTTTTTTCTTTGTCTCAGAGAAACTCACTCTTTTGTTGCATTTCTATAGATTTTATTGTTCCAGGGATGGCAAAATAACCTACTTCTTCTTTAACTCATTGTAGTTCCGGCGGAAGAAAGGAAACGTTATTCAGCAAAATTAGAAAATAAAAGAAAGGTTGGAAATGTCATGAAGTCAAAGTTTAATGTTTGAATTTCAATTTTAATGTGCATATCTTAAGATTCATCATCGTCGCTTTCATCGGATGAGGCGTTATCGCCAAACCCGATGTCATCTCCGAATGCCAGCCTATTCATGTCTTCTATGATTTCTTCAAAGATAGTGGGCATAATCATTTTAAGAATGAGGTTTTTAATACCCTCCAGGGGGTGAAGTCTACAAAACCTATGTTTAAATACTTCTTTCCTAACTATATTTATAATGATCGGCTCTACCGTCTTAATCTTACGAGTAATTATTTTGAGTGCCAAATTGAAACGTCTGACCAAAGATTGTCTCAAAACGTGGGCATCGCACTGTTGGCACCCACAGTCCAAGAATTTATGAAAGGCGGTGAGGGCTGTCCATCACCAAATTGAATCTGTTTTTGGCACTTACATTGTTCTCAGCCATTTCTGAAAGAAAGATGAAACTTTACATTATATTCGAGGTTGTCCAGGCAATATAATATATGTATATTGAAAACAATCATATTATATCCGAGGTTGTCCAGGCAATGTAACAGATTTCTAATAATTAACGATTTTATTATATTCGAAGTTGTCCAGGCAATATAATATATGTATATTGATAACTATCATATTATATCCGAGGTTGTCCATGCAATGTAACAGATTCTGACTAATGACACGTAGCCCTAGATACCACCGACTAACAGGTCTCGTCACGTGGACTTCTCATCCTGTCACCCGTTACACGCAGGTGCCTAATAGAAAAGATCGTCGGCTACTAGTATTGACGCTCCGGTTTATGTCCGAGGAATAAACTCATCCAGCCAGAAGAGGTACATCTCTTCTACCTATGGTATCTTATTGAGAAGACTGAATCCTGGGTCCCGTGATTTGCCACAATTCCTTACAGAGTGCGGAACTGTGCCGTTTACCCTTAAGAAATATAGTATTACAGTCCTCTTTTAAGTTTCTAGCTCAAATCCAATCTCAAAGGGATTCTCTAGCCTACAAAATATATAAAGGAACAGGACAGTCAAATCATTGGGTTAAAAACGTCAAGAAAATTCTAAATGATATTGGGTTTTCTTTTATTGGTCATGATGAAGTCGAATTGAAACCATACTTAAATGCCATAAAGCAGAGGCTAACAGATCAATTTTTACAAATGCAAAATGCAAACAGAGAATTCTTCTAAATTACATTTCTTTAAGAAATTCTTCCTGATGAACAAACGTCCAGAATATGTTGATGAATTAATTAATAAAAGTGTTAGGTCAATGATTTGTAAACTCAGAATTAGTGCACATCATTTGGCCATTGAAAAGGGCAGATATTCAAATGTTCCTAGATCTGAACGGTTTTGTAATGCATGTAAAAAAGAAATTGTAGAGGACGAAGAACATTTTCTACTACACTGTAGCATTTATAGAACTGCATGAAAAACTCATTGCCACAGGGAAAAATATAAACTCACTTAGTGATTATGCCAAACTGAAAATACTACTTAATGATAAGTCTTCATTTATCCTCAAGTTATCATCATCATTTATTAGTAATTGCTTTGAAGTTAGGAAATCTTTCATTGAATAGTTGAATGTGTAAACAACATTGCATTCTAAATTACTGATTATTACGAATCTTTTCATATTATCATGATTATCATTCAATATGTGTAATGCATGCTCATATTGTATTCATTCTTTTAAACTTTAATGTAAACTACATTGATTCATTAATAAGAATAAGAATTATAAGCTACATCTAATGTATGTACAATTTTATTAACGTAATCATTAATACATTTGCTATATGCCATGTTTACCTTAATTACTGTTTTTGTATTTCTTGGGCAATGACCATTTATAAAAATGTGTTTCGCGAATAAAGAATTTGAATTTGAATATGTTACTTATTATATAAAAATGAAATTTATCCACAAGAATTAACCCTTAACAAGGCAAACCTTTCAAATACAGAAACACCCTTTTTGGACCTGAATATCAAAATTGTTAACGGAAATATTCATACAAGTGTATATGACAAAAGGGATGATTTTTGATTCAACATAGTATATTTCCCCTGGCTTGACGGTGATGTTCCAAGATTACCGTCATACAGCATTTACATATCACAGCTCATCCGGTACTCTAGAGCATGTACTGATATTTTGGATTTTCACAGTAGAAATTTACAAATTACCAAAAAAACTTTTAGGTCAAGGTTTCCGCTTTCATATACTAGTTAAGACTTTCTGGAAATTTTACAAAAAGTACAGTCAACTTCTTTTAAAATTCGGATCTATAAATGCAACAGAGTACATTACTATGGGTATTACACAACCTGTCTTTTATGGTGATATGATAAACAAAATAAAAAGGATCAAAGGTAGGCAGCATAACCATCGAAAATGCGTCAGAATCATCAAACGCCTTTTATACCGTGGATATGATCCTAATGTCACCAGACGGACACTAGGCTTGGTACTTGACCAATCTACAGTCTTGTACAAGCGCATCCTTGATACTTGCACTCTACTGACTGTGACGACGGGACTCCATGACGGGCCCTGTCCAAACCTCTTTAGAGAAGACAGGGCCCCGACCACTTGTCCTCTCTGAATGTCAGTCGGACTCCTCGGGTGATTACATACATGAGCTCGCTACAGCCGGCAGAGCACGGACTGTATTAAGCATGCCCTCTTTTTATATCCATTTACATATTCATCTGTGTCTCTGGGGCCTCTGCGTTTCGCGATCTTGTTTGTGTGATGTCATCTTACAGTGAGGAGGTTGTTTTACACCACAATTGTACGTTCTTCGAGACCTCTGGGTAATTGGAGAAGCGAGAGGGTTGTACGCACGTAATCGAGGATAACCACACCATTTGCTACTTGCATGACAAATAGCCGTCCAAAGTCGGCACCGGTTGCCCATTGGTCTCGTCGGTTTATGTGTAGTCTTTTGTGTTTGATGTTTACATGTCGTGTGTCTCATTTCCGTCTCGTGCTGTACTCGTCTTTTGTGTTTTTGCATCGGGTGTTTTGGTGTTTTACTGTTGATGCTGCAACGGAGTCTTGTTGGAGATCTCCTCCCTTCTTTTTAAAGATACAGTGTCGCTAAAAATAAATTTTATTGAAAACGTAAAATTTATTCCAAAGGGTCTACAAAGAGGAAAAAAGGAGTCATAAAAAGTTTTATTTGAAAATATGCAGTAACGACCCTAATATATTGTCGATTTTTTGATAATTAAATCTCCATATACCTCTATTGCAAAAACTCAATGCATTGCAGGTGACACAAGTGAAATGAATTAGAGCTGCGCACCCCAAATTCAAAATTACGTTTTTAAAGGTCTATAACTTCGAATATGCGTTGATTTGCCTGAAAATTTAAATTTGTACAAATGAGAATGTATACCTTCATATGAAAAGAAAGGTTTTGCATTCCAAAATTTTGTAAAATTCATTAATTTTTTTAGACAATACAATAGTATAATGACAAGTGAACCAACAATCACCCCCCCCCCCCCCCCCCCCCAAAAAAAAGAAGAAGAAAACAATAAAAATAAAAACAAATAGTACAAAAGATAAACTTCTCTCACTCAGCAGTTGCCAAGAGATATCTATAATGCTGTTTACTAACCCAACACGTTTCTTATACTCCTCAAATGTTAGTATTATACTTTTGTTGTTTCAAGTATTGAACCGGTGTACGTATACCACACTAAAAGAAATTAACCTCCACGTGCTGCGTTGGAAATTTTTGAAGTAGCTATAATTAGGCTTTTGTCATGCTCATATTTGTAAATGTACTGCCATTTTCCTAAAAAAAATATTTGTAGTTAAATGAATAATATGGATAATGATCATATCAATGTACACAGCACAAAATCGATAATACAGAAAATTATATCGGAAGTCCGTTTCTGTTTTATCCTGATATTGTATGCCTTCGGTTTCTGATTTTCTGAATTATCGATTTTGTGCTGTGTACAGGGATATGGTCATTATCCATATTTGTCATTCAGCTTTCCAAGTCGCGGTGAATTATTCGCTTCTCTTTTCTTCAAATCGTGACCTACTTCTTTTGAAATTCGCGGGTCTGCATCGCCACCTAGCGGGATATCGATACCTGTCAGATGGAACGATTGACCAATGAGATTAGCTCAAATGTAAAAACCGTTATTAAATGTAGCCTGTTTGGTCTTGAAGTAAACAATATGGCGATTGTGGGGTAGCTCACTGAATCAACTCTTGGTCTTCGAAGTGACGAAGAAACGGCGGCCGAAAAAGTTCAAACACTTTATTAACTATGTACAAGTTATAACGGATTAATATAGATTATACTTCTACTTAGCGGGCGTATTCTGCTAGGGAGGAGACCTGATGGTGAGGTCTAAGGTTTGTGGGACCATGTTCATTATATTGTGCCAAAAAATGGACCAACATTGTATCTAATTTCTCCCCTGTTCTCCCTGGAACAGAATATGTGTTGAACCTCATACTTTATTTTAGAGAGTTTGCTTACCTAAAGAAGAAAGTGAAAGGTCACCAAAAAGGTTAAGCGTGACACTTATGTGTAGTGACCATAGCCAATGGTCCACTTTGTATATGCCGGCCGGTCAACTCCTAATCAGCGTGTACTATTTTTAATTGTAGTGACATATATTTCGGTCACTGCAGGAGTAACACCACCTGCATGATAATAAATGATCAAATAAGATCCCTTTTCTTCTTTGTTATGTATGTCAATTGATTTCTGGTATATATGACAAATATGGATAATGACCATATCCCTGCACACAGCACAAAATCGATAATTCAGAAACCGAAGGCATACAAAACCAGGACAAAACAGGAACCAAAGCAAACAAACAAAAACCTCCACTATATGAAAATAAGCGAACTCCCGATATGGGAGTGAGACCAGGTGCCCAGGAAGACCAAGCATCCCCTGCTTGCATGCAACACCCACCGCCTCAATTCGGCAGAAATGCCACATCCGGTAACCTCCACCTCGGAAGACATAGAGTACAATCTTTGGTTGGATGGTTCATATGGTCTATGACAGAATATCATCCCCCATTCTGGAGAGTGGGACATCATAGTGTATGACGAGTTCCCCATATCGACCGTAGAACTTCATCAGTGACGATGTAAGTCGGTCACAAACATATCCCTGACTGAGAAGCTTATCTGAAAGACGCCTAGCTCTCAGAACAAAATCCGTATATTTGGTACTTGCTCTGGCATAGCGTATCAACTGAGATATGAACACGTCATAAGCAGGCGATGAAGGGATGTTGCTACTCAGAAAGGGAAAGTTTGTAATGGTGAAATTGAAGTCGTCACGTTTGTCATATAGTGAGTTGTTCATGTGACCATCAGTGTCGTAGGAGAACATTATATCCAAATAGGATGCTGAATTATTTGTCTCTGTAGTTTCTTTGACTTCAAGCTCTGAAGGATAGATACTGCTCAGATGATCTGCGAATTTTGGATTATTGATGGACAACACATCGTCTATGTATCTGTATGTATCAAAAACAGATTCTAAAACTACACCTCCAACTCTCCAAGGTAAGTGAACTCTTTACTGAAATGACGATTTGAAAAAATGTAAATTATTTTCTCCATAACACATATATTTCAAATAGATATCTTAAATATATAAATGTATGTATATTTCTCAATATCCCTTTTTTTAGCATCATGGCATCTCTTCGAATTGAAGATGATTCAATAATTGCTGATTATATGATAGGAGAGAAAAAACTGGACATCACTGAATACAACTCGGATATTCTGGAAAGAGTCGGGTTTTGATGGTATTATACCATGTTAATATACATATGATAATGATGAGTGTGCAGATTGTAAACAGAGTGCACCATGTAAAATATAGTATTTCCCTGTATTTGTTACTTATTTTTATTTCTAGTGAAAGTAAAACAAAGTCAAATATTTCAAACTTCATCTATTTAATAATTCACATAGCCTTATCTATCTGATAAAGATGTACTTAAAATATTCTATGTTACAGTTTGTTCATGTTGTTTTAAAGAAAAAAAAATCAAAATTAGACTGTATTCTATTTCTGTGTACAGAAATAAAACGAATTTCACAATAAATACATGTAAAAAGGAAATCTTGTTGTGTTCTTTTTTAAAAGCATGTCTACTCAGTATATATTCTAAATCATAGATGACTTTTTTTCAGAGTGTACAAAGTTAGAAAGAGTAGTGACAAAAAAAACGAAGATGTGTTTTTGAAACACGGATGCCCCCCCCCCCCCCAGTTGTATCTTTGACACTAAACCAAAATTATGACCATGGTTAAAGTTCGTATACAAACAGACATGTCTGACAAACACATGATATAAATAGCACCACACAAGTTTTTTTTCAACTTTAGCAAATACATCAAATTAAAAAAAAAATAAAAATAAAAAAATAAAGAATAACAGAACAAGTTGCAACACAATTAAAATTACATAGCCACGCAGCTACGTTAAGGCACTCCTCGTTTTTACGTTGCAATATTCGTGACATTTTTAAAAGACATTTTCAATAATGAAAAAATGACATCCTCCAATAAAATTTCTTTATGTATGTCGTATCAGTGTTTAACACTAAACTTGTACTACATATTCAGCCAATAGTGATGTCATGTGCCACATCACAAGTCACGTGACAACTATTTATAACAGGCAAACAATGAATTGTATGAAACGAGCTGGCGCAACGCCATTCCTGCAATAACAGTTCTATGCTTACTACCAAAATATCTTGTAGGCATTGCCATTTATGAGTTAAAGTGCGCACTTTTCTTCTTTTTTATATTTTTGGAATAAGAGACGATTTTTATATAAAAAATGACTAGAACAGCACTAAACCCCCAGTATTGTCATACATTTTAAATAGTCATAGACAGAATCGACAAAGTGCCTACTTATATCATGGAAGATAACCATCTATCGGACTAGTTTAACGCGACCCCAACACCTAGCATTGCAATTTCAGCCTGCGCCATGCAATTTTATACCATCACACTACGACGATATATTTTTCAAACGTATATGTGACTAGCGAAGGGAAGCAACTCGTAGTTTATAACAATCAAGGTCGACTTCGCCGATTTCGTTCTCACAGTTTTGTGGCCTTTAAACACAAATATTTACCTGAGAAAATGAAATAAATACTATGTTCTTTAGCTGAGGAAAATTTCATCGTATTTTAATCAAAAAAGTGAAAAGATTAAATCTTTGGCAATCAGTGAAATCTATTCTACAATTTCATCCCCATGACGCAATGGTGCGGTGGCGTAATGGTGATGACGCAGGACTGCAAATTCCATGATCGCGAGTTCGATCCTCGCTGTTGGTACATTTTATTTTTCAAAATTTTTAGGAAGTTCTTGCTTTTTTTAATTGTTGACTCAGTGAGAGGCATAAATAGGCATTGTTTCCGTATATCGTATATGCTTGTATAAAATGAGCTTTGTACAGTTTTTATTTTAGCTTGTGATATTCAATTTACGTGGTCTAAGAGAGAGAGAGAGAGAAATAATAAAAAAAAAAACAGGGAGACGTGAAAATTCTGTATCATCATTTTTTAAAAATTCTAATTAAAATTCAAAAGAATACCACGAAGAAAATGCATGTCGTTCAATTATTCATAATTGACAAAGTCCAATCTGAATGTTACGCAAGCCACCTAACATCACCGCATTTTAATATTTTTTAAGCCTTTTTTTTAATTTGTCGTTGGTAGTATTTTCCTTCCCCTCTTTAAATTTGGCCTTTATAGAGAATTTATTATATGATCTTATCATTATTATTTCCTTGCTTTCACTTTGTTTAGATTGAAAGGCTGTATCCTCAGTTAGTTTAACGTCAGTTTAAAAAACGAATCATCTTTATTTTAAAAAAGAATCCATAAAGCCTTCAAGCTTTTCTAAGACTTTGAGTAACATCCGCACGTGGTTGCTAGGCAAGCATTTTCATCAAATATTTGTATAGTACGTTATGCCATTCAAGTATTTTTACTATAGATAAAAGTTATAACATATTCAGCAAAAAATTCAACCATGTATAAAGGTCTAACTCGATGATAAATGACAATAAATAGTATCAAAATTTGCAAACGACAACAGACTCCGTGTTGATGACGTCAAAATCTGAGGTTGACGTCATTTCGCGCCATATTTGAAGACGTCATTTCTAAGGAGTGCCTTAACGTAGCTGCGCAGTTGTGCCTCATATGAAATTTATGTGAAACGAGCTCGAACATGAAATTTACATGAATTTTTTCACATGAAATTCATGTGAAGATTTTTACATGGATGTTATGTGAATTCGGTTTCCAGTGAAGGTCACTTAGAAGAATTCATGTGAAATTCATGTGAAGGACATTTATGTGAAATTCATGTGAAATATTTTTCACATAAATTTAATGTGAAATTTAATTTGTATAATTAGCCATTCGCCTGATCCAACATCTTTTTGAATAGCGAATCTTGTCGTATTTTTTATTGTGCTGTTTTACATCAATAAAGTATGTACATTTCATTTTTTTATATCATCATAGAAATGAATTTTTTTATCAAGAGTGGCGCTATTGTATGCGCTGAATCATCACGCGTGATCTTTAAAACGCGGGAATTGATGAGTACATGAGTATAACATCTTACATTTTCTCTCACAACAGAAATGATTAATTCTCGCATTTACTGAGGTAGAGGATGACAGAGTAGTGGAGGATAATCCCTCAAACAGTCAACATCCTCAAGATAGTGTGGCTAGTATAGACGTCGACGAGGTCTATGTTAGTGATGAAGAGGTAAATATATAACAAATGCGAATTTGAGTAATTTCATACATTTTATTTTTCATCCAATGTTATGGAATATAAATATACACAGCATACAATTCAAATTTTAAACTATCTAAAAATTGCTACTGGATAAGTGAATGCTGATTGTACAGAAAAAATCAAAGGACTGAAAGTCCTGCGAGTTGGCAAAAAGTAACATTGAGACGAACATACAGAAGACAAGTATAAAACTGGCACAAATCAAACTCCAAATCTATTCCTCAAATGCTTGAATGAGTTATTCTCACAATTCAAGAGTTAATTGTCTCAAATCTAAAAAAAAAGGCTGGAAATATATAAATAGATAAAATGATAGAACTTCTTAACCAAATAACTGATTTTGAGGTCAGAGTTCAAGGTCAATATGATCATGTCAAATGTGTTGCAATTGTTATGGGTGTATGTATGAAGTATAATGTCCTATCACTTTTACTTTAGGAGATATTTGCTTTTGAAACTTCTTGACCAACTTAAAACCCAACATCTTAGGTTTATTAAGTATCAAACTGAAAAACCTTTTTCCTAGTCGGTAAATAGCTCATCAGAGCTAATGTTGATTGTTATAAATTATGTCTGACTTTAAATAAATATTATTGATTGATTGATTTATTTATTTACTTGTCTTTAGTATTCTACACATCCACAATTTTTTTTAAATCTAAGGTCTTTTTTATCCTAAATACAATACGTTTACCTATCTATCTACAAATGGGGTGCTCCTTATACAGAGGAGGGAAGTACAAAGAAAAAAGATGCGCCATATTTTAATGTACTGACGTCAACATGTGATCGCTATTCCTGTAGCATCGTTCCTTGTAGCATTTTTTTGCACAATCATAATGCATTTAACCCATTATTTACAACTTGAACTTAAACGTCTGTCGTCTAATATGTTCTTTTGTCAAATCGTAGTGGTCCTATTTCTTACTGCGCCAGTAACATTGTGCGTTGTTTGGTCCGTGCAGGGTTATCAAGTGCAAAGTTGAAAGCCATAGCAATGAGAGTTGGCTTTGCTAACTCAAAAACATGAAAATAATAATAATAAAGCGTGCAACCATCATGATTATAAATTATTTACATACATGTAACAATTATTACTTTTAAAGATATTCTGTTTTTACAGGATGAGTTACATCAAGAGGGATGAATCGTTATAAAACAAATATCGAGTAAGGTCAGTTCTATCTAACATCATTCTTTCTTGCACCTTTTCACCATTCATATTAAACCGAAATTGTTTAATTTCTGAATACTCAGCAGAAAGCATTGTCAATATAGAAATCATAAATAATAACAAAATTGCACATTTAACACATTTAACTGACATAAATCGATATGTGTAATCTTCTTATATTTTCTTCATTTTCTATATGAACAATTTCTTCCTCCAGAGCTAATGTTTACTCCTCGATTTATATTTTTAAAATACCAGATTTCGCTATACACCACTTATATATTCTCTAACTATGCGTTCGTTGCGAGATAAATTATGGCTAAATAAACTGAGAATTTCTTTAAATGAATGTTCCTTGCATCTTAATATCCCAAACATGACGCAAAATATTCCACAAGAGTCGGTAAAATAACCCTGCAATCTCCTCTTCGAGTAAATGTATGAAGGTGCATTCATTATCATGAAATTAAGAATGTCGGAATTATTATGCATCGGGGAATTGGATAGCGAATCAAAAAATTCTATGCTATCATCTTGTGATTTTGGAATGAAAATGCAAATCCAATGTAATGCATCATTTTTACTTATATCTGTATTAATAATGAAGATGAATATGTAAATGGATATAAAAAGAGGGCATACAGCCTGTGCTCTGCCGTCTGTAGCGAGCTCATGTATGTAATCACCCGAGGAGTCCGACTGACATTCAGAGAGGACAGGTGGTCGGGGCCCTGTCTTCTCTAAAGAGGTTTGGACAGGGCCCGTCATGGAGTGAGTCAGAGTGCAAGTCTCAAGAATGCGCTTGTACAAGACTGTAGATTGGTCAATTACCAAGCCCAGTGTCCGTCTGGTGACATTAGGATCATATCCACGGTATAAAAGGCGTTTGATGATTCTGACACATTTTCGATGGTTATGCTGCCTACCTTTGATCCTTCTTATTTTGTTAATCATATCACCATAAAAGACAGGTTGTGTAATACCCAAAGTAATGTACTCTGTTGTACAGATCCGAATTTTAAAAGAAGTTGACGGTATTTTTTGTAAAATTTTCAAAAAGTCATAACTAGTTTATGAAAGCGGAAACCTTGACCAAAAAGTTTTTTGGTAATTTGTGAATTTCTACTGTGAAAATCCAAAATATCAGTACATGCTCTAGCGTACCGGATGAGCTGTGATATGTAAATGTCGTATGACGGTAATCTTGGAACATCACCGTCAAGCCAGGGGAAATTTACTATGTTGAATCCAAAATCATCCCTTTTGTCATATACACTTGTATGAATCTTTCCATTTACAATTTTGATATTTAGGTCCAAAAACGGTGTTTCTGTATTTGAAAGGTTTGCCTTGTTAAGGGTTAATTCTTTTGGATAAATTTCATTCTTATATAATTCAAAAGCAGGATTGTCAATGATTAAAATATCATCCAGATACCTAGAAGTATTATTGAAACATTTCAGATTATCAAATTTTCTTTGCTTTTGAAGATTTTGGATAAATTCTTTTTCATAAGTATATAAAAATAAATCTGCAACAAGGGGCGCACAGTTAGTACCCATAGGGATTACTACAACCTGTTTGTATAGATCCTCACCAAATCTAACGTAAATATTGCCCAAGAGGAAGGACAAGGCATTACACAGGTCACTACATGTCCATGATTTCTATGATTTGTAGTCTGTCGAGGAAAAGAAACCCTTCGATTCAGATATACAAATGTAAGTTTTTCGCTCTCGATCAAAACACCATTTAATGAAATTAGATAATCGATGGTTGGATGGTTCAAATGGTCTATGACAGAATATCATCCACAATTCTCGAGAGTGAGACATGATAGTGTATGACGACTTTCTCATATCGACCGTAGAGCCTTATCAGTGACGATATTAGTCGGTCACAAACGTATCCCTGACTGAGAAGCTTATCTGAAAGACGCCCCGCTCTCAGAACAAAATCCGGATATTTGGTACTTGCTCTGGCATAGCGTATCAAATGAGATATGAACACTCAATAAGCAGGCGATGAAGGGATGTTGCTACTGAGAAAAGGAAGTGAGATCTTCAAGCTCAAAATGAAAATTACATTGAATTTAAAATAATGTTAAATTATTTTAATTGAACACTGATAGAATTATTCCTTAAACCGTCAACTTTTAGAAATATAGAAAATATTGGTTACCTGGAAGTAACAGTAAAGTTCGATTACTAACAAGTTCGTTTGATCTTTATTCGTTGTATCCTAATGTTGAAGTGAGGAACGCGTTTGCGCATTCCCCTTTCTGAGATGTGGTTTTTCCAGGAATTGACCAATAAAATCAAATATTAAAGATGCGACATAAAGTGTCCCAAATATCAATTTTACTGAATATTGACAGTCGAGGTCATGTCCTGATCTCCTTTGTCTACGAGGGACGCTCCCTCTGGACATAAGACGGAACTCGCGTGTCAAGATTGAGCAATAATGTTTAGAAAGCAATTTACAATCAATTTCCTTAACAACAGTCTTTAACTGGCACGGCCAAACAATAAGTTCTAAAGGACACTTTTATTGCCCTTAAATAATCAAATACAAAAATGTGGGTGTAGGGTGG
>VSWD01000002.1:44087055-44354555 GCA_033119305.1 Pinctada imbricata
AACATTAAAAGATTTAGATATTGAATATATAAATGAATATTTAGAATTATAATTGGATCGAAGAGATAATTAACTTTAATTCGTTCAGGTCGTTTTTTTTAAGCAGAATGCCCGAGGACATTGTTGAACAAAAGAGATATGATAGGAATACATGTTGTGGACTGTTTGTCTATCGGTCATGTGCATGAAACAAAGGAGTCATGACTTAATGTTAATATATGTTGTGGACTGTTTGTCTATCAGTCATGTGCATGAAACAAAGGAGTCATGACTTAATGTTAATACATGTTGTGGACTGTTTGTCTATCAGTCATGTGCATGAAACAAAGGAGTCATGACTTAATGTTAATATATGTTGTGGACTGTTTGTCTATCAGTCGTGTGCATGAAACAAAGGAGTCATGACGTAATATTAATACATGTTGTGGACTGTTTGTCTATCAGTCGTGTGCATGAAACAAAGTAGTCATGACTTAATGTTAATACATGTTGTGGACTGTTTGTCTATCATATGTGTGCATAAAACAAAGGAGTCATGACTTAATGTTAATACATGTTGTGGACTGTTTGTCTATCAGTCGTGTGCATGAAACAAAGGAGTCATGACTTAATGTTAATACATGTTGTGGGCTGTTTGTCTATCAGTCGTGTGCATGAAACAAAGGAGTCATGACTTAATGTTAATACATGTTGTGGACTGTTTGTCTATCAGTCGTGTGCATGAAACAAAGGAGTCATGACTTAATGTTAATATATGTTGTGGACTGTTTGTCTATCAGTCGTGTGCATGAAACAAAGGAGTCATGACTTAATGATGGATTAAATGAGTTCAGCTTTTACATTGTTTGACAAGTATTCATAACATGAAGATGTCTAAATTGCATCTATTCCAGTCTTTGTAAGCCATTTTTCCTCCTTGTCGACAAACACTACAAAATCCAGATATCTCGACAGGCCGAAAATGACATTGTTATCGTATTGTTATCATTGTTACCATTGACGAGGGTTAAGTACCCGAAACGTACATGTCTGGTCCATGTTGCCAATTTATCTGTTCTTAAATGATGCTATTCAATTTGAAGACGTTTACATACATAGTAACAGTAGCCATTCTTTCAAACTAATACTCATAAAATCTGTGCATTTTTGTTAGCACTGTAATTTTCCCATTATCATATCTTTTCAAAAGGACTAAGATAAACATTGATGTTTCTTGCTCTGTATAAGATTCCTTTGATGCTCAATGTTTCCCTGGATTTTGTTCTCGAAGAGTGTTTTTATCGGGGAACCTATTTAAACAGTATTCAGACACATTCTATTATTTTAACATATTGAAGTGATTTATATTTCCCAATCTTTATCATAGCTTATAAACGACACATGTGTTAAAATATTTAATAAACTTCCATTTATAAAATCTTTAGCGTCATTTGTAGTTTTTGCCCCGTGTGATGGTGCCTTGTTTGTACAGTCATATTACAGTAATGAGGTTATTTACACCACTTTTGTGCGTTCCTCGATATATCGCGCACTCAGTCTTTGCTATATTTTATCGTTTCCATTTGGGATCACTGACAAGGGTTAAATATCCGAAACGTGCATGGCTGGTCCATGCTGTAAATTTGTCTACTTTTAAATGAATTTGAAAACGTTTAACATTAGTACCACGTGTTGTCACTGAGGGCACATGTAGCCAAGTTCTATCAAACGAAATTGTCAAATTTCTGAAACCTGGGTCCTGTAGCATCATATTTCAGCCACCTTGCTGCATCTTTTGGTACAATTTAGACATAATGTTTACAGATAGTGGCTATATTTCATTGCTTCGATTCAGGTTCACTTGCGAGAGTTAAATAACCGAAACATGCATGTCTGGTCCATGCTGTATAGTTATCTGCATTGAAGTAATGCTAATGAATTTGAAGACGTTTAACACTCATAGTGTTCTAATGAGTTAAAGAAGATCCTGACGACTATCTCAACAGCACTCACAATAGAGCACACAATTTAGCTCTAGCAAGCTAGAGATGGGACCAGGTGCCCCGAAGGAGTAACTACCATACATGACCCTTTTGGAGAAAATCGAAGATTTAGTTGCATGAAAATGATATTAATACCAAACGTACTAGCATGCACATTTTTAGGAAATCAATATTTTTGTAATATGATGAAACCCAGATTTATAGCACTAAAAACTGTGAATCTTAACGACGTTAATTGCCAGCAATATTGAAGCTATAGGCAAATACTTCAGTCAGATAAGTTGATATTATATGTATAAATATGTGTCACTATTTTTGCAGGATAATCAAGTAGTTTTCTTGAGTCTCTCTCTCTCTTTCTCTCTGTTTGCGTATTAACAATAAACATTTATACAGGAAATAAATAAACACATGAAAGCAGGTAAGAAGTTTAATATTTTCAAGTCCAACCCAATGTTGAAAATTTCTATCTTTTTTAAAGGACGGCTTTGCCAACAATTTCTTACATTTTCGTTTATTTACAAGTCTGATATCTACGCGGCCATGTAGATTCTCCATGGTGTTTCCGACAATTGAATTACACATCAATTTGAAGAAGTCTTTTTCAAAATTTGATTTCTAAATGACGTCGATATCGATATTGATCGATGGGTCGAGTTACACTCGGAAAAGTTGCGTTTCGCATACAAGTGTGCCGTACAGGAATCTCGTAAAAACGAAAAAAGGCGTAAGCAGTTACATGATTCCGGGAAGTCGGAAAACGAACTTTCGGTTGGAATCAAGTAATGATGTACATCAAATCCAAGATACTCGATTCATTGTCATTTCTCTGAATTTTTCAAATACATTTGCTAGTAAAAGAACATCTGTGAAGGCAAAATTACCGTATAAATCATTTTGAATTTTTAAGTTATTCACACTTCAGTTGCATGATGTAGTCTGCATATGATGTATGTTTTTCAAAGGAATCGATGCTCTCGTAGCAATTAAGATTCTTGCGCAATAACATCGAAGCAATGTCTGGATCCTCAAATTCTTTCAGAAAGTGTTAGGATAATTGATACATTCCCCTTTAAGACTCTTTCTGTAAAGTTTTCAGTGGCTTGGCAAAGCAGATGATCACCAAAATCCTTCAGGTCATAAAACCACTGGAACGTACTTGTTCTCCTTAAGCGCTAGATTACACCCTAGACATAGAGTTGATCTTTAGTAAATTATTACTCGAGTCATTTTTATCGCCAGCAACTCTTCTGTAGTAATAATGATAACGGGCTTTAATTCTTTTGCTGTCAATTTTTTGTTCGCTGATTTTACAAGAAGTCGCATCTTGAAACTTTTTTTCTCTCTTGGTAATCTGAAAAGTGGGAGGGTTGTTCGCTACTTATCCTGGATAACCACATCGTCTACTACTGACGTGGCTGATGGCCGTCCCAAGTCGGCACCGATTGAACTTTGGTCTCGTTGGTTTATGTGTAGTCATTTGTTTTTGATGTTTCTCTGTGATTTGGCGTTCCTTGTACCATTACGTCTCTTACTGTGCGTGTCTTCTTTGTGTTTTATGATTTTTACAGTGGATGTCTTTGGGTTTGATGTTGGTGCTGCAACTAGGTGTTATTGGAGATCCCCTTCTTTCTCTTCCTTTGTTACCAAGGGTTCCCGTTTGCCAATATATTTTGAATTTCATTTTTCTTGATCAAGGAAGTGTTCCAACGCGTTTTCTCTTCTGTAAACAACAGGATCCCTGAAATTCATCGTTATAGCAGACAACGTTGTAAGCATATGGTTTGAAATGACCGTCACGCTTGAAATCAGACCAGTCAGGATTGAATTTTCTGTTTTCTACCAGTGTCTCAAAGTCTGCATAAATTACAAACGGCGTTTTCATCATTTTATGAAAGCTTTTTAATTCAAATTTAAAACATTTTCCCTAATTCTGTGCATCTTTGAAAGTCAAATTTTTTGCAGTATTGCAAATGTTCCATGAGCAGATTATGACGCAAAAATCCGTCATCTCCTACAAAATTAATATTTATAACCCCGCCATAAAATGGTGGGGGTATATAGTGATGCACATGTCCGTTCGTCCGTCTCAACTGAAGTTTTTTATTTCTGCTTCATTCAAATATATATTTTGTTGCATTAGATAATAATGAGTGTTTTGTTAGTAAATCAGGCCCTTTATCAGTTCGCAAATGTTTGCATTTTCTATCATTTCCAAAAATCTGTATAAATCCCTCTACAAATGCAAGTGTTGATACCCAAATAAATCTTGCAAATACGTCAATTACAATAAGTAAATATTTGACTCCATTATTGAACTTTGATACGATTTGCATATCAGCTAGATCAGCATCTTATTGCGCATCTGTAGAAGTAGCGCGGACGTTCGTAATATGCGCCTTGATGGTTTCTGAATACTGTAGTCATCGTGTTTGCGTAACAATTAACTTTTTAATACCTTTTTGATGCAACGAACTTTATATTTTTTCGGACCTAAATATGCACCAACATTAGTTTAATAATATGATGATCTTTTTCAGTATCTGATACCTTTGTTCTTTGACAAATATGGATAATGACCATATTCCTATACATAGGAATATGGTCGTCTCTTCAACGCATTTGAAAATTTCCGTTGTCAATCTTTCATGAAATTTCTAAAACGTGGGTCCTGTAACATTATATCCCACTCATCCTGCTACGTCTTTCGTACAATTTGAGACATACTAAATTTCACACTCATTGGTCATATTACATAGTTTAGATTGAGGATCACTGACGAGGGTTAAGTACCCGAAACGTGCATGTCTGGTCCATGCTGAAATTGTATCTGTTATTAAGGAGGGTTTGAACACCAAGATGGCGGCGGCATTATTTGTTTTCTCGCTTCCTAGGAAAAGTACAGTCTTAACTCCCTCAAAACATTTGATACTCTGATTGATACACAAATTTGAGTATCCTGATGAAATTTGAAAAATTTACGGCGTCATTTGAAGAAATTATGGCGATTTTCGAAATTTAGGACTTTGGGAGTTTTATCCATGAGCAAACCACGACGTCATTTCGACGTTATCGGAAAAAATGGCGTCACAAACCTTTGCATTCAAAATGCAATAAAATCATTATTACTAAACGTATTGCATTGAAACTTAGCATGTACAAAATAGAAAATTAAATCTTCATCACAATGTATTCGTTGACAAATTTACGTTACAGGAAATCGGATGTCACTGCATTGAAAATGGACGATTTTGGAAGAAAAAAATGGAAAATATAAAGCCGTTTAAGATTTTAATCCTAAATTCAATTCTTCCCATTTAATCATGAAATCATCCCTAGACATTATTGATAATTTTGATAGTTTTTGAAAAAGATTCATCCACAGGATTCCTAATAATTAACTAGCAACTATAGTAAATTGGCTCGAAATTGCAATTTTTTTAGCGACAGTGTCATCTTTTATTCAGCCTTTTATTCAGCCTTTGTTTAAAACACAATTCATTTTATCTTTTCCATATGGAAGTGAAATATATTTATGGATATTTTGAAAGTGAAATCAAAATTAATTTTCAATAGCTTTACGAGAACTAGAGTGGCACTTTCAATATTATGACGTCATCAAGAAATTCACGAAAACGTCGACTAATGCATATTTCAAAATCTCGTAGAAAATTTTCCTGTGGATAGAATCAAATGTAAGTTTGCATAGTCAAGGACAGACATGAATTATATGATTTCAGAAATTTTCAGAAAAATTGAAGTTGGTGTCCAAGTGGTCAATGCCTCTTTAAATGATGCTATTGAATTTGAAGACGTTAAACATAGTTCAGAATCGATAATTCAGAAAATCATAACCCGAAGGCATAAAAAAAATCAGGATAATGTTAAACGTCTTCAAATAAGATAGCATCATTAATAATCAGATAAATTTACAGCATGGACCAGACATGTCGTCAGTGATCCTCAATCTAGGCAATACAATATGGCCAAAGAGTGTGAAAAGTATTTTGTCAAAAATGTAACGAAAAACGTAGCAGGATGGGTGGGATATGATGCTACAGGACCCACGTTGAAAATATTTTAAGAATTTAATAAGGTGACAGAAATTTTAGAATGAGTTGAGAGACAGACGATCAACCGAAGTTGATCCAACTTGGCTACATATGCCCTCGGTACTCCTGGTCCACCAGCAGTGCTTCAAATGTTAAACGTCTTCAAATTCGATAGCATCATTTCAGATTAGATAAACTAAATAATAAATTTAAATTAAAACAGGAACCTAAGCAAACAAACAAAAACCTCACCCATATGAGAAGAGGCGAACTCCCAATATTGGAGCGATACCAGGTGCCCAGGAAGAGTAAGCATCTCCTGCTTGCATGCAACACTATTCGCTAATATCTGAAAGAAGAACGCTGGAGAATGTGAAGCAATTCTTCAAATTTATTATTTTAAGATATATTGCATAGTTACACGTTATAACAAATAAATGAATGAATAAAGCTTTATGTGTTAATTTTATATACCTTTTTCACGATAAGTTTGTACCGTCATAGTGACAATTAGTATGAGTATACTTTCATTAAGTACACACTAATTTGCATAAAATCTATATATGCAGTCTCTGACTTAAGTGAATCGTTTTGTAGGCTGTAATAAATATCTCCTCCACCAGTTTGGAATGAAAGCTGTTCACTGCTAAATTGCTGATCTAGCTAAAAAGTCCTTACACATTTCATTTTTGCTTTCCTGTGTTTGATTGTTTGATAGGATTTCATCCCACCATAGTGCCAGAGCCTTTAAAACATTTTGAGATGTGCCATATCAAAATAGATGTCTTATTATTCAAAAGCGCTCAAAACACGACATAAATGTTCCTTTGCCGGGATCGTTGATACCGAACAGTCATTACTGAAAAATAATATAAAACAAATCATATAACAGACAATCAGTTTCTAGACTTAGTAAGCTAGGGATTGTTCTATAACGTTAACCACATCTTGGTATCGTCCTCATCTATCTTCTTTTCCTCACACTTCTGACGGTCACACTGTAGGTCACTGATATGGGCTGATCTTGTAGGTTCGTAAACGGGGTCAATATTCAGAACGAAGTCCCTGATTACACCGTACACATTGTTAAGGGCCTCCCACCGTCTACCGTTGAGTTTCACGTCCCTGGAAATTCATCGTTAAAGCAGACAACTTGTTTGCATATTAAAGATGTTGAAAGTCAAATCTTTGGCAGTATGGCAAATGTCCCACGAGCAGATCTTGGCACAAAAATACGTGAATGCACCTTTT
The DNA here is from genome assembly GCA_033119305.1 of Pinctada imbricata. Taxonomy (NCBI): domain Eukaryota; kingdom Metazoa; phylum Mollusca; class Bivalvia; order Pterioida; family Pteriidae; genus Pinctada; species Pinctada imbricata. The sequence goes on from VSWD01000002.1 coordinate 44,094,341, forward strand.
AAATGCGCCCAAAATATTTCTCCTATTCTTTTCTCTTTTAGTTAAATCAATACGCCAATTTATTTCAGGCGCAGATCTAGCATTTTACCTCAGAGGGGATCCAATCTAAAGTCATGAAACTTAAGCAGCTCATTATGATTTTACCGGTATAAAATTCAAGTTGAAAAGCATGGCCTCGTCCCATCTTTACCTACTTTCATATCCACCATTTACAGGAATTGGGACATTTCTAGTGCCTGAGTATAATTTTGTTTCTTCAGACAGGTTTGGTAGGATACATGTATGAGGGAAACTTTAGAAGTTTTGATTATTTTTATCGGCCAGCCAGATTTTCTTTACTAAAGATAAGCTTTGTTGTAGAGGGTAATATACGAGGGCTGATTGATTTGTTGTGAGCCTCTGTTTTCTGGAACGCAGAAGATATTCTGCTGATAGATTATCTCCAAAAAGGACAAACAGTCAATGGTACATACTATGCTTCACTTATGACACAGTTACGGGAAAATATTAAACTTAAGCACCACGGAAAGCTAGCTAGTTAAAGGTGTGTTGTTACATCAGAACCATGCTCTTGTTCACAAGTCTGTCAGTGCCATGGCTGCCATTCATGATTGTGGCTTTAATGTGATTGAGCATCCGCCTTATTCACCTGATCTTGCTCCATCAGACGTTCATCTATTTCCAAAACTGAAAGCAGCTATTTCTTGCGCCAACTTTCAGTCCGATGATGACGTCATACTTGCAGTGGTTGGCTTTCTGACCAGTCAAGATAAGGAGATTTTTAAAAGTGGTATTGAGGCCCTTAAACACCGGTGGCAAAAGTGTATAGATACTGAAGGGGATTATGTAGAAAAATAAAAAAATAATGCAAAACGTCTGATAAAATTCAAATCCATCAATACGAGGCTCACAACATATTAATCAGCCCTCATATAAGTATTGCAGAATATTTCATTTTCTCAATGTTTGTATCTAGTCAAACTCGAATACAGAAAGCTTTTCCTAAGACCTTTACCTTTCGCAGAAAAATTCAATAGAAAAGGGGCATGGGAATTTAACTGTTTCTACAAACAAATGTCCCATCCTATACTTTCATATTCTTAAATCTATTATATTATATAATCAGTAATAGTGGTGAAAATTCTTTTGGGGTCCAGGGACCGAAGCTTTGGAACTTCTTCACTTCACAGGAGATGTTTCTGTATAAGGGTGCAACACTAAATGACAGCATATGAAGTTAAAGCTTCGAACTCTGTTGCAAGGGAGCAGCATGTATCAGATAATGAATATTCATTGGAGGTACCATTGGCGGATTTAGAGTGGGACGTGGGGGCGTACGTCCCCCCCCCCCTAAAATCGTCAAAGTAAGGTATTTTGTGGCTCAAACTATTATGAATACGCTTAATTTCTGGTCCTTTGAAGTCAAATTTCAGTAAATTTTTGCTGGCTAGCGGTCGCTCGCCATCTAAAATTATTTATTTGCAATAAAAATCCGAAGCCATATAAGTATGATATCCATTTCATACTCAGTAGTCGATGAAATAATGTATCCCCTTCCACACCTCAACATCATTTTTGAACGGAACGTTTCTTATGAGTATACCATTTAGGTCAATATACCCTAGCTAACAGCATGAACAGCAAAGGGGCTTGGCTTTGATGTGTAACTCCCTCCCCCCCCCCCCCAAAAAAAAAAGTATTTAAAAGAAAATTGCTTCGCTCGCCAGATACTTCAAGATTTCTGTCTTCGTCAAACAAAACGGTCATTTATCTTAAAGGGGGGGGGGGGTATGTGGGTTAGGAACCCGGGCCCCACTAGCACTTCATCCTGGGTCCCTCCTGGGCCAATTGATATATTCCACGCCCTCTGAACTCCAATCCTGTATCCGCCCGTAGGTACTTTAAGTCAAATAATGATTCAAAATTGAAGATAAAAGTCTCATTTCGATCCTCATGTATAAGGTATCTATAATATCGGCGAGCGTAGCAATCCAAATTCTAGAAAAGAAAATTATAATTAATAATTCTTTTTTTACATAATTTTGACAACTTTTCTAGAATCAGTACACAGATATTGATTTAAGTTTGAATGAATACAACAGATTATAATTGCTTTTCTTATAAGTCTCTTGTTGACTTTTTCAGGGCAGATTTTACGTCTTATTCGTACAGCTCCTTATTTCTTTTATTTGATTATTTCATAAGCTTATGACTAGAATTATCTAAATCACACTAACGGCTAGTTTTTCATGTGTCATATGTCCACTCCTCCCTCCTGTTATTGTGTTCTGGTAAAGACGATGGGGGGGGGGGCATATAAAGTGATACCGATCTCGGTCCGACATGAATGTTGCCCCCAGACATGAAAGTTAAAACTAAAAAATCTTTGATTTTCATACTTAAAATATGTATGAATCACCTGTAACGGAGGTGAAAAAGCAAAAAAAAAAATCACTCCCCAGTTGCAGCTTCAAGTTGCTTACTGTAAATAACGCCAAAATGATGATAATTATTCTTATTAGCTCATATGAAGCTACGTCATTGGTCACCGTCCTTTGTCCGTTCTCTATAATCCGTCAGTCGCTAGTCTTTTTTTTATTCACGACTAACACCCCCCCCCTCCGTAATCGCTGCTTAGTATTCCACCAAACCTTACAGGAGGCAAGTACTCAATGTTCTCTATTAATCGACCCGATCGAAATCTAAGATGGCCACCTTGCGATCAATCATATTTTCACTTTCCCATCTCAACTGCTGCTGTACAGAATTTAATAGAAAATATCTCTTCCCTTGATGACCTCAGTTGAGCAATGTGACCCCATTGGACCTTTTGTTTTGTTTTTATCCTATTTTGAATTTAATATCAACATCCTTAAGGAATGGAGTAGACATCGTTTATAAATTCTTTTAATCTAAGAATTCAACGATACTTTATTAAAAGCAGTCAGAGTTTTAATCCTAAATGCAGGCAAGCAAAGCAAGTCGGAAATTTTCTGTAATGTATTATTCCATTTTGCAAGGGATAATATAAATGCATGTCCTCGATTATAAGGCCATAGTAATCAAATATTTTGTTTTATGTACCTTTTTGAAAATAAAAAATGCTCAGGAAAAAACCGCACACAAACAGACATTTTTTCAGGTAAATCAGTTAATGATATTGAATTCGACAAAATGTTTGTACAATCATTAAATTTGAAATGATAATAGTGATTTTTATAAAAATAAGTCAGCATTATATCCATCTCACTTGAAGAAAAAATATTTTTCTTTTATTTTTTCAGTCTTCCTCTCCAAATTCCTATTATTGATCGTGTACAGCGTATTTGTGCGTTTTCATGCCTGACGGGAGAGTACCTTTTAGAAAAAAAGTCGGGACGTAAAACAGCACTTTGAATTACTATGGTCTTATATCGGAAAATTAATTTTTGCAAAAAAATAAAAAGAACCCGTTAAAATAAGGTTTCTCCTAGTGCCTTTTCTTTTCTCTACCAACCATCCCCCCGCGAGAGCTCTGCTTTCTGAAGTGTCCCAAATGGATTGGTTCATATATTTTGGTCCGAGCCCCCCTCCTCTTTCCACCAATAGAAATATTGAACACTGTATTGAGTTATTTTAAAAGTTTGGATGAAAGTGAGAGAAACGTAAAACGTGATATATCGTTATGAATAGTACCAAGGGGAGGAATCAACTTATCCCTCGATCTCCCCTTTCCATTACATTTGCCGAAACTGCTTTTAGAAATTTTGGAATTTGCAAGAATGGCTGATTTTCTCATTTTTGCAATATATTGATATTTATTATATGCATTGTTTTGCTTTATTTTCAACACCAAAGACTAGAGTATATACGAAATAATCATATACGAAATAATCATTGCGTATGTACGCAATACTATTGCGAATATACGCAATAGTTTTGCAAATATTCGCAATACTATTGCGTATATACGCAATACTATTGCGAATATACGCAAAAGTATTGCTAATATACGCAATAGTATTGCGAATATACGCAATAGTATTGCGAATATACGCAATAGTATTGCGTATATACGCAATAGATTATTTTTTTTCTGTGAAGCCAATGGGCTTCCGTATATTCTCGCACCCACATCGATACATTGATCGTTGCTCTCTATAATACCTGATTTTTTTTATCATATTAGGATTATGGGGTTAATATTGTCCTATTGGCGAAATTGTAAAAGGTAGCGATCCATTGGTTGATTGATTCACTTGGTGGTTTGTCAAAGGGGTTGAGAAACTTCAGTGTTATAAACTGGAAGTGTGTTGTTTATATTATAATCGTTTGAGACAATTAAAATGTTTACCTATGTGCTCCGCTGACCGTCAGAGCTATTATTGTTTTTCCCTTCTTCCGTTGTCATTTTCGTCACTGATGATTTAGTGGGTCCTGTAGCATCATGTAAACGTCTTCAAACTGAATAGCATCATTTAAGAACAGAAAAATTGGCAACGTGGACCAGACATGCACGTTTCGGGTACTTAACCCTCATCAGTGATCCTAAATCTGAACAATGTAATATGCCAAAAAAGTATGAAAGTTACTATGTCGAAAAAGTGTAGCGAAAGACGTAGCAGGATGGGTGGGATATGATGCTACAGGACCCACTTTTCAGAAATTTCAAGAAATTTTGATAACAGAAATTTAGAATGCGTTGAAGAAACGATCAACCGAAATTGATCGATATCCCATCCATCCTGCTACGTCTTTCGGTACACTTTTTCGACATAGTAACTTTCATACTTTTCTGGTGATGTTTGAGATCCCCTCCTTTGTTTGCTCTAAATGATACTTTTTCATATCAAGACATGGATTTATGGCGAACATAGTAAAAATGGATTTTGCGTTCGGGGTATGGTTAATTCGTATCATAACCAACTCATACCTACTACTTCGTACCATACCTTACTACCAACTCGTACCAACAGCATTTCGTACCATGACCAACTCGAACAATACATTAACTCGTACCGTGACCAGCTCGTACCATGATACCAATCAGTTAAAGAGATCCTGACGACAATCTCAATAACAATCACAATAAAGCACAAACTTAAGCATCGACGGACCCTAAGCAAGCTAGAGGTGGGACCAGGTGCCCGGGAGGATTAAGCATCCCCTGTTGGCTAGCCGCACCCGCCGTCGATGTTTAAGGCACGAAAATGAAAACAATATATGAAACTCGTGTACTGTCTGACGTTGTCTATATAGAAAGTGCTATTGCGACAATGTCAGGGCAATATATTCAAAACACTTACTTTCAAACCCCTCGCGGGGAACTTTTTACGAGATCCACACGGCAAAGGGCATAAGTGTGACACAAATGAGTGAAAGAGATCCTGACGACAATCTCAACAGCACTCACAATAGAGCACAAAACTAAATATACAATACTCGTACCATAAACTCATACCATGCATAAACTCGTACCGTGATACCAGTGTATGTACCATAGACTAGTTCCATGATTAATCCTGTACCATAGGAAACTCGTACTGAATGGAAACAATATATGGACAAACAATCCTTATTATAAAACGTCTAATCGAAATATTTTACAGTACATGTGTATTCAGTAAACAAAATCTAAACCTGATAGATAACAGCTTTATATCGAAGTAAAAGCTACAGATAGTATTATGAAAGATGACTTAAATATTTCTTTATACGAAAAGACATCGAAGAAAGCAAAAACAAATTTAAACCTTGAACAAAAAATTGTCTTAAAATTGTAGACAAGAAGTGTACATGTACGAAATTTTCTTATGAATCAACCAGATCAACCATCCAACCAAAGATTGTACTCTATGTCTTGCGAAATGGAAGTAACCGGATATGACAGTTCTACCGAATTGTAGCGGCGGATGTTGCATACAAGCAGGAGATGCTTACTCTTCCTTGGCATCTGGTCTCACTCCCATATCAGGAGCTCGCTTCTTTTCATGTGGTGGAGGTTTTTGTTTGTTTGCTTTTGTTCCTGTGTTATCCTGATTTGTATGCCTTCGGTCTCTGATTCTCTGAAATATCGATTTATTGCTGTATACAGGAATATGGTCATTGTCCATATTTGTCATTGCTCCCATGGATTCGCAATGGGTACGAATTGACTTTTGACTTTGGTACGAGTTGGTCATGACACAAATGGTTAAGGTACCACTTGGTAAATTTTGGTACAAAGTAAGCATGTTACGAGTTGGTTATGTTACGAAACGACTATAGACCTTGTGCTCATGTAAAAATACCAATCAATCATAATTTCATATTACCATCCAGTCATAAATTGATGATATTAACCAATCATAATTTGATAATACCAACCATGCATAATTAAGTCATATTAACAATTAAACTTTGACTCCTTTTCCAAATGACAATCTGTGTTATTCGTATATTTAATGACAACTATGGATAATGACCATATCCCCGTATACAGCACAAAATCGATAATTTGCCGTTACAATGTACGCATATTGCTTAATCTTTACAGATGATCGTGGTGGCTTTTGTTTTTATTCCAAAAATGGATTTGTTAATTATGACAAAGCCTGTTTTGTTCAAGAAAAAAGTCCGATTCTTAAAATAAGTACACTTAAGCATATATGATTCAGATGTTAAACATCCTGATCGTCAACATTTTTTGTGGTGTTCGGATGAAATGTTAACGTCTTCAAATTGAATAGCATCATTTAAGAACAGATAAATTGGCAATCGGGTTCTTAACCATCGTTAGTGATCCTCAAATCTAAACAATGTAATATGCCAAAAAAGTATGAAAGATACTATGTCGAAAAAGCGTACCGAAAGACGTAGCAGGATGGGTGAGATATGATGCTACAGGACCCACGTTTTAAGAAATATCAAGAAATTTTGATAACAGAAATTTTAGAGTGCGTTGAAGAAACGATCAACCGAAATTGATCGACCTTGGCTCATGTGCCCTCGGGGACTCCTGGTCCACCAGCAGTGGTCTTCCAGCAATTTGTCGGAATTCCAATTGGAGCCAATTGTGCCCCACTCTTTGCCGACATTTTTCCGTATCAGTTCCCTTCAGAGACCAAAGATTGAATGAGTTCAGCTTCGTACGAGTAAAGAAAATGTAGGGGTTACCTGTTATTCATATACTGAAAAACAAACAAGCATGTATACATGTAAAATAGATAGATAAATAATAAGTTTATGATATATGAAGTGTTTATGTGGAAATGATACATTAATAAAACATTTAGTATACATGTATCTGATAAAATACTTCCTCTATTCGTTTTATTTAAATTCATCCTCGTGCTCCTAAATACATTTTACCTGGATTAGCTCTGCACAAACAGAACAACTCCCTTCTGCGGTACATTTTGCTCTATCTTTTTTAGGATTGCTTCAAGTTGTTTCAAATTTCAAACAACAAATTTGAACAAATTTCAAGTTGTTTGAAAACTTACCAAATAAGACTTCACCTAGGCAGCTCTTTTAATGACGACGCAAAGCATCAGCTCTTAAAAGAACTCTAAGTGCTTCACTATGAATAGCCTTTACCAGTTGAGCGTGATATAACTCTCGGTGCTTCACTATGAATAGTTTTTACAAGTTGAGCATCATAGATCTCTCTGTAATTCACAATGAATAGTTCTATGTGTCTTGCTAAAGTATATTCATACTTATAGTGTTTAAACAAAAGTCGCATTTGAATGTTGATGTTGATAATTCTTCAATCCTCTCCTTCACTTTCTTATCCTGTAAAAGTCCGTAAGTCGTTGCCCATTTACGAAGTTCTCCAACATATGTAATATCGGTGATTATCTTTTCAAACACTGAAAGCTGAAAGTTGATTAAAAATGCGATCCACAGTACTTGTTGGATTAAAGTTGTGATGATTAGTTTGTAGATTGTTGTATACTGTCTCTTGGAAAGTGCATGTTAGTTCGCATAGATTTTATTGTGATGTTTATTTAGAGCTATTCAATTCACTACACTTAATCTAAGAATACAAACATTCATTGTCTCTGAGAACCAGTGCACCTCATGATGTTCTTCACACTCTATATTATCAGATATACATAGTTCTCTGAACTATACTATCTGTTTGTCCTCAACGTTGATATATTTTATTAACATAGTATTGAGTTGTATGTGTGTGATGCTGTAAATGATTCGGTGCAGGTGGGTATGGCATAGAACACACATTAAATGTCTTAATGCCACACCACACAGGTGTGCAACAAATACCAAGCATGTGTTGTATGGTTTGCACTGGGTAGGGGTGTATCGGGGGACGTTAAATTACTCATTTTCGTTGTCTTTCTGCGTACCATGTCCTATTCTCGCAACCCCAACGTAGTTCCGAGGCTGTGTACTAACGTGGATTTGTGCAGAATTTAGTCGCTGGTATCGTAGTCCATGGGTCATTCATTTGTCTGTTTCCATAACGATTTTCAGTGATGTCCGTTCCCATCCTTTTTATCGTTTAGGCAAGGGGATGTTCCCTTAAAAGGTCCTTGATTTGTCGGAAGCTCGACTTTAGGGTAGAGCGATTTCATCTCTCCCACCTTCTTGTCCACTTTCTAAGACTGGATAGAATCAGGGGAGCTGTGGGTTCAGAGGTTCCGTTTCGCCATGTCTCTTTTTTAACTGCCACATATATTTTTTTCAATTCGAAGGAAGACACCTTACCCCTCTGTTCATGCACTTTTTAAATTCGAAGGAAGACATCTCACCCCTCTGTTCATGCACTTTTGAAAAAAAAAACAGAACCTCTTACGCTTTATCATTAAAGACCGTATACCAAACCTATGTCACTCAGATATGTATATTAATGGCCCGGTGATCGCCAACGTTGGCCTTTAAGGGACAGCCTCGAGCTTATCTAATGAAAAGGCCACCATGTATAACGGCCAATAAGTATATGAGATGATTCTATTGGTACACGTTAGTATAAATAGCAAAATTCCGGGAGTTGACATCTGCAACTTCTGGTTTCCATAGATCTCAGACTAATGAACCCAAACCAAGTAGGAAAGGACTCTCCTTGGGACCAACGAGTGGCAAAGATTCAACGTCACATTTACACAAGTAAAGGATCTGGTGGATGGTGTAAGTAAAAGGAGGGGATATCCAACAACACTCGGTTTAGCTTCCATTTTAAAACACCCAATGCAAAGGCACAGAGCACATACCCACATAAAGAGACAAAAAGAACAATGAACACCAATGTTAAACATCTTCAAATTCAATTTAGTAGCATGTTTTAAGAACAGGTAAATTTGCAGCATGGACCAGACATGCACGTTTCGGGTACTTACAGAATCTCCCATCTATTTTCTCCAACATTACAATCCCATCATACAGTAACAACTTTTGGGTCGAGCATCGCGCTTTTGAAATTTCCCAACTTGCAAAACTTTTGAATGAAAAGGACCGAAGGTCACTGTTACAAACAACTTCTATGAGAAACACTCGTTCTGATCCTATGGATTATTGAATCTAGAATTTTTTCTAGTGATGTATTTATACTGAGATGAAGAATTTATAACAAAACATTATTAGCGAACAGAAAATGAGAGATCAAAACTGACAAAAGACGGCGACCTACCTCGGCCTCGATCAGGATACAGTATCGTCATGAATTTTCACAATATAATTGTCACTTATGAAATAACTAAACCCTAGGAAGATATTCTGATACCAATAGATCATAATCATATTATCTGCAAGTATTCGATCTATAAATATAGAGAATATGTCAGTGTAAACTCCCAGCTCCAGCGTGTACAATCCAAACACAACTGCCATGTCAGCGACCTTGAACTGCTTTGGTTTGGGAACTACTTCGCCTACGGTCGCTACGGAGTTAATATTTTCATGCGCAATGTACTAAATAACTAATTTCTTGAGTATATTTGTGAAATTTGGGATAAATTAGAGTTTGGAAATTACGCTACGTGGTTTTACACAATTCAATGTGTGATGCGACAAACCAAAGTTCATAATTCAATAAACTGTCAACATTGAACAGTCAATTCTTAAAAGACATATGATCTGAATAAAAAGATTATATAACCAACCTTCAGACCTATCCCCTTCCAGTGAAAAGTTTGTCTAATGCATGCCCTATAGCACAAGCGTTTAATGTCTTTTAAAATTTGCCTAAGTTTTAACCGGGTCAATCAACTCAAGATGTAGCTAGGTCCTGATTCATGTACTGTAAACATGGTTATTTTCACCAGGAGAGGGGATTACATGATTTTCGGAAATATTCGCGACATTAACGTATCTGCCTTTGACAGAATGCAGCAGAGTTATTTTTGCGAACATTCTTTAAGTTTGTTGAATCGCGAATAACGTAAAAATATCCATATTTACAGTAAAGAAAAAGGAGGGGGCAGTGATTGGTTTCAGTTGTGGAGTTATTTTGAAAGATCTGAGATCAGACGACGATGCCTGCAATGAAAACGACCGCTTGTCACCAGAATGTAAAATATATTCAACTCAATACTTACAACAGAAATTAATGTAATAGTCTTTCATCAAAACAGGGCGATCAAAATATACTTCATAGTGTTACGAAGATTACAATTTGAAGAAAATTTAAGAAATAACAAAGTGAGGGTTGCCAGCACTTGTGAACAAATTCCGTGACTTTTCCCTAACCTTGAAAAGAGACAAATGCCCTCAATTTCTTAAGACTGCTGGTAACCCTAATAAGTAGCTTGAGGAAAGGAGGGGTGCTGCTTCCGAATCCATAGATGTACTTCCTGAGACATAACAAGCAATTAGATGCTTTTACAAATGAATAGAACGCAATGTATTCAACTGGACTACCATATCCTTTCATTTCAACACGACTCAATACAGAGAAGAATTTTGACGAACTTAACCATATCAAATACACCGCAATGATATCCGAAAGGCGGTCCTCGCCACATCCATATACCACGAAGAAATGCAAGTAGAATGAGTACCGCATTAGACATCCGATAATGGGTACCGCCTTATAAATCGACCATCAAAGGGGTGTCGTTTCCCCTAAAAAGTCATATTGTTTTGTATACATCAGTATCAATATAACATTTTCGTGAATTGTCATCCGCGTCTTCTTGTTTCTAGAGAACACAGACTCCAATGAACATAAAGCATGTTGGAATATCTTAACGCATGTCGAGTTAAAGAAGATCCTGACGATAATCACAACAGCACTCACAATAGAGCACCACATTGAGTATCGACGGGCACCTAGGAATCAGGTGCCCGGGAGAAGTTAGCATCCCCTGTTTGCTAGCCGCACCCGCCTTCGATGATCATGCACTGTCTGAGGTTAAGTCTATATTGAAAGTGCTATGGCGATAATGTCAGGGAAAATATTCATACGAATAAAACTCATATTTCCACAACTAGAGGATCTGGTTGATGATGCTAGTTGCATATTTATTTTTATACACTTATGAAAAAGAATTTTTCCAAAATCTTCAAAAGCAAAGAAAATTTGATGTTCTGAAATGTTTCAATAATACTTCTTGGTATCTGGATGATATTCTAACCATTGAAAATCCTGCTTTTGAATTATATAAGAATGAAATTTATCCACAAGAATGAACACTTAACAAAGAACAAAGGAGGGGATCTCCAACAACACCAAGTTGTAGCACCCACAGCAAAAACCCAATGCAAAAACAAAAAGCAGACAAGCACAAAAAGAGACGCGCAAGGGACAAGGAACATCAACGCACAGCACAAAAACATCAAACACAAAGGACTACACATAAACCAACGAGACCAATGGGCAACCGGTGCCGACTTAGGACGGCCATCTGCCACGGAAATAGCAGAAGGTATGGTTATCCTGGAGAACGTGCGCACAACCCTTCAATTTTCCCGATTACCCAGAGGTCTCGAAGAACGTACAATTGTGGTGTAAAACAACCTCCTCACTGTCAGATGACCACACACAAACAAGACCGCAAAACGCAGGTGCCCAAGCAACACAATTGAATATGTAAATGGATAAAAACAAGAGGGCCTACGTAATACAATCAGTGCTCTGCCGCCGCGAGCTCATGTATGTTATCACCCGAGGAGTCCGACTGACATTCAGAGAGGACAGGTGGTCGGGGCCCTGTCTTCTCTAAAGAGGTTTGGAGAGGGCCCGTCATGGAGTCCCGTCGTCACAGTCAGTCAGAGTGCAAGTTTTAAGAATGCGCTTGTACTGTACTGTAGATTGGTCAAGTACCAAGCCTAGTGTCCGTCTGGTGACATTAGGATCATACCCACGGTATAAAAGGCGTTTGATGATTCTGACGCATTTTCGATAATGATGTTGTCTATCTTTGATCCTTCTTATCTTGTTAATAATGTCACCATAAAATGCAGGTTGTGAAATACCCAAAGTAATTTACTCTGTTGCCTGTATTGGTTCGAATTTCAGAAGAAGTTGACAATAATTTTTATAAAATTTCCAGAAAGTTTGTGAAAGCGAAAACCTTGTCCTAAAAGTTTCTTGGTAATTTGTAAATTTCTACTATGAAAATCCAAAACATCAGTACATGCTCTAGCATACCGGATGAGCTGTGAAATATAGATACCATAGGACGGTAATCTAGGAACATCACCGTCAAGCCAGGGGAAATTGACAATGTTAAATCCAAAATCATCTCTTTTGTCATACACACTTGTATGGATCTCTCCATTAACAATTTTGATATTTAGGTCCAAAAATGGTGTTTCTGTGTTTGATACGTTTGCCTTGTTTAAAACCAATTCTTGTGGATAAATAACATTTTCATATTTCTCAAAAACAGGATTGTTGATAGCAAGAATATCATCCAGGTACCTAGAAGTACCAATGAAACGTTTCACATCATCATGTTTTCTTTGTTTTTGAAGATTTTGGATAAATTCCTTTTCATACGTGTATAAAAATAAATCTGCAACAAGAGGCGCACAATTAGTACCCATTGGAATCCCTACAACCTGCTTGTAGAGTTTCTCACCAAATCTTACATAGATATTGTCCAAAAGGAAGGACAAGGCAATACACAGGTCACCACATGTCCATGATTTGTATGATTTGTAATCTGTGGCGGAAAAGAAACCCTTCGATTCAGAAGTACAAATATAAGTTTTCCCCTCTCGATCAAAACACCATTTAATGAGTTTTGACAGTCGATCATTTATTTTGTCGTGAGGAAGCGTGGTGTACATATTAGAAAAGTCGTATGAAGATATCGTATTTGCTTCAAAATTTCTTGATTTCATTTTGTCAATCACATCCCCTGAATTTTTAATAGACCAAAAGAAGTTTACGCCATTTCTGTTCATGACAGTTTCACAGTATTTTGCCACGTGTTCCTTTATAGCCGTGAGTGCTGACGTCAGATTTCTAGACAAAATTGTTGTTGAGCAGTTGTTAGAATTAGCAATGTATCGAAACTTGTAAGGAGACTTGTGAAGTTTTGGTATACAGTATATTATAGGGAGATCCAATTTAGAAATAGGGATGTTAAAAGAAGAAACTTCACTGTTATGTTTGTTCAAAATATTGGGAACACTTTCGTTTCTTTCGATATAAGTAGAGGAAAGTTCCGAAACTAATGTTGATATGTAGTAGCGTTTTCAAATAATTATGGTGTTGTTGGCTGCTTTGTCTGCAGGTGCGAAGACATATTTTTCATGTAAATTACGTAACTTGGATTTGAAATATCTTTCAGATTTAGAAATTGGATTTTCAAAAAGTTGAGGATTTTTGTGATAGTTATCTATTCGAATATCGGTAATATCAAATAAAAGCAAACGTTACAAATACAGAAACACCATTTTTGGACCTAAATATCAAAATTGTAAACGGAAAGATTCATACAAGTGTATACGACATAAGGGATGATTTTGGATTTAACATAATAAATTTCCCCTGGCTTGACGCTGATCTTCCAAGATTACCTTCATACGGCATTTACATATCACAGCTCATCCGGTACCCTAGAGCATGTACTGATATTTTGGATTTTCAAAGTAGAAATTTACAAATTACCAAAAACCTTTCATGTCAAGGTTTCCGCTTTCTGGAAATTTTACAAAAATTACAGTCAACTTCTTTTAAAATTCGGATCTATACACGCAACAGAGTACATTACTTTGGGTATTACACAACCTGTCTTTTATGGTGATATGATAAACAACGGATCAAAAGTAGGCAGCATAACCATCGAAAATGCGTCAGAATCATCAAACACCTTTTATACCGTGTATATGATCCAAATGTCACCAGACGGACACTTGTACAAGCGCATCCTTGAGACTTGCACTCTGACTGACTGTGACGACGGGACTCCACAACGGGCCCTGTCCAAACCCCTTAAAAGAAGACATGGCCTCGACCACCTGTCCTCTCTGAATGTGAGTCGTTATCTTCAGATGATTACATTCATGAGCTCGCTACAGCCCGCAGAGCACAGACTGTATTACGCATGCCCTCTTTTTATATCAATTTATATATTCATCTGTGTTTCTGGAGCCTCTACGTTTCGCGGTCCTGTTTGTGTGAAGTCATCTTACAGTGAGGAGGTACTTTTACGCCACAATTGTATGTTCTTCGAGACCTCTGGGTAACTGGAGAAGTGAGAGGGTCGTGCGCACGTAATCCAGGATAACCACACCATTTGTTTCTTGCATGACAAATGGCTGTCCAAAGTCGGCACCGGTTACCCATTGGTCTCGTCGGTTTATGTTTGCTGTTGGTGTTGCAACGGGGTCTTCTTGGAGATCTTCATATAATCACCGTAATTACCATATAAAGGACCGGAATTACCACTAAAGGGACCGGAATTACCGTTTTTTTGGTAGATAATGACCCACTGTATTCGGAGTTTTTTTGTGCATACCTTAACCCCCCTCCCCTCCCCGCAAATTAACTATTTTACACCACCCCTCTGTTTGAAGTCGATCTATACATTGGCCTGTGATCGAACTGGTTCAAAACTCAATTGCTCTCGACAACCAGAAAAATTTTAACTTTCAGTATTTTTTTTATCAATATTACATTGGTGTGACCCTTCTATTCTGCACAATACATACTCTAGTCAAAATGGATGGGATTTCCCGCTAAAAGTTCGTTGATTATGGATCAATTTTTTCCTTAATTATTCCATCATTTAAATGGTTGAAAATGAACGTGTAGTAAAGACGAATCTCAGCCAGTTACCATGAATTCTAACATGACATGAGATTTTCTCCCTATATGTGTACTATAGAACTAGTCTGGTGTTAAAATCTCCAACAAACTTGTAGATGTAGCTTCGCCCATTCACGTGCTATAGAACGTGTGCAGAACAACATTCGAATTGATATAACAACTAGCTAGCTAGAGCACAAAGTACCACGCATAAACCAACGAGACCAATGGGCAACCGATGCCGACGGAAATAGCAGAAGGTGTAGTTATCCTGGATAACGTGCGTACAACCCTCCTACTTTTCCGATTACCCAGAGGTCTCGAAGAACGTACAATTGTGGTGTAAAACAACCTCCTCACTGTCAGATTACCACACACAAACAAGACCGCAAAACGAAGGGGCCCAAGCAACACAGATGAATATGTAAATGGATATCACAAGAGGGCGTGCGTAATACAGTCCGTGCTCTGCCGGCTGTAGCGAGCTCATGTACGTTATCACCCGAGGAGTCCGAATGACATTCTGAGAGGACAGGTGGATGGGACCCTGTCACCTCTAAAAAGGTTTGGACAGGGCCCGTCATGGAGTCCCGTCGTCAATTTCAGACAGATTGCACGTTTTAAGAATGCGCTGGTACAAGACTGTAGATTGGTCAAGTACCAAGCCTAGTGTCCACGGTATAAAAGGCGTTTGATGATTCTGACGCATTTTCGGTAGTGATGTTGTCCATCTTTGATCCCTCTTATCTTCTTAATTATGTCATCATAAAATGCAGGTCGTGAAATGCCCAAAGTAATATATTCTGTTGCCTGTATTGGTCCGAATTGCAGCTTCCACCTAGCATTCCGTCTTCTGCTGTTTTTGGTGTATTTGTTTCTCAACTGATCCGGTAGGACAGAGCATCATCCTTAGAGCGAAACGGCTTGCAGGTAGGTTACTTATTCAAGGTTATGTTACACAACGGCTGAAACCATCACTGAGGAAGTTCTTCGATCGCTACGGGGATATGATAAAGGCATATCAAACCCCCCTTTCCAGAATGATAAGTGACATTCTGCATTGTGATTGAATGGCTGTCATTATCATCAACCAAGACATACTTAGCTGATATATACGTCAAAACGTACATCGAGACAATTACTGAATTTGACAGCTTTCCATGGAGCTGTTGCGACGGGTTTTGCATGCAATCAGGAGACGCTGACTCTCCTCGGGCACCTTGGTCTCACTTAAGAATATAATACATTCCGTGGTTCGCAACCGTTCCGATTTGAATTCTTACGAATTTGCCTTACCTTTTCGACTTTGAGACTGACTT
Organism: Pinctada imbricata; assembly: GCA_033119305.1. NCBI lineage: Eukaryota > Metazoa > Mollusca > Bivalvia > Pterioida > Pteriidae > Pinctada > Pinctada imbricata. The sequence goes on from VSWD01000002.1 coordinate 44,110,841, forward strand.
ATTATTAGGTACTTCTTTGATGTTCATTTTTGTTTAATTGTAGGATGACAACGGGCATCTACGTATCTCGCCTATGAAGCCTCGGGACAGACGTATTAGTCAATTTATACCGAGCGACATCATTTTCATGATAATGAACTTGAAGACGTTACACATTTCAGATGGGAATAATCTCGTTAACCCTTGTAAATAGTCAATACAAGAAGGGCTATAGTCAAAAGCTTTCCTTAATATGATATACATGTTCATGTTTCTATTGTGTATATATATTGTTTTTCTGTTCTATTGATTGAATGGGAGTTCAGATCTAATCTTCGTAGCCACTAGACGGTCCCATCAATAAAGACTCAAAATTCGGTTTTCTTCTTTACTTCGCCACTCTTGCACAACATGAATTGGTACCCTGACCTGTCCAGCGTACGAAACAGGGAGAATTGCAAGTCACAGTTACCACTAGGACTGTAGGCTCCTTCTACGACTTTGTTCATCTATTTTTGTTAATAAGAGCCTGACAAGTATTTCTTTTTTGAATTCTTTTATATTTATAAGATTTTGTTAGTATGATTGTGTTAAGAGTTAAAATGAATTAAGACGACATCGCTATAGAAACAACTTATATAGCAAATACCATTCAACTGGGTTTTGAAATGTTAGGAAGTAAGATGTCAGAACATTTAGATGAAATCAATAAGTTAAAGAAGATCCTGGCAAAAATCTCAACAGCACTCACAATAGCGCACATAATTGAGCATCGACGGACCCCTAGTAAGCTAGAATTGGGACCAGGTGCCCGGGAGGAGAAAGCATCCCCTGTTGGCTAGCCGCACCAGCCGTCGATGTTCACGCACGAAAATGAAAATAAAAATATAAATACATGCACTGTCTAAGTATATCTGTATATAGAACGTGCTATGGCGACAATTCAAGGGGCAAATTAGGAAGAAAGACATCAAACTTATATGAAACGCTTTTGGAGGGAGGGCAGAGGAATTTCGGGACTGGTTTCTGAACTAATTAAGGCTTTCGTTTTAGATCGTCAGACGATGAAAACATTAAGATAGCACTGAAATACGGTAATGCGAACGTTTCTGACTACATTTAACTCTTTTCTAAACATACCGGGGACACACCTAAACATGAAACCTAAAATCTTAGCTCACTTTTCGATTTTCTGATTGTTCTAGTGCTGATTACGGCTACTATATGCTTACTAAAATTAAACAGGAGAAAGACGAAAATATACAAAATTATTCAATAAGAATTTTAAAAATAACTCTAGACGCTTTTTAGAGCATATAAACTCCTTAAATTCAAAGACAGTTAGTGTTTCGTTGACGGAATACCAAAATTGTACTGATGCATCAAAACCCTCAAACTTTCTTAGGTGCTGCAGGCAATGCTTTGAAAATTCCAAATTTTCACTCAGAAGTACAAATAAGGTTAGGAATTTAGGAGGTTGATAGTTGAAAGTCTCTTTCATAAGACGGACACATGGCGTGGTACTGAACCAATTGTCAGCCTTTTACATTCTTCAAGTCCTCTGGGTAATCGGAAAACGGAAAGGGCCGTGCGAATGTAATACGGATAACCATATCGTCTGCTACAAACGTGAGGGATGGCATCGATTGCCCATTGGGCTCGTTAGTTTATGTGTAGTCATTTGTGTTTGATGTTTCTATGTGCTCCTTGTACTATTTGCGTCTCTTTCTGTGCGTGTCAGCTTTGTGTTTTGACATTGGGTATTTTGCTGTTGGTGCTGAAACTCGGTGTTGTTGGAGATCCCCTTTTTCTTTCATTGCTGTTATGGTAAGGCAACTTAGTTTCTGGAGACAAATACATGTAGACCTGGGGCGATAAGGAGGAATAAACGATGTAAAGGGTTTATATTTGGACAGACATATGGATGACAAATATGGATAATGACCATACTCCCGCACACAGCACAAAACCGACAATCCAGAAAACCAGAAACCGAAGGCACACAAAACCAGGACAAAACAGAAACAAAAGCAAACAAACGATGCTGCAATGCCGAATGATGAGTTTGATTGCAGGCTAATAACAATTACAGACATGGAATAAGAGGAATAGATGTGAGAGAGGCCTTAATATTGTGTGTTATGGTTGGGTTCAAACGGTTAGAAGGTAGGATTATATATTGAATTTGAAATTGAAGTTTTATCAATGAATATGATTGAAAGAAATTAGGAATTGATATGTAATTAGCAATGTAGGTTTTTTCTAGCTATGAGGCACTGGACACACATGGTGAGTATATCAGTATAGATGATTTCACTTGCGAGGGTGAAGAGAAGAGATAAGCTGAGTTGCATACAGAATTTAAATTATATTGTCGTCTACAACCAGAAGTGCAAAAAGAGACGAATTCAATTTTACCTCGTTTTCTAAGATACTTTAAAACTTGTGCCAAATTTATGGCTGATTATCTAGACATAAAATACACTGATGCAATAAGAATTACCCCTTATCCAAGTTTCATAAAATCAAGAAGAGTTTACATTCATTTCTTAAAAACTTTTAGTCTAGATTTTAGTAACATATTTCCAATAAGTAATACTTATTATATGAATAAGTATCAAAATCCATTCGGACGATTTTTTAAACGATTATTAATTATTTTTATACTCTGTCATATTTTTGCTTTTCTATTTCTATTTTTCAGACCATGAAGACTTCTCTCCTTTTGACACTTATTTTAATAGGCTTTTCGTTAATCTTAATTCGTTAATCTTAATTCGTTAATCTTGTTGGAGATCTCCTCCCTTTTTGACACTTATTTCAATAGACTTTTCGTTAATCTTAATTCGTTAATCTTAATTCGTTAATCTTGTTGGAGATCTCCTCCCTTTTTGACACTTATTTCAATAGACTTTTCGTTAATCTTAGTTCGTTAATCTTAATTCGTTAATCTTGTTGGAGATCTCCTCCCTTTTTGACACTTATTTCAATAGACTTTTCGTTAATCTTAATTCGTTAATCTTAATTCGTTAATCTTGTTGGAGATCTCCTCCCTTTTTGACACTTATTTCAATAGGCTTTTCGTTAATCTTAATTCGTTAATCTTAATTCGTTAATCTTGTTGGAGATCTCCTCCCTTTTTGACACTTATTTCAATAGACTTTTCGTTAATCTTAGTTCGTTAATCTTAATTCGTTAATCTTAATTCGTTAATCTTGTTGGAGATCTCCTCCCTTTTTGACACTTATTTCAATAGACTTTTCGTTAATCTTAGTTCGTTAATCTTAATTCGTTAATCTTGTTGGAGATCTCCTCCCTTTTTGACACTTATTTCAATAGACTTTTCGTTAATCTTAATTCGTTAATCTTAATTCGTTAATCTTAATTCGTTAATCTTGTTGGAGATCTCCTCCCTTTTTGACACTTATTTCAATAGACTTTTCGTTAATCTTAGTTCGTTAATCTTAATTCGTTAATCTTGTTGGAGATCTCCTCCCTTTTTGACACTTATTTCAATAGACTTTTCGTTAATCTTAGTTCGTTAATCTTAATTCGTTAATCTTAATTCGTTAATCTTGTTGGAGATCTCCTCCCTTTTTGACACTTATTTCAATAGGCTTTTCGTTAATCTTAATTCGTTAATCTTAATTCGTTAATCTTAATTCGTTAATCTTGTTGGAGATCTCCTCCCTTTTTGACACTTATTTCAATAGGCTTTTCGTTAATCTTAATTCGTTAATCATAATTCGTTAATCTTAATTCGTTAATCTTGTTGGAGATCTCCTCCCTTTTTGACACTTATTTCAATAGACTTTTCGTTAATCTTAGTTCGTTAATCTTAATTCGTTAATCTTAATTCGTTAATCTTGTTGGAGATCTCCTCCCTTTTTGACACTTATTTCAATAGACTTTTCGTTAATCTTAGTTCGTTAATCTTAATTCGTTAATCTTGTTGGAGATCTCCTCCCTTTTTGACACTTATTTCAATAGACTTTTCGTTAATCTTAATTCGTTAATCTTAATTCGTTAATCTTGTTGGAGATCTCCTCCCTTTTTGACACTTATTTCAATAGACTTTTCGTTAATCTTAGTTCGTTAATCTTAATTCGTTAATCTTGTTGGAGATCTCCTCCCTTTTTGACACTTATTTCAATAGACTTTTCGTTAATCTTAGTTCGTTAATCTTAATTCGTTAATCTTAATTCGTTAATCTTGTTGGAGATCTCCTCCCTTTTTGACACTTATTTCAATAGACTTTTCGTTAATCTTAGTTCGTTAATCTTAATTCGTTAATCTTGTTGGAGATCTCCTCCCTTTTTGACACTTATTTCAATAGACTTTTCGTTAATCTTAATTCGTTAATCTTAATTCGTTAATCTTAATTCGTTAATCTTGTTGGAGATCTCCTCCCTTTTTGACACTTATTTCAATAGACTTTTCGTTAATCTTAGTTCGTTAATCTTAATTCGTTAATCTTGTTGGAGATCTCCTCCCTTTTTGACACTTATTTCAATAGACTTTTCGTTAATCTTAGTTCGTTAATCTTAATTCGTTAATCTTGTTGGAGATCTCCTCCCTTTTTGACACTTATTTCAATAGGCTTTTCGTTAATCTTAAGACAGTTTGTAATTTAGCTAAAGGGACGGAATCCCTGAAAATTAATTAATTTTGCAAAATTTTGTAATTCAAAATCGTTCTTTTCATATGAAAGTGTACATTCTCATTGTGCTATTTTAATTTGAAAACACACAAAAATATAGAAAAACAGACAAAACTGGTTAAAGAAGAAATCATGTTTAAACGGAATATGTTAATTAACCTACGCCAGCACTAAAGTGACATGTGTAAATATTAACATGAATTATATTAATTGGATATTTTATTTTCTGATGACGGAATATATATCAAGTGCTACAGGACAAGCCTGATGAAGGACGAGCTTATCATTCCTAGACATCGCAGACGTACGGAGCACTAGGATCTCACTCTCACAGCAATAACTGGATAAAGACTTTCCGTAAAGTGTCTGAGACAACCACTGCGTGTTTGTCTTTGATGTGTGGGGCGAGTGTAAAATAATGGTCCCATTATTTTTCCTGGATCCACCGCTCTATGGACCACTACTGATTAGCGTGAATTGGACAGATACATTCAAAAAGATTAATGACTCTATAAAGACTGTTAAAGTTGAATCATATGTGAAATTATTTCATTAATTGATTATATAACATTTAAATATTACAAAGTACACTGAACTATTAATTGAATATGTTGAACTTTGAATGCATTTGAATGTACTTTATTTTTGTTGTTGTTTTGATATTGCGATGCTGGTATGCAGAGAGAGAGAGAGTCCATGATTATTACCTAGATAGGGAGTATTACCTAGATGGGAAACATAAAAAAACATGAGGTCGGGAATGGGGGTAGGTCCGTGTATGGACACTGGTTGCATAAGTTAGATCATCTCTAGAGTTCATATCCATTCCTACGGCTAAAATTCGTGATTCATTTTCATAACCAGGGAATAGGGAAGTAAATAACTTGTTTGTTCGTTAGTATAAATTTTCCTGATTATAAAATGTAATTCAGACTTCTTCCAGCGGTCTCCTCTCTGCAAGCCAGCATTTAGCGTACCATATTTGTTAGTTTAACTCTTGTCATTTATATTAAAGTTATTTTACTAAGTTGAATCGGCGTTAGTGTTAATTTCTAAGAACTGAACCGGTACAAGGACAGCAAGGAACACAACGCAACACAAACACCAGGACAGCAAGGAACACAACGCAACACAAACACCAGGACAGCAAGGAACACAACGCAACACAAACACCAGGACAGTAAGGAACACAACGCAACACAAACACCAGGACAGCAAGGAACACAACGCAACACAAACACCACTATACGACATTTGATATATTATTTTCAAGTGAAATACGAATAATTTCTTTAATGAATGAGATTCGAACGATTGTAAAGTATTTTTCATTTTAAGAATAAAAAAAATGTCAACAGCATTTGAGCAAGATACCGTGTTGGCCGATTTTATGATTGAGGAAAAGAAGTTGGAGATAATCCAGTACGACTCCCACATTCTCATAGAAATACGTAAGAAGGAACACCAATAAAACAGTAAGTATGAGAGAAGATATGTGGAAATACTTTTGCGATCAAATTGACCCCATTAAACTTGCTGTTACCAGATTCTTGTTGAGAGGAAGGGATGGCAGATACCGCCTTCATTTGGGTAATTTGGCGAATTCCTTTTAGTTCAAAGTGGATATATGTGTGTTGGTTTTAGAAACTAGTTTCTTTCTTCCGAGGATGGAAAATTATATCCTTCTAAGGTGGGGATTACACTAAACCTAACGGAGTTCGACTCCTTGTGTTTGTTATTAAAGGATTTAAACGAAGAGATTTCTTCGTTTGATACTATCATTCCATGCCAGTACACTCATAATGATAACTCCATGCTTCATAAACATCGCCGGCGGGTGCGGCTAGCCAACAGGGGATGCTAACTCCTCCCGGGCACCTGGTCCCACCTCTAGCTTGCTAGGGGTCCGTCGATGATTAATTTTGCGCTCTATTGTGAGTGCTGTTGATATTATCGTCAGGATCTTCTTTAACTAAAAGTGCGAAGATTGTACACCAAGTGGAGAGTTTAGGGAATCTTGTATGTGAATATGTTTTTGCATTGGGTGTTTTGCTGTGGGAACTACAACCTGGTGTTGTTGGAGATCCACTCCTTTCTTTTTTATTCTAAGTTTGTAGTGACTAAATATTTTGTTTTACATCCATTATATATACTCCTAACAACAGAATATCTTTTTGAAAATATTGATAATAGTTAGGCATACAGAATAGTCTTAAGTAGAATATCAATATATCTTTGTAAACGCAAACTTTTGTTTTATCGAAAATAAATACTTCTATCACAAACAGAATTATCTCTGTTTTCCTTTGATTTGAACTCAACATCAAAAGATGTTGATCATTAATATAAAGAGAGAAAATTGCAATGAGTTAAAGAAGATCCTGACGATAATCACAACAGCACTCACAAAAGAGCACCACATTACGCATTGATCATCGACGGACCCCTAGCAAGCTAGAGGTCGGACCAGGTGCCCGGGAGGAGTAAGCATCCCCTGTTGGCTAGCCGCACTCGCCGTCGATGTTCATTAACGAAAATGAAAACATATGAAAAAACATGAACTGCACTGTTTGAGGCCATTTCTATATAGAAAGTGCTATGGCGACCATGTGAGGTAAAATATTCAAAACACCTACTGTCAAGTCATATTTGTTTCACTCAATGGAGAAGGAGACAATCTTTGACAATACAATAGGGCTTCACCGAGAGATCAACATCATCCAAGGGGATGGATAACAAGATAAACATCCAAGAAATACCTAACCGTTCTTCAGTCTTAAAGTCGAGAAGGCAAAGCAAAATCGTGAGAACTCCCATTGAAACGGTTGCGACACATATGATAAGACATACAATTCATTTATTTGACAATTCTCCTCACTATTAGACAACGAAAGAATCCAAGAAAGGAAATTGGTAAAATTAAAATGTTTAGCAATGAGCCTTAAATGGAAATCATGTGATCCGTTGGTTGGATGATCTCTACCCCAGGGTGTTGTCTTCCCCGAGATTTGCACCGGATTTTTTCCGAAAAACAATCACACACTTTATAACAATAGAAAAATTTATTCTTTGAGCAAACAAGAAACAAACAAGCTGTGATAATATCAACTAGCTATAAATACAGAACTACATTTACATTATGCACATGAATAATAGTTGGAAACTTTCACATCATCAGTGGGATATCAAAGCAGAACCACTTGTTTTAAATAGTAAAAATCATTAAATGCTGATTAATACACATTCAAAAATGTATGCTCATAAAAAAACAATGTGATTTGTACATTATTTTACAACATCATAAATATCTATTTCAAAAACATCGATTCAGACGAGTTCTCCGATAAAAGCTCTCTTCAAGAACAAGGGCTCGGAAAACATGGTGAACGTAGGAAAATTGGGACGCAGCAAACGACGGGAGAGGAAACATAGAACTGTTCAGTCTGCCTTAATCATTTCCAAAAAGATATGATGGTGGTTTACTGTGATAATCATGGTCCGTGAATGAAACTGTGACCATCAGTGTCGTAGGACAACATTATGTCCAAATAGGATGCTGAATTATTTGTCTCTGTAGTTTCTTTGACTTCAAGCTCCGAAGGATAGATACTGCTCAGGTAATCCGCGAACTATGTATCTGTAAGTGAAGTTGAAGCCAGAAGCTAAGTGTCTTTTCCCTTCAGAGACCAGAGATTGAATGAATTCAGCTTCGTACGAGTAAAGGAAAATGTCGGCAAGGAGTTGGGCACAATTGGTCCTGATTGGAATTCCGACAATTTGCTGGAAGACCTTTCCTCCAAACTCCGTAATATACTTGTCTTAGTTTGTCATTTCTGTATCAACTTTATACATATAAAAATTATCAAAATGAAGAAATATGAAGGTGATAACATTATCGGCATGTGCCTTTTACTGCGTTTAGCATTTGATGTAAACTAATAAAAAAGATGTTTTCAAACCATTATTTCACACAATGAGAACACGTATACTACAACTTGTCAAATGCAGGTGCTTATCTAGGCCCCGGAAATTTACAGAGCATTACGGCAAAATGGTATCAAACATACAGGTATAATTCGCAAATAGTTGGAAAAACAAGACAACTGCAGCATACAAAAACCTATCGGACATACCTCCAAACGAGCAAAAGTAAGAGTTTTCACTTTATGTGCTCAACACGATGCAGATTTAGCCGATATGCAAACGTTGTCTAAATTCAATGATGGTGTGAAATTCTAATTTATGGTTATTGACATATTTTGAAAGTACCTGTGGGTGACACCCCGAAACAATAAAACTGGTGAAGAGGTCACCAAAGAATTTGAAGCAATAAATAATAAAGGAAGAAAATGTAAACGACTGCGAACGGATAAGGGATCTGAGTTCACTAATGAATTTTCCAAGATTATCCTTAAAAAGAGGACGTATATTTCTTTTCAACACAAAATTCCGACACAAAGCAAATTATGCAGAGAGGGCGACATATGTTCTGTGGATACTTTCAGAGACAAAGAACAAAGCGTTATGTTAACATTCTTGAACAAATGGTATTATAATTCAACACTACATAGATTTTTATGCAATATTTTGCTGTGTTGCGTGATTTGAAGATCCGTTGTTTGAAGAACATTTGTTGATAAAAAATTTAGATGTGTTCTTCTGTGTTGTTTTTATTGTTTGATACCTTTGACATGTACATACATAATATGACGAGACAAAAGATCTTGCGATCTAATACTTTGTGATTATTAATATCAAAGAAGTATCTATCCGTTATTCAGTCTCAAAGTCGAGAAGTCAAGGCAAAATCATAAGAATGTTTAACGTCTTCAAATTCAATAGCATTATTAAAGAATAGACAAATTTGCAGCATGGAACAGACATACACGTTTCGGGTACTTAACCCTTGTCAGAGATCATCAATCTTAAGTTAAACGTCTTGAGTTATTATAATAGAAATAATTTCAAAAACTGAATCGAAAGACGTAGCAGGTTTGTGTGTTTGAGAAACATTTTGTCAAGTCACCGATTGCCGTGATCACCAATTAGTGACGTCAACCTAACTACAGCAAAGCTTGTATCCAGTGGTTAGAATTCGAATTGTTTAATTCTGACATCTAGATCCGCCATGTTCTGAACCAGGGCGAGTACCACATTCCAGGAACCCGGTATCACTGCCGTGGGTATTGTCATCAGACCATTACAGGGCACGAGTTCCTTAGATATCACAGGCACGGCTGCAAGATCTGCTACCCGCACGGATAAAACGACCGACGAGCTCTACATATTGAAAAGGATTCGAGAGAAAACAATTAGGGACAAAGGGTATAGATATGTCAGCATCTGGAAACATTCAGAGACAAGGTGTCAAGGACTCTTCCATGAAGACGGTCGTGGATAGCCTGGATTTGAGGTCAGAACAATGCCATCCGGTTGCACTACACAGTCAAACCGGTGAAGAAATCCGCCATCACAAGTCTCTATCATTGGTCCATCAAAACTTTTCGGTATCCAGAAGTGCATCCCTCGGTCATCAACAAAGATTTTAAAGATCTTCAAAATTACTTTGGGATCGTAAAATGCAAAGTGCTGCCGCCCAAAGACCTCTATTTTCCGGTGCTATCTGCTTGGGTCAATGAAAAGCAAAAGTTTCCGTTGTGTAGGACTAGCGCTGCATGGTCAAGAATGATCGCTGTGTCCATTATAACGAAGAAAGGAGTTTCTTGGGCTTCTGGACCAACATTGAACTTCACAGAGCCACATACATCAATAATTTTTGATGCTGAAACAGGAGGCTTCGGGATTTCCATCCTAGTGTATGGAGACTTTGGCCTTTCGCCCAAAAATAGAGGAAAATAAGAGGCACATCAAGCTTTATTTCCATAACGGGGGAATTCAACCGGCTTGGGAACGCAGGTTTGAGGTCCCTAGCCAAACTGTGTTTGATTTATGTATAGGACAAACTCGGACAACGAGGAAATTTACTCAGGTCCACCCTCTTTTATAATGATTAAGTGGGCGACTTCTATCAGTTCAAGGCGGATTCCACCAAAGATCTATGGCACTTTTATATAATGAGCGACGATGCTGTGCACGTGTCGTAAAAACACATCAAATTTTATCCCCATGAGTATCAATACCAAATGCTAAACGTCTTCAAATTCAATAGCAACATTTAAGACCTAATAAATTTACAGCATGGACCAGATATGCACGTTTCGGGTACTAAACCCTCGTCAGTGATCCACTTACACCACATCCTTGTCTGGCCTGAGGTTGGATACCATTCGCCGAGATGTATCATCTACAGTTTGAATTTCAGGAGTTCCCAACTTATCAATTTTTCGTCCAATACAGAACTGATGATAGAGCACGCGGAAGAAGAAGAATAGTCAGACGAGCCAAGCCGAACAGCAGACCGTATTGGAACATTGAACGAGTGCAAAATCAGTTGAGACAAATCGAAATGTGCCGTCTACAATCGTCCTTAAAGAAAGCATATCGGATCGTCTACACCAAAACGGGTCTTAAAGGAGATTTGATCATCCTCCCTCTTGGATATTGCAGTGGTGTGATGCAATGCTATATTTGTATGTATTATTGTAACATTGTGATGAATGAAACTTTATTTTTTAAAAAATCTCTAAACATTAAAAGCATGTTATTCTGTACTTCTTTAAACGATTTCGTTTTGTTTTTCTCTGATGATTTTGCCGTGCCTTCTTGACTTTGAGACTGAATAACTGTTGGGTACTTCTTTGATGTTTATTACATGTCGACGCTGTAGAATTGAAAGGTTGTAAGTGACACTAACGACCTTTTTGACTTTTTGCTATTAACAGATAGGTCACACCATTCCCCATCTCCCTGTGAAATTTCATAATGATATTCCATCTGTAACCATGGTAACGGATTTAAAAACTTACTTATGAAAGGTCGTATGTCAGATACGACCCATAAATTGCCTAAATTTTAATTCAAAAAGGTCGTAAGTGTATTGTAAAGGAAATAATAGACAAAAATCCCCAGTCTGATGAGTATGAAAGGTCGTATGTGATATATTTAGCAAGTCTTTGTATTCATATTGAAATTTTTGTGGAAAAACATATTGCCTTATGTTTATATATTAAAATGCAAAGTTTTTATGGTTTCTTTTTTCTTTTGGATTGCAAAATAGCAATGTAAAACAGTTTTTTCTCTCTCCTGAAAAATTTGCAAATTGCACTTACGACCTTTCAGTTCTACAGCGTCGATGTTTGTGTATAATCTTTTGTATTGCTTGTTTTATGTTAATTTCGGTAATGTTTATCATTCCTATTTAAAAGTTGAAATCTTCATATTTAGACAAATTGTAGATGTTGCAACATGTAACAATGCCCCTTCTTACCCAACGGATTACCCGTTTGACCATTTGGTGGTAATAGAGGACATTAAGTCCCTGAGAATTTTTGAATGAGTGCAACGCAGACATATTAAAAGCATCAGTGGTTAAATTATATAACAAAACGATTGAAAGAATAATTAAACATTTTCGCACATTTCACATCATTGCCAGGTTAGTTTTGGTAAAGGAAGATTTGATTTTAAAACCATGTCAAATTAACACCTCGTAGGGGACTGTGACTGATTAATCATTTATAAAAACCCTTTGTCTTTGCCTTTGACTAAAATCTTTCAAAATTAAAATTTTAATCACTTTTAGGACACACGATAAACTAAATTAAAGGACTAATTTGTAAATATAAATGTTATTAATTGTATTCGAAAAAGTAATTATAATAAAGCTTAATTATTCTCTTCTGCAGGAGAGAATCCAATATCTGCCACCAGAGATAAAAGAATTATTTTAGAAACAAATAATGCTCGATGCAGCTAGTTATAAAGACGAGTTGCATAACAAATTTAAATCATATTGCCGTCTGCAACCAGACGTTCAAAAAGATACACATTTAATTTTACCCCGCTTTCTGAGATATTTCAAAACTTGCGCAAGATTTATGGCTTAAATACTGATACGATAAGAATTACCCCTTATCCGAGTTTTATACAGTCGAGAAGGATCAATGTTCATTTCTTTCAAACTTTTCGTTTGGATTTTACAGATTTCCTATAAGCAATACTTATTACATGAATAAGTATCAAATTCTATTTAGGCGATTTTTTAAACGATAATGAGCAAAATTGTTCTATTCTCTTTTATTTTTGCTTTTCTATTTTTATTTTTCAGACCATGAAGACTGTTCTACTTTTGACACTTATTTGAACTTCAAAGAGTCATAGAGAAAGGGTATGACCTCCTGGGGATGTATCAATTCTCATAGAGAAAGGGTATGACCTCCTGGGGATGTATCAATTCTTATAGAGAAAGGGTATGACCTCCTGGGGATGTATCAATTCTTATACAGACCAGAGACAACTCGATGCAACCCCGAACCAAAAGAATGTGGACTTCTCTCTACGTACATCAATATTTTTTAACATTGAAACAGGAGGCTTCGGGATTTCCAGCCTACTGTGAGGAGACTTAAGCGGACGGTACCATTCGCCACATCCTGGGCTCGCCTGAAGTTGTACCACGTGTTGGATATCCTTGGCCGAGATCACTACACAGACAGCGTCATCTAACTCATCTACATCTGTATATCGGGCAAGAACGAGGTTCCTGCTGGGAGATTATTTTGGTGAGCTGATAGACGAATTGAATGGGGATCATGTTTCGAATATTTCGAATTTGTCAATGGAGTCTCAAAGAAACATGCTTACCGCACGTCCAGGGGTATGGAAAAATTCTGCCTTAAAGGATTCAGTTCGAATTTAAGGAATTTCGAACTCATCAATTTCTCGTTCATAAAAGAACTGATGATCGAGCATGCGGAAAAAGGAGAAGAGTTAGACGAGTCGAAAGAAAGCCCGTATTGAAAATTTAACGAGCGCAAAATCAGTCGAGACAAATGGAAATGTGCCGTCTACAATCGATCCGAGAAGAAAGTATATCGGATCGTCTTCACCAAACGGGTCTTAAACAAAGGATATCGGGCCATCCTCCCTTTTGGCTATTGCAGTGATGTGATGCTATATTTGTATGTATTGTTGTAGCATTTTGATGAAGGAAACTTGATTTTAAAAAATCTCTACACAATAAAAACATGTCATTCTGTACTTCTTTAAAAAGAAATAGGATTTTGTTCTGTTTTTCTCTGATGATTTTGTCTTGCTCTCTCGACTTTGAGACTGAATAACTGTTAGGTACTTCTATGTTGTTTATTATGTGAATAATCTTTTGTATTGCTTGTTTTCTGTAAATCTTGGTACTTCTTTTATGTTTATTATTCTATTTAAAAGTTGAAATCTTCATTTTTAGACATATTCTACATGTGGCCGCATGTAATAATGCCCCTTCTTACCCAACGGATTACCCATTTGACCATTTAGTGGTAATAGAGGACATTAAGTCCCTGAGAATTTTAGCAAACTGCGGATGTAATGAGTGCAACGCAGTCATATTAAAAACATAAAGTTAAATTATATAACAAAATGATTGAAAGAATAATTAAACATTTTCGCACATTTCACATAATTGCCAGGTTAGTTTTGGTAAAGGAAGATTTGATATTTAGACTATGATAGGGGACTGCAACTGATAAATTATTTATTAAAAACCTTTGTCTTAGACTAAAACCTTTTACAAAATTAAGGTTTAATCACTTTTAGGAAACGGTTAACTAATTTATGAATGTAAATGTTATAAATTGTATTCGAAAAAGTAATTCTAATAAATCGTAATTAATCTCTTTTGCAGGAGAGAATCCAATATCTACCACCAGAGGTACAAGAATTAATAAAGAAACAAATAAAGCTCGATGCAGCTAGTTATAAGGCTTAGTTCGAATTTAAATAATATTGCCATCTGCAACCAGACGTTCAAAAAGAAACAAATTCAATTTTACCCCGCCTCCCGAGATATTTTAAAACTTGCGCCATATTTATGGCTGAATATTTAGAAATCGAATATACTGATACGATAAGAATTACCCCTTATCCGAGTTTTATTAAGTCAAGAAAGATAAATATTCATTTCTTTCAAACTTTGGTTTGTTTTTCACAAACAGATTTCCTATAAGTAATACTTATTACAGATTTCCTATATGTAATACTTATTACAGATTTCTTATAAGTAATACTTATTACATGAATAAATATCAAAATCTATCTTGGCGATTTCTTAAACGACAATTAGCAAATTGTTCTATTCTCTTTAATTTTTAATATTCATTTTTTCAGATCATGAAGACCGTTCTTCTTTTGACACTAATTTCAATGGGCTTTTTATTCATTTTAGGGAAAATGTCATTTTGTAAAAGCTAAATGTAATATTTAGTTGTAAGATGGTTGGTAACGTTCGTAATATATTAAAATTGATGAATTTCTTGGAAACTTGACAGAGTTATATCAAATCTTGAGTTCATGTCCATTCCTACGGCTAATTTGCGATTCATTTTCATAATCAGTGAATTGGGAAGTAAATAATTTGTTTCATTGCTAATTAAATTTCCTTGGTCATAAAATGTAGTCAAGACATATCCCAGCAGTCTCTTTTCTGCACACCAAAATTTCAATCACCGTTTTTGTTGGCTAGTAAGTGATTTACGCAGTTTGGAATAGCGTATAGTGTTAATTTCTGCGATACTGCACTGGAACCAGGACCATAACGACAAAAGAGTCGAATAAGATCCTGACAATAGTGCCCAGGAGGAGTAAGCATCCCAATAAAATATATGAAATACATGCACTGCATTGTCGGAGGTTATTTCTAAGTAGAAAGTGCTATGGCGACCATGTCAGGTAAAAATTAGGCAAGTTAGGTTCGGATCTACAACGTACACGTTTAAGGAAAAGTGGGGACAATTTTAAGTACCCGAGACAAAGAAAAAACCATCGAGATTACTTTGACCCATCCTGACAAGGGAAACAAATCCTGGATCTCCATTATGAGTATTTGATATGAGGTACTGGATTCAGCTTTCAAAGACTATCAACAGAACGACCTGGGACGTGTAGTCGTTCATCACGATGCGGTTGACCAAAACGTTGTCCCCTTAATGAAAGCGGAGGAACTTACCACATACCTCATCATGGAACATCTATTAAACGTGCTGAATAGGCATCACGAATTGACCATATTACATTGTTTAGATCGAGGATCACTGACGAGGGTTAAGTACCCGAAACGTGCATGTCTGGTCAATGCTGCTAATTGATCTGTTCTTTAAAAAGCATTATAAAATAAAATACAAATACTACTATGAAAGAAATTCTACATTCTAACAACGTATTGCACCATTAATAAATATACTGTCCCAGTGATTTACAACAGGGGATGCTTACTCCTCCCGGGCACCTGGTCCCACCTCTAGCTTGCTAGGGGTCCGTCCATGTTAAATTTTGTGCTCTATTGTGAGTGCTGTTGAGATTATCGTCAGGATCTTCTTTAACTCATTTGTGTCACACTTATGCCCTTTGCCGTGTGGAGCTCGTAAAAAAGCTCCCCGCGAGGGGTTTGACAGTAAGTGTTTTGAATATACTTCCCTGACATTGTCGCCATAACACTTTCTATATGGACATAGCGTCAGACAGTGCATGAATTTTATAAATTTTCATTTCCATGCTTCATTAACATCGACGGTGGGTGCGGCTAGCCAACAGGGGATGCTTACTCCTCCCGGGCACCTGGTCCCACCTCTAGCTTGCTAGGGGTCCGTCCATGTTAAATTTTGTGCTCTATTGTGAGTGCTGTTGAGATTATCGTCAGGATCTTCTTTAACTCATTTACAGCGTAAATTTTGATGTCTCCTTAACAATTCGTAAATCAAGATAAAATAATTGTCCATTGGCATGGTTAATTTATGAGTAGTAATTTGTGTTTGATGTTTCTATGTGATTTGAGATTATCGTCAGGATCTTCTTTAACTCATTTGGTGCTCTATTGTGAGTGCTGTTGAGATTGTCGTTAGGATCTTCTTTATTTCCTTTGTGTCAAACTTATGACCTTCGTCGTGTGGAGGTCGTAAAAACGTTTCCCGCGAGGGGTTTGACAGTATGTTTCCCTGACATGGTCGCCATAGCACTTTCTATATAGTCGAAAACACAGACAGTGCATGTATTCTTTATATATTGTTTTCATTTCAGTGCATGAACATCGACCGTCGATGCTCAATTTTGAGCCCTATTGCAAGTGCTGTTTAGATTATCGTCAGTATTTTCTTTAACTCGTAGGTTTTCCTATGGTACCCATACACAAGGAGTCGGACAGACATTCAGAAAAGACAGACGGAACTTTTCAGAGAAGAAAAACATATCCTGTTCTCACGAGCTTTAGAATATTAGATATGTTAAGATATAATTAGAAATTGGAGATTATATTTTTGGTCGGAAGTTGAAAGGTCTGTTCTTGGAAGAATCTAAATTTGGTTAATTTTATAGAGTTCAATTTATAAGGGTATCTTTTATGCGGGGGTCTTAAATGTGTTATTCGTTTCTTCAACGCATTCTAAATTTCTGGTATCAAAATTTATTGAAATTTCTAAAATGTGGGTCCTGTAGCATCATACCCCACCCATCCTGCTACGTTTTTCGGTGTACTTTTTCGACAAAGTAACCTTCATACTTTTTGGCATATAACATTGTTTAGATTTAGGATCACTGATGAGGGTTAAGTACCCGAAACGTGCATGTCTGGTCCACGTGGCCAATTTATCTGTTTTTAAATGATGCTATTCAATTTGAAGACGTTTACATTTGCCCATTGGTCTCGTTGGTTTATGTGTAGTCATTTGTGTTTTATGTTTTTCTGAGATTTCACGTTCCTTGTACCACTACGTCTCTTTCTGTGCGTGTCTTCTTTGTGTTTTTCAGTGGGTGTTCTTGGAGGTTGCTCTCGGTGCTGCAACTAGGTGTTGTTGGAGATTCCCTCCTTTCTTTTAAGAGAGGACAAGAAAAGTCTATGATACAGATGATCAGGACCTACTTTAACTCGTGTATTTTTTTCACATGTTTTACATGTAATATTCAAAAATTTACAAAAGTATTTCAGTAGATTTCCTTTAATATTCCTTTGGAGAGTATCCAGTAGGGCATCCCTCTGTCATCAGCAAAGATTTTGAAGATCTTCAAAACTACTTTAGCACCGTAAAATGCTTCCGCCCAAAATTCTTGATTTTCCATTGCTACCTGCTCGGGTCAATGAAAAATTCAAGTTTCCGTTTTGTAGGACTAGCGCTGCAATGGAAACGAATGGTCGCTGTGTCCATAGCAACAAAGAGAGGAGTTTCTTGGGCTTCTGGACCAGCAATTAACTTCAAAGTGCCATAGAGAAAGGATAGACCTCCTGCAGATACTGAACAGAGACAACTCGATACAACCCCGAAACAAAAGAAGGTAGAGTTTTCTCCATCTACATCAATAGTTTTTAATGTTGAAAAAGGAGGCTTCGGGATTTCCAGCCTAGTTTTGAAGACTGGCTGACGGTACCATTCCCCCCAAAAGAGAGAAAAACAAGAGTTGCATTGAGGTTTATTTCCAAAACGAGGGAATTCAACTGGAGTGGGACTTGATTAAAAAAGGTTTGAGGTCCCTAGCCAAACTTTGTTTTAAATTCTGCCTGGGGCAAACTCGGGCAACTAAGAAATTTACCCATGTCCACCTTCTTTTTTAAAGATCAAGTGGACGACTTCTATCAGTTCCAGGCAGATGCTACCAAAGGTGTATGGAACTTTAACATGTTTAATATAATGAGCGACGACGCTGTGCCCATGTCGTAAAATGTTTAACGTCTTGACATTCAGACCATAAAACATTATCCCCGTGAGTGTCAATTTCCAAATCTACATGTCCACTTTCATCACATCCTGGGCTCGCCTGAAGTTGTACCACGTGTTGGGTTTCCTTGGCCGAGATGTCTTGTATCACTACACAAACAGCATCATCTACATCTGTATATTGGACAAGAACGAGGCTCCTCTTGGAGATCATTTGGGTGAGCTGACAGACGAATTGAATGGGATCATATTTCGAATTTGTCAATGGAGGCTCAAAGAAACATGCTTACCGCACGTCCATGGGTATGAAAAAGTCTGCGTCAAAGGATTCAGTTTGAATTTCAGGAATTCCGAACTCATCAATTTCTCATCCATTAAAGAACTGATGATCGATCACGCGGAAGAAGAAGAAGAGTCAGATGAGCCGAAAGAAAGCCCGTAATGAGATATTGAACGAGCGCAAAATCAGTCGAGAAAAATGGAAATGTGCCGTCTACAATCGATCCGAGAAGAAAGTATATCGGATCGTCTACACCAAACGGGTCTTAAACAAAGGATATCGGACCATCCTCCCTTTTGGTTATTGCAGTGATGTGATGCAATGCTATATTTGTATGTATTGTTGTTACATTTGAATGAAGGAAACTTGATTTTAAAACATCTCTACACAATAGAAACATGTCATTCTGTACTTCTTTAAGAAGAAAAACGATTTCGTTCTGTTTTTCTCTGATGACTTTTGCTTTGCCTTCTCGACTTGTAGACCGAATAACTTTTAGGTACTTCTTTGATTTTTATTATGTGTATAATCTTTTGTATTGCTTGTTTTATGTCAATTTCGGTACTTCTTTATTATTCCTATTTAAAGGCTGAAATCTTCATTTTTTTAGACATATTCTAGATGTGACCGCATGTAACAATGCCCCTTTTTACCCCAACGGATTACCCATTTGACCATTTGGTGGTAATAGAGGACATTAAGTCCCTGAGAATTTTTGCAAACTGCGGATGAAATGAGTGCAACGCAGACAATTAAAAAAACATCAGTGGACAAATTATATAACAGAACGATTGAAAGAATAATTAAACATTTTCGCACATTTCACATTATTGCCAGGTTAGTTTTGGTAAAGGAAACAATGTCAATGACAAATATGGATAATATCCCTTGTTACAACACAAAATCGATAATTCATAAAATCAGAAACCGAAGGCATAAAATATCAGGATAAAACGGAAAACAAAGCAAACAAACAAAAACCTCCACCACATGAAAAGAAGCAAACTCCCGATATGAGAATGAGACCAGGTGCCCAGGAAGAGTAAGCAAAACCCGCCGCTTCAATTCGGTAGAACTGTCAGATCCGGTTACTTCCATTTCAGAAGACATCGAGTACAATCTTTGGTTGGATGGTTCAAATGGTCTATGTCAGAATATCATCCACCATTCTGGAGAAAGGGACATCATAGTGTATGACGAGTTCCCCATATCGACCGAAAAATTTCTTCAGTGACGATGTTAGTCGGTTAGAAACATATCCATGACTTAGAAGCTTATCTGAAAGACGCCTAGCTCTCAGAACAAAGTCCGTATATTTCGTACTTGTTCCGGCATAAGCGTATCAACTGAGATACGAACACACCATCAGCTGGCGAAGAAGGGATGTTGCTACTCAGAAAAGAAATTAACCCTGAGAGGGGACTGCGACTGATTAATTTGTCTTCGACTAAAATCTTTCAAAATTTAAATTTTTATCACTTTAGGACACACGGTAAAATAAATTGAAGGAATAATTTGTAAATGTTATAAATTGTATTCGAAAAAGCAATTTTAATAAAGCTTAATAAATATCTTTTGCAGGAGAGATTATCTGCCACCAGAGATAAAAGAATTAATTAAGAAACAAATAATGCTCGATGCAGCTAGTTATAAGGCTGAGGTGCATAACGAATTTAGATAATATTGCCGTCTACAACCAGACGTTCAAAAAGAAAAAAAATCAATTTTACCCCGCCTTCTGAGATACTTTAAAAATTGCGCCAGATTTATGGCTGAATATTTAGAAATCAAATGTACTGATATGATAAGAATAACCGTTTATCCGAGTTTTATTAAGTCAAGAAGGTTTATTTATTATTCATTTCTTTTAAGCTTTTAGTTTGGATTTCACAAAATGTCCTATAAGTAATACTAATTACAGATTTCCTATTAGGAATACTTATATTACAGATTTCCTATAAGTAATTCTTATTACAGATTTCCTAGAAGTAATACTTATTACAGATTTCCTACAAGTTATACTTATTACAGATTTCCTAGAAGTAATACTTATTGCATGAATAAATATCAACATCTATTTGGGCGATTTTTTAAACGATAATTAGCAAATTGTTCTATTCTCTTTTATTTTTAATATATTTTTTTTCAGTTCATGAAGACTGTTCTTCTTTTGACACTAATTTCAATAGGCTTTTTATTCATTTTTAGGGAAAACGTCATTTTGTAAAAGCTAAATGTTATATTTAGTTGTAAGATGGTTGGTAACTTTCGTAATATATTAAAATTGATGAATTTCTTGGAAACTTGACTGAGTTATATCAAATATTGAGTTTATGTCCATTCCTACAGCTAATTTGCGATTCATTTTCATAATCAGTGAATTGGGAATTAAATAACTTGTTTCATTGCTAATTAAATTCCCTTGGTCTTTAAATGTAGTCAAGACTTATCAGTCTCCTTTCTGCACACCAGCATTTCAATCACCGTATTTGTTGGCTCGTAAGTGATTTTACGAAGTTTGGATTAGCGTATAGTGTTAATTACTGCGACACAGCACTGGTACCAGGACCACAACGACAAAAACGTCGAAGAAGATCCTGACGATAGTGCCCGGGAGGAGTAAGCATCCCAATAGAATATATGAAATACATGCACTGCATTGTCGGAGGTTATTTCTATGTAGAAAGTGCTATGGCGACCATGTCAGGGAAAACATTAAAAACACTTGCTGACAAACACCTTGCGGGGAACTTTTTTACGAGCTCCACACGGCAAAAGGCATAAGTGTGACACAAATGCACTATACGACATAAAAAAAAATAATACTATCAATTATAAATAAATAAGTTAAATATATTCTAATTAATAAATTCCCAAAGCTTTATTAAATCAGATAAGTGATAGTAATTTATCCACATGTCTACTTGTGTGTACTGTCAACGTGTACTGGGAGTCACTTCCTAGTTGACAACAATAATCATGTTGGTAGTTTACAAATGTACCCAGAGGCGACAATAAGAGGTACAATAAGGGACAATACATACTGCATATTTCAATATAAATATTTTACATACCGACAATGTTTCTCTGATACTTACTTATTTTCGTTCATTTATATAGTTGAATAACTAATAATGAAATATTAAAAATAATCACCTAATTATGGGTCCAAACGTTATCATACTAGGATGACATAAAATCGTTCCTATGTAGAAAGTCAATATTCAACATGTGGCGACACCTAGATATAAGTACGCTGCCTGAGGGTCATGTTCAGAACATGTGACAAGGACATATTTAGATAGCACTTCATCTCGTAGATATTTGTTACATAAAATGACCTTTTCACCCTGCTATAATCAAAATCAGAATCAATTTGATAATTTGTAAATGAAATATATCAATATAAAAATGCATAAACGCTTTCAATGAAAATCATCGTGAATGTTAAACGTCTTTAAATTCAATAGCATCATTTAAAACCTGATATATTTACAGCTTGGACCAGAAATGCACGTTTCGGGTACTAAACCCTCGTCAGTGATCCTCAGTCTAAACAATGTAATATGGCCAAAAAGTATGAAAATTACTATGTCCAAAAATGTACCAAAAAGACGTAGCAGAATGGGTGGGATATGATGCTTCAGGACCCACGTTTTGGAAAATTAGTCTCGTAAAGAATAAACCATTAGTATTTTGTCAATTTTTTAATGAAGCGAGTCGGGCATACTGACAATTACTGGTTACATCAATCACATACATTTTGTATCCCTCACTACCAAAACATACTATATTATTGCATATTAAATGGGTACCCTTTATATAACCTAATCTTTACCGAGGGAGAACGATTAGAACACGTTTAAACACTTATTTGCACAAGTATAGGTAATACTATTGAATTTGAAGACGTAAGCATAGCATGCAACATGGGTACCTTAGTAGACCTCTGTGAATGGGTTCGGCCTACTAAACCGACCACCAAAGGGATTTCATGTCCCCTAAAAAAAGATGAGTCACTTTAAGGGGCAAGTTAGAGCTCATACTGTAAAACGAGAATATTAAGCGCTCGATTAATTTTAGCGCCATTAGCGCAAAGGCATGGTTGCGCTAAATTATGTAGTGCGCTAAAATTTTCAGATGCAACATCAAATTTCAATAAGAAAGTATTCGACATTTTATTCAAAGTGCATTACACCGAGTCCACGGCATGGTCTATCCGGCAACGCTTGTTGTTTTTATAGCTAATTAGATAATTGGATTAACACTAGCGCTTGGGTAGATAATGATAGTACACGCGCCGTGATTATCATGTACATTTGTACTGGGTAGATCATGATCGTCAACGTGTCGTAATAACCTATCATGAAATATAAATAAGATTAAAATCTTACGGTAAAATGATTCGTTACGCCAAGTTGAAAATTGGGACGATATATATTCACCCATGTTACATACAGAACAGCGTTATTTTCTTTTATCACTTTAAATTGAATTGATAATTAGTTCGTACTACCAAAGATCGTCCGAACATGAGACACGACGGATATTTTTTGTCTGACGTTACAAGGAATTACGATTTATCGACGGCAATTTGCTACCGGCGATGTCTGAGAAACAAAGTCCTCAAGTCACTGTGCGCTAATTTTATTGACCAGATGGTGTCAGTGCGCTAAATTAAATTTGCGCCAAAAGGTTTTCATCCCTCATTGCGCTAAAATATGTTTGCGCTAAATATTCTCGTTTTACAGTAGATGAAAAGGCCGCCGCCATGTTTAAAGGTCAACAAGTAGACAAGCGTCTATACAGGTAAGTATCAAAAGCAAATTTCCGGGAGTTGACATTTACTACTTCTGGTTTCCAGAGGACTCGGACTACAATGAATCCAAACCAAGCAGAAATTGACTCTTCTTGAAGCCAGACGATTGGCAAAAATTTAAGGCCACATTTCCAGAAGTAGACGATTTGGTGGATGGTGCTTCTAAAAGAAAACAACACTGCTGCAGCACCCACATCAGAACTAAAAAAAAAACCAATACATAAACACAGAGCAGACACCCACAATAATAAACGAAAACACCAATAATGCAGAAGGATTCCAACTCTGTAAACTTCTTGAAGGTTTCAAACCAATTTATGATGCACCAGAGAAGTTATTCTATTCACACCATAGAAATATGAAGCAATAAACATTAAAGAAATACCAATCAGTTATTCAGTCTCAAAGTCGAGAAGGCTAGGCAAAATCATGAAATTATTATCGGAACGGTTGCTAACCTCGGAAAGAATAACAAAAAAGACCACACATAAACCTTGGAGACCAATAGTTGCCAGTTGATGAAGATCCCCTCCTTTCTTTAGATGTAAAAAACTCAGAAATGAATAAAAGAAAGGAGGGGATCTCCAACAAGACTCGGTTGCAGTACAAACAGCAAAACCCCAAACACACTGCAAAAACACAAAGCAGACATGCACAGAATGAGACGGAAATGGTGCAATGAACGCCAAATCACAGAGAAACACCAAACATAAATGACTACACAAAAACCAACGAGACCAATGGGCAATCGGTGCCGACTTAGAGCGGCCATCTGCACCAGAGAGACATGCACCTTTCGGGTACTTAACCCTCGTCATTTATCCTCGATCTTAACAATGTAAGTTGAAAGTCGATCTAAATCATAAATATTTTTGTGTTATATGTTTATCGACCTCGTCAGTTATCCTCAACCTCAGCAATGTAATGTGACCAAGGAGTGTGTCTAAATCATGTTTTATTATAGGTATATCGATCTCCATCAACACAATAAACGATCAAAGAATACTAGATATTGGTGAAGCTGAAATCACATCACCTACAATAGAGCAAGTTGGGTTCAGATCTACAGCGTACACATTTAAAGAAGAGTGGGGACAGTTTTAAGTACCCGAGACAAAGAAACAAGTATCGAGATTACTTTGACCCACCCTGACAAGGGAAACAAATCCTGGATTCCCATTATGAGTAGTTGACATGAGGTACTGAATTCACCTTTCAGTGACTATCAACAGAACGACCTGGGACGTGTAGTCGATCATCACGATGTGGTTGACCAAATCGTTGTCCCCTTAATGAAAGCGGAGGAACTTACCACAAACCTCATCATGGAATATTTATTAAACGTTCTGAATAGGCATCACAAATTGACCATATTACATTGTTTAGATCGAGGATCACTGACGAGGGTTAAGTACCCGAAACGTGCATGTCTGGTCCATGCTGCTAATTGATCTGTTCTTAAAGAAGCATTATAAAACAAAATACAAATACTACTATGAAAGAAATTCTACATTCCAACAACGTATTGCACCATTAATAAAGATACTATCCCAGTGATTTACAGCATAAATTTTGATGTATCAATTCGATAATTGTCCATTGGCATCGTTAATTTATGAGTAGTAATTTGCGTTTGAGTTTTCTATGTGATTTGAGATTATCGTCAGGATCTTCTTTAACTCATTTGGTGCTCTTTTGTGAGTGCTGTTGAGATTGTCGTCAGGATCTTCTTTTTTTCCTTTGTATCAAACTTATAACCTTCGTCGTGTGGAGGTCGTTAAAACGTTTCCCGCGAGGGGTTTGACAGTATTTTTCCCTGACATGGTCGCCATAGCACTTTCTATATAGACGAAAACAGACAGTGCATATATTCTTTATGTTAAACGTCTTTAAATTCAATTGCATCATTTAAAACCTGATAAATTTACAGCATTGACCAGACATGCACGTTTCGGGTACTAAACCCTCGTCAGTGATCCTCAGTCTAAACAATGTAATATGTCCAAAAAGTATGAAAATCATTATGATTGTTCAAAAATGTACCAAAAGACGTAGCAGAATGGGTGGGATATGATGCTACAGGACCCACGTTTTAGAAATTTCAAGGAATTTTGTAACAGAAAATTTCAAATGCGTTGAAGAGACAGACGATCAACCGTAGTTGATCGAACTTGGCTACATATATTGTTTTCATTTCAGTGCATGAACATCGACGGCGGTTCGGGCTAGACAATATGAGATGTTTATTTCTCCCGGGTACCTGGTCCAACCTCAAGCTTGCTAAGGGTCCGTCGGTGCTCAATTTTGAGCCCTATTGTAAGTGCTGTTGAGATTATCGTCAGTATTGTCTTTAACTCGTTGGTTTTTCCTTTTAACTTTTATGGTACCCATACACAAGGAATCCGACAGACATTCAGAAAAGACAGACGAAACTTTTCACAGAAAAAAAACATATCCTATTCTCACGAGCTTTAGAATATTAGATATGTTAAGATATTATTGGAAATTGGAGATTACATTTTGGGTCGGAAGTTGAAAGGTCTGTTCTTGGAAGAATCTAAATTTGGATAGTTTTATAGAGTTCAATTTATAGGTTATCTTTTATGCGGGGGTCTTAAATGTGTAATGGAGTTGAGTCGTAGTATTAACATTATTTTGGTTGAGGTTCTTAGATCTTTCTGAGGTAAAGAATATATACCAAGGTCTAATTTTACAATAAGTTGTAGTTCTAGGGAACTATCACCTCTGAATGTCAGTCGGACTTCTCGGGTGATAACATACATGAGCTCGCTACAGCCAGCAGAGCGCAGATTGTATTACGCATGCCCTATTTTTATTTCCATATCCATCTGTGTTTCTTGGGCCTGTGTTTTGCAGTCATCTAACAATGAGGATAATCGAAAAAGTGGGAGGGTTGTGCGCACGTTATCCAGGATAAACACACCGTCTGCTACTGACGTGGCAGATGGCCGTCCTAAGTCGGCTACGTTTGCCCATTGTTCTCGTTGGCTTATGTGTAGTCATTAGTGTTTTATGTTTTTCTGAGATTTCAGGTTTCTTGTACCACTCCGTCTCTTTCTGTGCTTGTCTTTTTTGTGTTTTTCAGTGGGTGTTCTGGGAGGTTGCTATTGGTGCAGCAACTAGGTGTTGTTGGATATCCCCTTCTTTCTTTTAAGAGAGGACAAGAAAAGTTTATGATACAGCGCAAAATTAGTCGAGACAAATGGAAATGTGCCGTCTACAATCGATCCGAAAAGAAAGTATATCGGATCGTCTACACTAAACGGGTCCTAAACAAAGGATATCGGACCATCCTCCCTTTTGGGTATTGCAGTGATGTGATGCAATTCTATATTTGTATCTATTGTTGTAACATTTGAACGAAGGAAACTTGATTTTTAAAAATACCTACACAATAAAAGCATGTCATTCTGTACTTCTTTAAGAAGAAAAACGACTTCGTTCTGTTTTTCTCTGATGATTTTGCCTTGCCTCTTCGACTTTAAGACTGAATAAATGTTAGGTACTTCTTTTGATGTTTATTATGTGTATAATCTTTTGTATTGCTTGTTTTATGTACATTTCGGTGCTTCTTTTTGCTACTTGCGTGACAAATGGCCGTCCAAAGTCGGCACTGGTTGCCCATTAGTCTCGTCGGTTTATGTGTAGTCTTTTGTGTTTGATGTTTATATGTCTTGTGTCTCTTTTCCGTCTCGTGCTGTACTCGTCTTTTGTGTTTTGGCATCGGGTGTTTTGGTGATCTGCTGTTGATGCTGCAACGGGTACTTGTTGGAGAGTTCCCCCCTTTTTAATGTTTATTATTCCTACTTTAAAGTTGAAATCTTCATTTTTTAGATATATTCTAGATGAGGCCGCATGTAACAATGCCCCTTCTTACCCAACGGATTACCCATTTGACCATTTGGTGGTAACAAAGGACATTAAGTCCCTGAGAATTTTTGCAAACTGCGGATGAAATGAGTACAACGCAGACATTTAAAATACATCAGTGGTTAAATTATATAACAAAACGATTGAAAGAATAATTTAACATTTTCGCACATTTCACATTATTGCCAGGTTAGTTTTGGTAAAGGAAACAATGTCAATGACTGCGACTGATTAATTATTTATTAAAACCCTTAGTCTTAGACTAAAATCTTTCAAAATTTTAATTTTAATTACTTTTATGACACACGGTAAAATAAATTAAAGGACTAATTTGTATATGTTATATATTGTATTCGAAAAAGCAATTCTAATAAAGATTAATTAATCCAATATCTGCCACCAGAGATACAAGAATTAATTAAAAAACAAATATGCTCGTTGGTTTTTCCTTTTAACTTTTATGGTACCCATACACAAGGAATCCGACAGACATTCAGAAAAGACCGACGAAACTTTTCAGAGAAGAAAAACATATCCTATTCTCACGAGCTTTAGAATATTAGATATGTTAAGATATTATTGGAAATTGGAGATTACATTTTGGGTCGGAAGTTGAAAGGTCTGCTCTTGGAAGAATCTAAATTTGGTTAATTTTATAGAGTTCAATTTATAGGGGTGTCTTTTATGCGGGGGTTTTAAATGTTTTAAGGAGTTGAGTCGTAGTATTTACATTATTTTGGTTGAGGTTCTAAGATCTTTCTGAGGCAAAGAATATATTCCAAGATCTAATTTTACAATAAGTTGTAGGTCTGGGGAACTGTCACCTCTGAATGTCAGTGGGACTCCTCGGGTGATAACATACATGAGCTCGCTACAGCCAGCAGAGCACAGGTTGTATTACGCATGCCCTCTTTTCATATCCATATACATATTCATCTGTGTTTCTTGGGCCCCTGTGTTTTGCAGTCATCTAACAATGAGGAGGTTGTATTAATCCACAATTATACGTTCGGGTACTTAACCCTCGTCAGTTATCCTCAATCTAAACAATGTAATGAGACCAAAGAGTGTGAAAGTTGTATCTAAATCATAAACGTTTTTGTTATAGGTATATCGATCTCCATCAACACAATAAATAAAAGAATACTAGATCTTGCTGAAGCTGAAATCACATCACCTACAATAGAGCAAGTTGGGTTTAGATCTACAGCGTACACGTTTAAAGAAGAGAAGAGAGGGGACAGTTTTAAAAGAAGGGAGGAGATCTCCAACAAGACCCCGCTGCAGCATCAACAGCAAAACACCCCGATGCAAAAACACATAAGACGAGTACAGCACGAGACGGAAAAGAGACACACGACATGTAAACATCAAACACAAAAGACTATACATAAACCGACGAGACCAATTGGCAACCGGTGTCGACTTTGGACGGCCATTTGTCATGCAAGTAGCAAATGGTGTGGTCATCCTGGATTACGTGCGCACAGCCCTCTCACTTCTCCAATTAGTACCCTAGACAAAGAAACAATCGAGATTACTTTGACCAATCCTTAAAAGGGAAACAAATCCTGGATTTCCATTATGAGTATTTGATATGAGGTACTGGATTCACCTTTCAAAGACTATCAACAGAACGACCTGGGACGTGTAGTCGTTCATCACGATGTGGTTGACCAAATCGTTGTCCCCTTAATGAAAGCGGAGGAACTTGCCACAAACCTCATCATGGAACATCTATTAAACGTGCTGAATATGCATCACGAATTGACCATATTACATTGTTTAGATCGAGGATCACTGACGAGGGTTAAGTACCCGAAACGTGCATGTCTGGTCCATGCTGATAATTGATCTGTTCTTAAAAAAGCATTATAAAACAAAATACAGACACCACTATGAAAGAAATTCTACATTCTAATAACGTATTGCACCATTAATAAAGATACTGTCCCAGTGATTTACAGGGTAAATTTTGATGGCTCATTAACAATTCGTAAATTAAGATAAAATAATTGTCAATTGGCATCGTTAATTTATGAGTAGTAATTTGTGTTTGATGTTTCTATGTGATTTGAAATTATCGTCAGGATCTTCTTTAACTCATTTGGTGCTCTTTTGTGAGTGCTGTTGAGATTGTCGTCAGGATCTTCTTATTTCCTTTGTATCAAACTTATAACCTTCATCGTGTGGAGGTCGTAAAAACGTTTCCCGGGAGGGGTTTGACAGTATTTTCCCTGACATGGTCGCCATAGCACTTTCTATATAGTCGAAAACACAGACAGTGCATGTATTATTTATATATATTGTTTTCATTTCAGTGCATGGATATCGACGTCGGTTGCGGCTAGCCAACATGAGATGCTTATTTCTCCCGGGTACCTGGTCCAACCTCTAGCTTGCTAGGTGTCCGTCGATGCTCAAGTTTGAGCCCTATTGTAAGTGCTGTTGATATTATCGTCAGTATTGTCTTTAACTCGTTGTATTTCCTTGTACCCATACACAGGGAGTCCGACAGACATTCAGAAAAGACAGACGGAACTTTTCAGAGAAGAAAAACATATCCTATTCTCACGAGCTTTAGAGGAATATTAGATATGTTAAGATATTATTGGAAATTGGAAATTATATTTTGGGTCGGAAGTTAAAAGGTCTGTTCTTGGAAGAATCTAAATTTGGTTAATTTTATAGAGTTCAATTTATAAGGGTATCTTTTATGTGGGGGTCTTCAATGTGTTATGGATTTGATTTGTAGTATTTACATTATTTTGGTTGACGTTCTAAGATCTTTCTGAGGCAAAGAATATATTGCAAGATCTTATTTTACAATAAGTTGTAGGTCTGGGGAACTGTCACATCTGAATGTCAGTCGGACTCCTCAGGTGATAACATACATGAGCTCGCTACAGCCAGCAGAGCACAGATTGTATTACGCATGCCCTCTTTTTATATCCATATACATATTCATCTGTGTTTCTTGGGCCCATGTGTTTTGCAGTCATCTAACAATGAGGAGGTTGTTTTACTCCACAATTATACGTTCTTCAAGACCTCTAAGTAATCGGAAAAGTGGGAGGGTTGTGTGCACGTAATCCAGAATGAGTTAAAGAAGATCCTGACGATAATCTCAACAGCACTCACAATAGAGCACCAAATTGAGCATCGACGGACCCCTAGCAAGCTAGAGGTGGGACCAGGTGCCCGGGAGGAGTAAGCATCCCCTGCTGGCTAGCCGCACCCGCCGTCGATGTTTACGCACGAAAATGAAAAGAATATATAAAATACATGCACTGTCTGAGGCCACGTCTATATAGAAAGTGCTATGGCGACAATGTCAGGGAAATATATTCAAAACACTTACTGTCAAACCCCTCGCGGGGAACTTTTTTACGAGCTCCACACGGCAAAGAGCATAAGTGTGACATAAATGAGTTAAAGAAGATCCTGACGATAATCTCAACAGCACAGAATAACCACAATGACAAATATGGATAATGACCATATCCCTGTCTACAGTACAAAATCGATAATTCAGAAATCGAAGGCATACAAAATCAGGATAAAACAGGAACCAAAGCAAACAAAAACAAAAACCTCCACCAAATGAAAAGAAGCGAACTCCCGATATGAGAGTGAGACCAGGTGCCCAGGAAGAGTAAGCATCTCCTGCTTGCATGCAACACCCGTCGCTTCAATTCGGTAGAACTGTCACATCCGGTTACTTCCATTTTAGAAGATATAGAGTACAATCTTTGGTTGGATGGTTCAAATGGTCTATGACAGAATATCATCCACCATTCTGGATAGTGGGACATCATAGTGTATGACGAGTTCCCCATATCGACCGTAGAACTTCCTCAGTGACGATGTTAGTCGGTCACAAACATATCCCTGACTGAGAAGCTTATCTGAAAGACGCCTAGCTGTCAGAACAAAATCCGTATATTTGGTACTTGCTCTGGCATAGCGTATCAACTGAGATATGAACACGCCATAAGCAGGCGATGAAGGGATGTTGCTACTCAGAAAAGGAAAGTTCGTAATGCTGAAATTGAAGTCGTCACGTTTGTCATAGAGTGAGGTGTTCATGTGACCATCAGTGTCGTAGGACAACATTATGTCCAAATGTCTACTACTGAGGTGGCAGATGGCAAATCTAAGTCGGCTACCTTTGCC
This sequence comes from Pinctada imbricata, assembly GCA_033119305.1. NCBI lineage: Eukaryota > Metazoa > Mollusca > Bivalvia > Pterioida > Pteriidae > Pinctada > Pinctada imbricata. Next base: position 44,142,460 of record VSWD01000002.1, read on the forward strand.
CATTGGTCTCGTTGGTTTATGTGTAGTCATTTGTGTTTTATGTTTTTCTGAGATTTCACGTTCCTTGTACCACTGCGTCTCTTTCTGTGCGTGTCTTCTTTGTGTTTTTCAGTGGGTGTTTTGGGAGGCTGCTGTTGGTGCTGCAACTAGGTGTTGTTGAAGATCCCCTCCTTTCTTTTAAGAGAGGACAAGAAAAGTCTATGATACAGATGATCAGGACCTACTTTAACTCGTGTATTTTTCACATGTTTTACATGTTATATTCAAGAATTTACAAAAGTATTTCAGTAGATTTCCTTTAATATTGATCTGGAGAGAATTCGAACATTCACTTTGAGGGAAATTTTGATAAAAGAACTAATTCTTAAAACGGTTGGGTTTTAGAACTTTTTTCCGGAGGTGATTCTAACATTGAAGACTAAGAAGATATTCGAAAAGTTCTTAGACTCTTTTATTTGGCGAAGGTTCTTAGTGTAAAATAATAGACTTCATTATTTTAACCGGGATCCGCCACCATTTGTGCCGAAAATGATATACATGATATCAACGACAGACTATATCTATTATTGATTTTAGTGAGAGACAGTTAAAGTTAACATATTTTCACGTAATTGAAATTGATAAAGAATATTAATTGAGATTGTTAATGTAAATATGTTTAACATTGATTGCACTTGTTTGTACTTAATAACATGCTTGTTGTGATCTTGCGATGCTGGTGCGCTAGGAGGAAACATGATTATTACCTAGATAGGACTTGTTACCTAGGAAACATAGAAAAACATGAGGTTGGTAATGGGATAGGTCCGAGTACGGACATTTGTTGCATAAGTTATATGACATTTAGAGTTCATGTTGATTCCTACGGCTATGATTCGTGCTTCATTTCCATAACTAGGGTATAGGGGAGTAAACAAGTAGCTTGTTCTCTAGTATAAAAAAAACACTGGTCCGAAAATGCAATTCAGACCGGAACAGACTATTCAGGCCTATTCGTAAAATTATCCAGCGCGTCTCCTACCTAAAGGGGGTCATGTCAAATGGGTATCCTCCCAGAATAGCAACTGCCTTTATTCCATGTTGGATTGTTAGATTAAAGTTCTTATAAAATGGACTTCGGCGTTTGAAGCGTTTTCCATTCGCCTAAGAAGATCACACCAGTACAATTCACAACGTAAAAGAACCAGGAAGCACAACGACGAAACCACTGTACGACATAGGATTATATATAGAGAACTCATGTAAACTGTCTATTATGAAGTACTCGTGATTTTTATCTGTTTTTAAAAACGAGAAAATGTAACATTTCGAAATATTCTTGCAACGCCCCTTTTCATGTACATTCCATAGTAGTAGTAAGGGGGTGCCTTATGACATTCGGTGATTATAGCTATTTTCTGAAATTTCGTGGTGGAATGAAGAATTACCAAACCATCCAAAACTTGCTTTTTTTTTAAAGTTCACGCATATTACATTTATACATGAAAAAAAAGTGTTCCTCGTAATTCTGAAAGCACCTTACTAGCTATGTCTAAATAAAATTGATAAAAGTAAATATTAAAATTTTCTTAAAAAAAATATCCATAGATATTTTTAGAATTCCAAGTAGTACGTATAGAAATTTTAATTCACATCACCGATATATGTTACCGAAACGCCATAAGGGGTACTAGTTCTATATAAAATATTACTACATTCTTTAGTTCTTTGAACAAAATGTAAAACAATGACCAACGGCAATAAATCAAAATTTGAGTTTGACACATCAAACATTTTAACAGATATCAAACATGTCAAATCATAACCATCTGTAGTTGTCTTAGACTTGATACTTGACATAGCACTTTCTATATAGACATAACGTCAGACAGTGCATGAAGTTTATATATTGTTTTCATTTTCGTGCTTAACCATCGACGGCGGGTGCGGCTATAAAACAGGGGATGCTTACTCCTCCCGGACACCTGGTCCCACCTCTAGCTAGCTAGGGGTCCGTCAATGCTTAATTTTGTGCTCAATTGTGAGCACTGTTGAGATTATCGTCAGGATCTTCTTTAACTCATTTGTGTCACACTTATGCCCTTTGCCGTGTGGAGCTCGTAAAAAGGTTCCACACGAGGTGTTTGACAGTAAGTGTTTTGAATATATTTCCCTGACATTGTCGTCATAGCACTTACTATATAGACATAACGTCAGGCAGTGTATGAACCTGTGTCCATATACCAAATCAACACTTGACATAAGTCTTTCAACAACATTGCTCTTTCCCCCTTTTCTCTCTGCACTTCGTCGAGTAGAAATCTTCAGCGTTTTTTTTCTCAGAGCCTGACTGTTGAAAGTGGACTATTCATCTTAGGATTTAAAGGAAAAAAATCTGCAAGAATGGTTCAGGTAAGATGAAATTATATCACTTAATTTAATACAGACAAGCTATTTATCTTTTCCCCGTACACTATTATCTGATTTTTAACTTTTTGAAATAAATATCAGATAAATAAAAAGAAAAATACAAGAGAGAGAAATAAAAACAATCTGAAACTGTTAATAAACAGGAAATAGATAAATTAATACATAAAGATATAAATTGATTAAAAACTCCCAATAAACTTGTAATCAATTCTAATTTGCGTGAATGAAGTGTAACAAAAAAAAAAACCCCGAATTGTGTATATATTTATAAATATTGCACTTATGATTTTAGATTATAAATACTGAAAATATATATATATATACCATTTTGTGATGTCTAAATAATATCTACACACACATATAGATATATAATCTCTATAACGTTGTTATATTTTTATTCCAGTGCATGAAACAATACAAATATATCTGGAGCGTGAAGAACACCGTTTCCGGAACAAAAACTACTGAAAAGACCGGAAAATGGTTTGAGAACAAACGAGAATGCCTGATAAATGCAGGATTCGCCAGGCGTAGGCTGCCCACTATAGTAGACGAACACCTGGTCTACGTACGCCAGATTAAAACCAGGACCGTCTGGCTGGTGAGACCCTCTTCACCAGAGCAGGTGAAAATGAGGAAATTTGCCGAAAACCTGCTGCTCATATTATATGCAGAAACTCGTAAATTCTGTACATTTAATATGAGCATGGACGCGTGCCCTGAATGCATAGGACTCGGATTGCTATTGGAACACACGTACGTGGAGTTCAGACGGCAAGTGCAGGACTATTTTGACGATGCCTTGAACTCCATTGATGACGAGTACGTCGTAAGAAAATGGAAAAAAACATTTAGAAATTTCTGGAATGGTGAAGGAAATCCATCCCCTTTATCTCTTCAAATTCAGCTCCCAAACTTGGTTGAATAGACATTTGAAGAACGATCTGGAGTGGAGGGAGAAAGTGCGGGCTGCTCTCCTACAGTTAGATTTGGTTTAAATTGAATTGTTTGATATGAAATACTAATTAAAAATTTCATAACTAAAAAAAAGAAAATATCTTCATACTTCTGTTTGTTATATTTCTATGTAATTTCTACTGGATATGAGTATATCAATGGAAAAAAAAAACATCCTAAAGAAATGAGTTAAACTGAAGAGTAAATCAAGTTTGTATGACATATATCTATCACTATGGAAATGTCGACGGATGATTTCAATACATGCACAACCTGCTGTAATCACATTATATGCCTTTAGGCATATATCCCTACTACGTCACCTTACCAAAAGAAAATGAGTAATTACATGTACACATGGTCACAACAACACAAATTCATTATTAACAGATGAATAATTAACAGATTAACAATTATCAGATATAAACATGTACACACATGTTGTGATCAAAATATATGATCCTTACTCCGTCACAAAGTTAATGAAGTGTTAAAAACATGTACACATGTTTCGATACAACATGGTATTGCATGCAAGCAGGAGATGCTAATTCTTCCTGGGCACCTGATCTCACTCCCATATCGGGAGTTCGCTTCTTTTCATATGGTCGAGGTTTTTGTTTGTTTGCTCTCGTTCCTGTTTTATCCGGATTTTGTATGCCTTCGGTTTCTGATTTTCTGAATTATCGATGTTGTGCTGTAAACAGGGATATGATCATTATCCATATTTGACATTATATCAATGTCATGGAAGGGGGGGGTTATTTTCGTATGATAAAAAATAAACTGTGTTTCTATTGTACCTTCCAAAACCACGTAGCGTAATTTTATGTTAGAACGTAGTTCAATAATTTTGTAATATTGAATTAAATTTTACGTATAATTTTCACAGACACCAAAGCGTAGTCAAGCAGTATCAACATGGCGTTACAAATGGCGATTTTATATCATAAACGAGACCAACATGAGAACTCTCTAAAAAGAAAGTCAGGAATGGTATGATCACCGGAGGACCTGTTTGAATGCGTCTAAAGAAGAAAATATCTATCTACCCATACTTGTCGGTGATGGACTAAGGTATAAAAGGATGATCGTAAGGCGTCTATTAGAAACACAGATAATCTTTGTCTGGCTAGAGCTCTTTGTGTGGCTCTAGAGGACTCAAATGCTAAAATCAAGGACGGATAAACTGACTCTGAAATTAAGAGAGATGGAAAATTTAGGAAAAAGATTATACCTAACAATAGTAAACTTCAAACAACAGAAGCACAAAAACTGCAGATCCAGGCAGGTTTTGGATTAGATCATATGTGTAGCCTCACAGACATTAACAAATTCGAGGAAATTTTAGATATACAAATTATCATTTCGGACGAATCAAAAGGCTAATCAAAACTTTGTAAATTTGGAAACGACTATGCAAGAAAACTGTATCTATTTTATCACAATTCTCACTTTGATGTCATTACCATGATTAATGCATTTTTACATAGAAGTTATATTTGTCAAAAGTGTTTAATCGGGTACAATGATAGGAAACAGCATAAATGAATTTGACAGAATTGTAATATATGCTTTAGTCTTGATTGTAAATTTGAATCAGTTGTACAATGTAAAGACTGCAATAGAACCTGTAGCAGTCTGAGGTGTTACGAACTTCACAAGATGAAGGGGTTGGACATAAAAACCAAATCACGTACGCAATCTGTGTGCGAATCTGTATATAAATGTCTTAAATGTGAGGCAATTTTGAAAGAAAAAGAAATACCAAGAAAAGACCAAAAATGTAACGGTCGATTTTGTAAGAATTGTAAACAGCAAGTTTTTGACGATCACGAATGTTTCCAATGAGTTAAAGAAGATCCTGACGATAATCTCAACAGCACTCACAATAGAGCACTATGTAATTAAAAACCCCAATACAGTTTTTTACCGATATATTTTTTTTTTTCGATTTTGAATGTAATCGGGAAACAGGTACCCATCTTGTTAACTATGCTGCTGCTTAGAAAACATGTAAAAATTGTATAGATAGAGTGATGAACAAGGACAATCTACATTGCTCTAAATGTGGTGAACGGGAAAAGCATTTCAAAACAGCTGATGAATTTTGTAATTGGGTAGTTAGAAAAGAGCACAAACATTACACTTTGATTGCTCACTAATGAAGGCATACGATGGGTATTTTTTATTAGAATATATGCTGAAACAGAAAATCAAGCCTGAAATAATTTTCAGAGGTGGAAAAATAGTATGTATACATGTCCATCCCTTAAATATTTGAGTGACTGATTCGCTCAAGTTTTTCCCTTCCCCCTTATCTAAGCTGTCCGGTATGTTTGACGAACCTGAACTGAAAAAAAGCTATTTTCCTTTCCTTTTCAACACAAGTGAAAATCAATCTTACGAAGGGTCAATGCCCGACGAACAGTTTTATTTGCCCGAAAGGATGTCTCAAGAGGGCCGTCTTAAATTTCTGAAATGGAACAGAGAGATGAGGGAGAAGGGTTACATCTTTAACTTTGAAGAGGATATGCGCGAGTTCTGCCTAAGCGACGTAGACAATCTAAGAAAATGTTGTTTAAAGTTTAGATCGTTTGTCATTGACCTTACCAGCCGAAGTTGTGAAAAATGAGAAAAAAGTTGTAGCTATCGGCCCTTGGCAGTACATCACCATTTCCTCTGTGTGCATGGCTGTTTACAATTTTAAGTTTTAGAAGAGAATACCATAGCTTATTTGCCAAACACACCCAATGAAAATTTTTCCAGATTATCCATTATTTGGTTAGAATGGTTGATGCATGTTTCCAACCAAACCGACACATTTTTCAATTATTATACGCCATGGTCACAATAGCAAAGAGTACAGAATAGGGAAGTTAAGGATAAATGGGATCGACGAAGAAAATAGAATTGCATATGAATTTAATGGATTCTTTTTTTCACGGATGTCACCTTGTTTTCCAGATCAGGCTAAAGTAAACCCCGTATCCAACTTCTCTTTCGGCACATTGTACAAAAGGACCAAAGAAAACGAATATTACTTAGTTCAAACGCACCAAGTAAAACTTGTCAGCATTTTGGAATGTGAATTTAGAAAACAGATGATTGAAAACAGATGACTCCAAGATTTTTGTAAAAACTTAGATATTGTAGATAGGCTAGATCGAAGGGATGCCTTTTTTTGGCGGTCGAACCAATGCCATCAAATTAAATTATAAATGTGAAGATGAGGAAAAGATAAGATATGTAGATTTTTGCTCTTTGTATCCCTATGTACAAAAATATTGTGAGTACCCAGTTGGTCATCCAACTGTTATTGCCAAAGATTTTCAAGATGTTTCAAACTATTTTGGTATTATAAAGTGTAAAAATTTTTCCCCACGTAGTTTGTTACCCTGTCCTACCTTATAAATGTAACGACAGTCTCCGGTTCCCTCTTTGCCGCCTCTCTTGTGCGTCCAACTTCCCAGGTACATGTACTCACAACCATGCCCAACGTGCTCTGGTCGGTACCCGGACCACTGTAGAAATAAAGAAGGCCCTCTCTCTGGGTTACGTCATCAAAGTGTTGTACGAAGTGCACCACTTTCCGGAGACTGCCAAATACTCTCCAGAATCAGGACAGGGTGGTTTATTTACTACCTACGTTAATGCATTTTTGAAATTAAAAACAGAGTCTTCGAGCTGGCCTAATTGGGTCAAGTCTGAAGAAGACGTAGAACGCTTCATCAAACAGTACGAAGAACGGGAAGGGATTAGTTTAGAAAAAGATCATGTTAGATTGAACAAGGGATTGTGCAAACTTGCCAAATTGATGTGGAATAGTTTTAGGGGTAGATTCGGTATGACAGGAGATCATAATCACACTTCCATTATCTTCGAGGGGCACGAGTTATTGGCTGACAAATCAAAAGACAATAAGGATTTTTATGTTTTTTTCTGATGAATGTATGATGATAGAGTGGAAACATAAAAACGAGTTCACTCTTCCAACCAAAATGCCAAAATTAACATCGCCGTTTTTACTACGGCCCATGGCCGAATGAAGTTATATGAGGAAATAGAAAAAATTGGAGAGAGGGTACCGTATTTTGACACGGATTAAATATTTAATGTAGATGACTCTGTCAGCTATAATCCTCCAACAGGTGATTACCTGGGGGATCTCACTAGCGAGTTAAATTGTTGTGAGGTAAATTGTAAAACTGAAATCTGTCTGAATGGACATTTTATTACCCACTTTGTCAGTGGCGGTCCCAAAAACTATGCCTATGTTACGGACAATGGTTTTTATTGTTGTAAAATCAGAGGCATTACACAAGATTTCTCTACAAGTGTGCTGTTAAATTTTGATTCCCTTTTGAAAATGATTTCTACCTATCCAGATGCCAAAGACACGGTTATTGTAACAGAATCAAATAAATAGGTAGAGACAAGCGCAAAGCAACTGTATTTAATAGACATGAACAGAAAAGATATAAGATTAACTATCTAAAAGAGTTTTGCGCCCTGATTTTACCTTATGGTTTTTAATTGAATCATTACAAGTGTTCCTGGTGCTATTTTGTCATATTCTCAGATTCAGTGTTGCATTGTAACAACTAAAAACTCTCTGTCCACTTTTTTAGGACTTGTACCAAATGTCACATATGTACATCAAAACGAAAGCAATGTATGTTTTTTTTTCTTCTTCTATTATTTATTTTGTATGTAATACAGTTTGTCCAGATAAGAAACACACAATAAATAACATGAATGAGTTCAGACTCTTTTGATTTTGTTTTAGTTAACCTAATTCTCAAATACTAGTAATTGAAAGATACATGATACAGGTTTTGAAAAATATATACGTATATAGATGAACACAACCACACCCATCCATTAAGGCAATATTTACATAGTCAATATGTGTCGGGTTATAATGTCACTCCTGGAGTTCTGGTCATCCATTCCTTCTAAGGAAGTAATAGGTGATCTGCTTCCTCTAGGTATATGCAAACGAAAGAAAGTTAAGATCCACATCAGCAGTTAGTTTGGACTGCTCTTCAAATCAAATAATGCCTGGAATGCTGAGGAGAAGTGGTTCTTTGAAAAATCTAATTTGAAGGTTCTGCGCGGGAAATGTTCTCCGTTGATGTACAATCCGACTTCTGCCACGTTAAAGTGACCGAAGAATAAGGGATTTATCTTCAGGTTCCCGTTCAAAGCGGCAGATTCGACTAGACCTATAGCTATGATTCTTGGAGTGGCCCCGGGCCAAACATTGTCCCATATCATGAGACTTGAATCTTTGGCAATGGACTGTGTTATTATTTCACTCTTTTAATAGTGATAGCGGGCTGCCTTATCAGCGAGTATTTTTGAATGGGCAACAATCACTCCAGGATCAACTCTTATCTACATACATTTAAGTACAGCATCGTGTATCTTGACTTTATACGACTTGTCCTCCTCGATTGATATAACTACGAATGAGGCGGGATTTTTGTACAGCTTTACATATACGATACGCCGTTTACGAGATACCTTTGTATCTGGAGATTGGTCCTTCCAACTCAAACTCTAGGCTATTTCTAATCTTTAATAACCTTTTATACAGACCTAAATTGCTAGAGGTCGTAGGATCGTTTTCACTGGCACCGGGGTCTTGGTCTTTATAATACAGCTGAGAAGTGTACTGTGTCTGGAACGTTGTAGAATATGTTCTCAGGATACTGTGTGTAGGCTTTGTAGGGGGAGTTACAGGTCTGAAGGGATACAAGTTACAGGTCTGACAGGATACAAGTTACAGGTCTGATAGGATACAAGTTACAGGTCTGACAGGATACAAGTTACAGGTCTGACAGGATACAAGTTACAGGTCTGACAGGATACAAGTTACAGGTCTGACAGGATACAAGTTACAGGTCTGATAGGATACAAGTTACAGGTCTGACAGGATACAAGTTACAGGTCTGACAGGATACAAGTTACAGGTCTGACAGGATACATGTTACAGGTCTGACAGGATACAAGTTACAGGTCTGACAGGATACATGTTACAGGTCTGACAGGATACAAGTTACAGGTCTGACAGGATACATGTTACAGGTCTGACAGGATACAAGTTACAGGTCTGACAGGATACAAGTTACAGGTCTGACAGGATACAAGTAACAGGTCTGATACGATCAAGGTACAGGTCTGATAGGATACAAGTTACAGGTCTGACAGGATACAAGTTACAGGTCTGACAGGATACAAGTTACAGGTCTGATACGATCAAGTTACAGGTCTGACAGGATACAAGTTACAGGTCTGACAGGATACAAGTTACAGGTCTGACAGGATACAAGTTACAGGTCTGACAGGATACAAGTTACTGACAGGATACAAGTTACAGGTCTGATAGGATACAAGTTACAGGTCTGATAGGATACAAGTTACAGGTCTGACAGGATACAAGTTACAGGTCTGACAGGATACAAGTTACAGGTCTGATACGATCAAGGTACAGGTCTGATAGGATACAAGTTACAGGTCTGACAGGATACAAGTTACAGGTCTGACAGGATACAAGTTACAGGTCTGACAGGATACAAGTTACAGGTCTGACAGGATACAAGTTACAGGTCTGACAGGATACAAGTTACAGGTCTGACAGGATACAAGTAACAGGTCTGATACGATCAAGGTACAGGTCTGATAGGATACAAGTTACAGGTCTGACAGGATACAAGTTACAGGTCTGACAGGATACAAGTTACAGGTCTGACAGGATACAAGTTACAGGTCTGACAGGATACAAGTTACAGGTCTGATACGATCAAGGTACAGGTCTGATAGGATACAAGTTACAGGTCTGACAGGATACAAGTTACAGGTCTGATAGGATACAAGTTACAGGTCTGACAGGATACAAGTTACAGGTCTGACAGGATACAAGTTACAGGTCTGATAGGATACAAGTTACAGGTCTGACAGGATACAAGTTACAGGTCTGATAGGATACAAGTTACAGGTCTGACAGGATACAAGTTACAGGTCTGATAGGATACAAGTTACAGGTCTGACAGGATACAAGTTACAGGTCTGATAGGATACAAGTTACAGGTCTGATAGGATACAAGTTACAGGTCTGACAGGATACAAGTTACAGGTCTGACAGGATACAAGTTACAGGTCTGACAGGATACAAGTTACAGGTCTGATAGGATACAAGTTACAGGTCTGATAGGATACAAGTTACAGGTCCTACAGGATACAAGTTACAGGTCTGATAGGATACAAGTTAGAGGTCTGACAGGATACAAGTTACAGGTCTGACAGGATACAAGTTACAGGTCTGACAGGATACAAGTTACAGGTCTGATACGATCAAGGTACAGGTCTGATAGGATACAAGTTACAGGTCTGACAGGATACAAGGTACAGGTCTGATAGGATACAAGTTACAGGTCTGACAGGATACAAGTTACAGGTCTGATAGGATACAAGTTACAGGTCTGACAGGATACAAGTTACAGGTCTGATAGGATACAAGTTACAGGTCTGATAGGATACAAGTTACAGGTCTGACAGGATACAAGTTACAGGTCTGACAGGATGCAAGTTACAGGTCTGATAGGATACAAGTTACAGGTCTGACAGGATACAAGTTACAGGTCTGATAGGTTACAAGTTACAGGTCTGACAGGATACAAGTTACAGGTCTGATAGGATACAAGTTACAGGTCTGACAGGATACAAGTTACAGGTCTGATAGGATACAAGTTACAGGTCTGACAGGATACAAGTTACAGGTCTGATAGGATACAAGTTACAGGTCTGACAGGATACAAGTTAGAGGTCTGACAGGATACAAGTTACAGGTCTGACAGGATACAAGTTACAGGTCTGACAGGATACAAGTTACAGGTCTGACAGGATACAAGTTACAGGTCTGATAGGATACAAGTTACAGGTCTGACAGGATACAAGTTACAGGTCTGACAGGATACAAGTTACAGGTCTGACAGGATACAAGTTACAGGTCTGACAGGATACAAGTTACAGGTCTGACAGGATACAAGTTACAGGTCTGACAGGATACAAGTTACAGGTCTGACAGGATACAAGTTTACCGTTAAAATGAATATCATGCAAGCAGGAGATGCTTACTCTTCCTGGGCACCTGGTCTCACTCCAATATCGGGGGTTCGCTTCTTTTCATGTGGTGGAGGTTTATGTTTGTTTGCTTTGGTTCCTGTTTTATCCTGATTTTGTATGCCTTCGGTTTCTGACTTTCTGAATTATCGATTTTGTGCTGTATACAGGGATATAATCATTACCCATATTTGCCATCGACCCGACTCCAAAGTGATTTCAAGGGTAGTTTGGTCAAACTGACTCGTTTTCCTTGAGTGAGAGGCGTATCATCATGATGCTAGACGCTGCATTTAAGATAAAGTTTATTCTTCCTTAAATCTGTATAGAGTGCCGATTGCCCGGATGAGAAGAATTCTAGAGGACTATGTTCGTAACTCAGAGATGATATAGGTCTACACTCTGTGTAAAAAGCTTTTCCATAGTACCAGATACATGAACTAGATATGTAATAGACAGTAACTGTTGTCTATCGTTTTATTAAATTCCCATGTTTGCCTGTCAGCTTTCGACAGGTTGTGAAATTCCTGAAAGTTTGAGCGTTGTGCTATTTTAAAGAAACGATCGTCTTATTACAACGTCTTAAGTATGTTATTAAAATAAAACAATTATTTTTAAGGAAAATATACTTAAATTCAAAAAGGTGTAGAAATTATTTTTTTCTCGAAGCATGAATATCTTATATGGATTAGTAGCTGTATATATTCATAAAGAATTCAAATTCGGCAACAGCAACTTTGGCGAAAATTGGGAAAGGAGGGTGAAACATTTGCCAGGGAAAGGCTGCCTACCATTTAAAATTTGTTGTACGTAAGGCAAATCGAGTCGAGGATTGTCGGAATGGTGAAGTCCTTTTCGCCAGAACGAGTGAAAACAATCTTATACGCTGAAACTATGTATTTTCAACAAGAGAATGAATGATCGTAGATAAAGCTGGTGTTTCGGCTGTTATTAGGACACACCTGCTTGGACGTCAAATGACAGGACGGGGACTATTCTGACGTTGTCATGGATGCCATTTATGATTATCATATCATTACAAGACGGAGGAGAAACTTAGAAATATCCGGATTGTTATCTCCGTTATATGTAAAAAGTTGTTATTTTAATAAAAAAAAATTAATTAGTGAATCAGTTTGCATATTGTATGAAACATTTGTAAACGCCCGTCATAAGATGGGACGTTTTATGTTTATACCATAGATTGCCATCATACATATCATTGAAAGAAAAAAATCCTTGAAGAAATAAATGTAATCTAATACAAGCCTTAGACATAACAAGTGCTCGCGTTCAATACTGAACAAACTCAATATTAACAGAGGAGTTCTAGAAAGAAGGGGATCTCCTCAAATTATTACTTTGTAGAAAACACATGTTACATATGTTTGTTTATCCTCCTGGCTTAAAGTATACGTAAATAAATCTATGCCAAATTACGATTCTAAGATGCATCTATGATGACAAATATGGATAATGACCATATCCCTATACATATATATCAGTTCATTGCTAAATTTATCGTACAAATATAATTAACATTGAAAACAATGTAATAAGATACATGCCTAAGCAGAATATACGAGTTACTCATTTCCTTGTGTAATACAAGATTGTGTGCAAATGAATCTCATTCTGTCTCAAATTTATACATATAATATAATACTGTCAATATATATCATTAGCTTTCATTAAATGTTATCCACATTAGATGATTTGGACTACTCGTATGTAATTTCAACGTGTACTGAGATTCGCTTCCTTGTGGACAGTTTTAAACTTGTTGGTTGTTTGGCCCGAGGCGAGAATGAGGCTTAATAAGGGACGACATAGTTATTTACATAAAGATAATGTTTCTCGGATTCTAACTTATTTTCATTCATTTAAATAATTGAATAACTAATAATGAAATATCAATAATCTACTTTGTTTGTCTAATGTCATATTATATATTACATGAATATATATTCCTTTCGTAGAGATTTATAATGCTCAGTCAATAATCAACATGTGGCGACATCTATGAGTAAGTACATTGCCTGAGGGTTATGTTCAGAACATGTGACACTGTCATGGTAAGAAATTCGTTACATAAAATGAAGTTTTTTCCTGCTAAACTCAACCTCAGAAATTATTAAGTAAATTTGTAAATTATTAAGTAAATTTGTATCTAAAATTACAATGTAGCCATATAAACATACATGTAATTAACGATTTCAATGAAAAACCATAATCGTGAAGTCATAATGAAAATAAATCAAACTAGCGGGTATTTTTTTTTGAGAAAAGAAGTCGTGCAAGTTGTAACACAGTGTCCGTTATTAATAATCGTAATAAAATAATTACTTAGACACGGTCCGTTTGACATATCAAGGGGGGGTATCTTGGCCAGATATTTTATGTTCGCTCGTTTATAATTTTATATAAATGTCCTTTATTATAGAATGATGGTATTTTAAATGTTTGCAAATAAATATTAATAAAACAAAGAACACTGCTTTTAATGTAATGGATATCAATGGAAAAAAAAACGAAGAAGGAGTAATGCCGGATCCATCACAGCGAGCTTGGCCACGACATGGTGCTGCGGCTTGCGGTGGTTTCCCCTGCCGGATCCATCCCAGCGAGCTGGGTCACGACATGGTGCTGCGGCTTGCGGTGGTTTCCCCTGCCGGATCCATCCAAGCGAGCTGGGCCACGACATTGTGCTGCGGCTTGATATAGTTTCCCCTCCCTCCACTTAATGTCTGAACTTCAAATAACATAGTTTCACTTTGAGGAAATGATGAAAACTTTACATAAATAATAAGCAAGAAGCAAGAAAAAAAATAGCATGCACATTCAACACTATAGGATTCTCTAAAGGAAGCCAACAAAAAAAAACCACACACACTAACTAGATAAAAAAGCACACTAACTAGTTAAAAAGCACACTTACTAGTTAAAAAGCACACTTACTAGAAAAAAGGAAGCAAATAAGCGCAAACATAATTGAAAACAGAGCAGCTGACATCCCTGTAATGAAGCAACCTAGTATAATACTCCATATGAGGGGCAAGAGCTTTGTTCCCCGTTCAAATTGTTCAATTTAAAAATCGTTCAAAGGGATAATTTGTCTGAGATGGGCTGGTAGGTAGTTCCAGACTTCAGTTGCCTCATAACGAAAGCAGATACTGATTGGAAAACATTTTCTTGTGAAAAAAATATCTGCTCATGTAAATCAAAAACTTACATTTGAAACAGAGGTCAGAATTTCATATAACACGGAAGATGAAGTTGTTGATTTATTAAGGACGTTAAACACGAACAAATCATCTGGCATTGACTGCTCAAGACCACGGATTCTGAAGTTATCTGCCCAAATATTGGCATAATCTGTTACAAAACTAATAATAAACATGAATATCCATAAGGGTGTTTTTCTGGATGAATTTAAATTAGTGAGAGTGACACCAATATATACAAGTATTAGCTTTTACAAAAAGCTTGCCGGCAGTTAGCTGACATTAAATGTTGTAAAATACTAGTAAGAAACAATTGGAATGAACGATTTTTGTTCTTGTTGATCAATCGCACATTTCCGGGCTTTTCCGTTTTTATTTCCGATTCAAGCTACGGAAATTTCCGAGGATCTGTGTTTGTTGTAGGACGTATCGGTACAAAGACTTTCCGATGCATCTTTCGGATGAAAATGCACTGATACGATATGACTTTCATTTGTCAAGTCATCTAGACTCTTGAGCCGACCTGATGAAAGTATCTTATGCACAGATTCTGAATAACCTTGACGAATATTAGCATATTTTGTAATTGTCCACCAATCATATTGCAAAGAGTTATTTTATCCGTGCAAGTATGTCACGATTGATTACAGTATACCGGCAGTCATGACTGCCGGTAATAAAAAGGAGACAAAACGCACCCTGGTGATCATCGTCCGATTTCCCATTACCTACTCTATCTACAATTTATGAAAGACACATAGCGAATCAGATAAGGAATTAATTAAACGATTTTGATCTTTTACAGAATGAACAATCTGGACTTAGGCCTAGACATTCGTGTAACACAACTCTTACGAAATTATCAGAACAATGGCTTAGCGAAATGGATAGCGGAAATTTTACTGATGCTGTATTTCTTGATATTTCAAAAGCGTTCGGCTTGCTAGTTCAAAATTCCTCTTAAAGAATTAGACATTTATAAATTCGACCCTCTGGCATTAAAACGTATGGAATCTTATCTGAGTTGTCGATATCAGCGCGTTTCTACCAATGACAACATTTCCGATCCCTTACCCATTAAAGCCGGTGTTCCACAGGGATCAGTACTTGGTCCCCTACTGTTCATAATTTTCATTAATGAACACTCTCTTTATATTGAAAACTCTAATGTAGATATATTTGCTGACGACACGACTCTGCATAATTCAAATACAGATATGAATACAATAAATGATAACTTATTGACAGGGTAATAGATTGGTGCTCGAAAAATAAAATGGTGATGAATGCAGATAAAAGTAAGTTTTTTACTGGGGTCAACTCAAAAGTTGGGTCATCCAGAAAACAATCTGGAACTCATGATTACAAACCAAACATAAGAAGTTAAAAATGAAGAAAAATTACTTGGTGTTCACATTGACAAATCTCTCAGTTACTTGGTGATCACATTGACAAATCTCTCAGTTACTCATGTCATGTAAACTATGTTTGTCGCAACCTATTTAGCAAAATTAATTTACTTTCGAAAATAAAAGCGTATCTGCCCATAAATACACGAAAAAATCACTACAATTCATATATTCTTCCTGTGATGGATTATTGCCTGACAATCTGGGGCTCCGCATCAAAAGGGCAATTAGAACGAATTCTCAAACTTAAAAAAACGAGCAGCTAGGATTATTCTGAACAAAGCTTGGTGTTCACATTGACAAATCTCTTAGTTACTCATTTTATGTAAACTATGTTTGTCGCAACCTATTTAGCAAAATTAATTTACCATCTAGAGGAAAAATATAATTATTTTATTTTTATTTTCTCTTATTTGAATCATATATGAAAATGTTTAAAAACATATGATACATTTGTAAAAAGAAAATATTTTTAAGTTACAAATGGCGTCTTTTGTTCATTAAATTTCCAGCAATTGTCGAGATCAATGCAAATCTATCCCTGAGGGCCTTGTTAATGACTTGGTGCACAAAGAACATCATTTTTATTGTTTCATATTCATAATTTACAGTAAATATATTTCTCTTCATTGACAAGTTACGATTATTTTATGTGACTAGTTAATATCTTCATAATTAGTTCTTAACAATGTCCCTAGGCAACGTGCTTACCTAGATGGCGCCATATGCTGAAATGAAATTACAAAATATGAAAGAAACATCCATGTTTAACTAAACTAAGTACAATTAAATTTTCTAATATTTATACTATTTATTTAAATATTTGATAAATATGTGTCTTAAACTCTAGAATTTTTTTTTATTCGAGATAGAGATTTTCTAATGAAATTCGAAAAAAAAATTTCCCCCTTAAACTACCTCTCGCCTGGGGACATCACTTCAAAAAGGATACTCGTATTCTCAGAACATACCTTTGCAGAATAGCTACTAGGGGGGAAACTATGAAAAAAATGTTTCAAACTTTGATAAACGTCTGGTCTAGTCAACAACGGGCATACTTTATAAAATAATCAAAGTATACAATAAATATACAAATCAAATAATTAAGAGACGCTATTGTTTTCCTTTTCAAATTTCCGTTTTCGTTTATGACAGTAGGTCATCGCCAATAAGATCTCCTCATAACATAAAAGGATTTCAATTCGTTTCATGGAAATAATGTATTACTGAAGCGTGTGGCTGACCCCCCCCCCCCTTGGATTTTTAAAAGAAATCATCGGTTACCTAATTATTTATTAGTGATTTTACTGAATTTTGTCGATAACTTTCATGTCAACGGAGGGTTTCAAACATATCCTCACCAGTGGCATAATGTCAACGGACCGTTTGAGGTGCAGAACTTTAAATGTCTATGACAACGGTACTATAAAGCGACATGAGCTGTTCCTGCCCGTGATTATAAATACAAACTCCGTTAAGACAACAGGAAAGTGATTCAGAAATAGCTACTAGTTATAAATGTACACACAACCGACAAATGCTACATCACAGAATATTATCTCGAAATGGATTGATACTTTTCATAAAAAAAGGAAAACCTGTTTTTGCGTTAGAAAAACTTTTAAAACATAGTATTGGAAATCGGGTATTAAACACAGGATTACAGAGTATTTTATTGAAACTGAATGCATGAAAAAATGTACCTTAAACTATTCTTAATGGCTTGTGTTGGTGTTTACTACAATTTCTTCTTCCTCTTTCATTTGCGTTGGTATTTGAGTATTTGTGTTTTCCTATGATATAAAGTCATAAAAATGTATATATATTCTATCCACTTTAATTGTGCTTTGTATATAAATAAATATGGGTTTAAAAATTTATTCGTCTTTTTTCTTTATTTATTCATTTATTTATTTTACATATTCATGAATTGTTCACGAAATACCTCCTCTGTCGTTTGTGTTGCCTCTTGTTTCTGTAATGTGATTTAGATTTATTTATATAAAACATTCGTTAGTTATACACATGTAGTTTGAAAACAAAAGCATCTTAATGAATTTTTAATCTTGAGCCTTATGTTCTTTTATTAAACAAATTTTCAACCTAATTTTGTCTGCATGGTTGTTTGAAACAATTTGTCCTTATCACAGAAAATATAAGAGTCACACAGGAGTTCCCGAGGGCACATGTAGCCAAGTTCGATCAACTTCGGATGATCGTCTGTCTCTTCAATGCATATAAACTTTTCTGTTACAAAATTTCTTGAAATTTTTAAAATGTGGGTCCTTTAGCATCATATCACACCCATTCTGCTACGTGTTTCGGTACATTTTTTGACTTAATAATTTTCACACTTTTGGCTATATTACATTGTTTAGACTGAGGCTCACTGACGAGGGTTAAGTAGCCGAAACGTGCATCTCTGGTCCATGCTGCAAATTTATCCTGTTTTAAATTATGCTATCGAGTTTGAAGACGTTCATCATAGCTACACAGTCTAAAGAAATGGAGAACATTACAACCTCAAGAAAACAGCTCTCTCGAAGCAAACCAAATATATGTACATCAATATAAATGTTGTATGTATAAGTTTTAGTATGCAAGGTAAGAAAAAAACCATATTTACATAGCAATCATACTAAAGTGATTGATGAAAAAAGTGGATAAGTCAAAATGACCTGCGCATTCTTTATTGTTTTACTATGTTGTTCTGCAAAATAGAATAAATAAATATTTTATGAACTTCTATCAATCAATTATATATCATTGCAATAAAATAAGTTTATCTGAATTGAAATACTTCAATTTGAATGTATAGTTAAATCAAAGATTGCTATGCATAAAAAAAGAGGAAGAAAGAGAAAACATTTTTATGATGTAACCAAGGAGTTGCTGACGGATCCGAGGATTCTTAATTCTTTCTTTGATAACGGCAATTTCCCCCAGAATTTTGCACATAGCAATCATACTTAAGTGATTGATGATATAGAAGTTTACATCAGTGTTACATAAGAATAGTGTAATGATGTCTAAACGAAAATAAAAAAAAAATGTGAAACACAACAAAAGAAATAAAATAAGTAATATAAGAAATCGAAACCCATTAAAAGTCAAATTACCTGCACATTCTTGATTGTTTTTACAATGTTGTTCAAGGGGTTGCTGACGGATCCGAGGATTATTAATTCTTCCTTTGATAATGCACAAATATAAATTGAAAATGCATATCCATTTATATACATATATGTAAATAGATAAAAAAGCGATAAAAATCGTGTAAATAAAAGCGATAACAAAAACAAAACACACATATTAAGTACCCCTTAAAGTATTAGAATTTATTACTATTTGATGTACACTGTTTTATTGATAATTAATTCATAATCATGATAAATTTAGAATACGAAACAATATAATAATAATCAAACCGAATAAAACTTAATCATTGAATGATTCGGGATAGAAGTTCTTTCTGATCTTTTTATCGTTATTTTATAACTGATAAAGCATTATATCCCCATGTAAAACATAAAAACTGTTTTCTGTCTAATGTTAAACGTCTTTAAGTTCAATAGCATCATTCTAAACCTGATAAATTTACAGCATGGACCAGACATGCACGTTTCGGGTACTAAACCCTCGTCAGTGATCCTTAGTCTTAACAATGTAATATGGTCAAAAAGTATGAAAATTATTATGTCCAAAAATGTACCAAAAGACGTAGCAGAATGAGTAGGATATGATGCGACAGGACCCACGTTTTAGAAATTTCAAGCAATTTTGTAACAGAAAATTTCAAATGCATTGAAAAGAAAGACGATCAACCGAAGTTGATCGAACTTGGCTACATGTGCCCTCGGGGACTCCTGGTCCACCAGCAGTGACACTCACCAAGTAGTTCAAATGTTAAACGTCTTTAAGTTCAATAGCATCATTTTAAACCTGATAAATTTACAGCATGGACCGTAATGTAATTCGTAATGTTACGAAATGTAATTCGTAATGTTACGAAATTTTTTTTTTTGGAAATGACCATAGCTCGAAACGTCTTGTCTGAAGTAATCGCGTAAAAAAATTTAAATAACTATCGCAATGACGTTACTTTTTGCAGTTTTTGGATTTGTGCTTTCTGTTTCTGTTTCATGATCTCATCATTCTTGCAGAGCGGATGGTAATTTGCTGAATTATAGAGATGTTAATAGCGAAAAAACGTTCAGAAATCTGGAACATGTGAAATTCTGAATATGTGAAATTGATGAGGATGGAACATGTTAGGGAACTAACTCTGACGAGAGCCGACTTACCAGAACTAAGGAGGGTAGACATTCAGTCCTCGCCAGAAGCTAAATGTTCATGGTTTAAAGGATGGATGCATGTTGTAATTATTATTAATGACAGAAGATGTGAGTTGTACAAATCACATGATTGTATGAACGGAGATTTATTTGGAAAATAAGAAACATTTTCCGAATTTAGATGGGTTATATATTTTTGTGATGTATGTGATTACTCATTTGTGAGAAATGCTAAGCTACCTTTGTTAAGACGAATTCAGCTCCATCATGATACCAGGAGTGTTATCTTTAATCCACCATATTATATAAGAAAAGCCAGGCAGAATATAAAACGCCTACATGTATATATATGTGACGAAGCATTGAAACTTATCAAAAACATAGGAGATACTCTATGGTGCACACTTCATTTTCGGAAGAGAGTGCACCTGGTCTCACTCCCATATCGGGAGTTCGCTTCTTTTCATATGGTGGAGGTTTTTGTTTGTTTGCTTTGGTTCCTGTTTTGTCCTGATTTTGTATGCCTTCGGTTTCTGATTTTTGAATTATCGGTTTTGTGCTGTATACAGGGATATGGTCATTATCCATATTTGTCATGATACACAAAATAATTATAATGAATGTTGTGCCGCATATTTCAAGCTCTGATGAGTGGAAAAAAACTTTTAAGGAATGTCCCAAGATAGAAATCTTAAATATAAAGACTTTTATGTCATTGATAAAAATCAAAGTGATAAAGCAGATGCAATTGTTCAAATGGTAACCCCTACATAACAAGCTGTAGAATAAGCAGTAGCGGGTGTGGGGAAGAACCCACATAAATACAAGAAGAATGTTTCTAAGAAGAAACATAAATAGAATCTAAATTAAACAAACGAAATCATCAGTCAAAAATTAGACGTGGTAAGAGAAGGACTGAGGTAAAACAAAAAAAAGTCTGAAAAAGAACAAATTAAAATCATCTTTCAAATAAAAGGACGTTCAAATTTAAAGGCCCATAAGAAGGACACAGTAGTGAGTTAGTTGTTTTCAATTTAACACCAATAGATGCGGGAATAGAATCTACAGAGATTATCGAAAATCGACCAATAGGACAAATCCTTCCCAATTTACCAATTGAGTTAAATATTTTTCCATCTTCGTTATACTATATAGATTTACGTTCAACTCTTTTATATGTTAAACTTCGAATACTGAACAATAATGATTTGGCTATTACTAATACTAATAACGTAGCACTAATCAACGTTCCACAGAAAACAATTTGGTCCCAGGTGGATTTTATGTTACAACAACATAACATCTCTAGTTCGGTTTCAACGAATTACCCATATAAAGGAGTTTTAGATACATTATTAGAGAGAAATAAACTATCAGAGGGACATTTACTAGAATGCAAAGAATATTTCAAAGATTCATCTGATAATAATGAAAACTTTTACTTCATTAAAATAAGTGTTCATGTTTTCCAAAAGTTTTGTAATAAAAGTTCACCTCTGATTTCATTTTAAATTTGTGTTTTCTTGTATTTAGTTTCCACTAGGGGTGCAGTACCCACACTTTTTTGCTTCGTGTACTGACAAGGTACAACATTACTTAAGTCAGCTTCCCCCTTTATCATAGAGTTCTTTACATTCTTCAAGTCTTAGTGCAATGCCACATTTTGTGCGGAATAATTTTTTGCGGTCCTGGGAATAGAACCACTTTCCAATGTCAACACATGGAACATTCTCACTGACCGATACGAATTGGTCCTTGTCTAAATGAAGCATGTATTTACCTTCTCTCCCTCTGGTAACATACTGCTTGATGGATTCCTTTATTATTTCAATATTATCACAAAAAATCTCCACTTAGGGCAAAGTAAGGGCACCTTTTTTGCCACTTTCCTCATCTGTGATCTCTACATACTGATGTTTTCAACATTCAATGTTGAAACCTTCACAATGGAAAGTTTCTTCTCACCTAAAGAACAATAATAACAAAAAAAAGACTTTCAAGCAATGTTTAAGCATAAAATAGATTTTTTTTAAAAAAGGAGGAATTTTTGAAAATCTAAAAAAAATCGAATGGAGACAAAATAAATTAGTCATCCTTAATGTAAGTTGCAAATGATAACAATTTGTGTTATAATTAATGAAAAATACAAAAAAAAAGAAAAAAAAAATAAAGTAAATAAAGTAAATCGGGAATTTTAAAAGGAATTAATTTAATCTAACATACCAATCATCCAGTCAGCCAATATTTCCTCCTTGGGCAAACTTACTGAAGCCATTGTTCTTATGCAGACAAAGAGACAATGCAATGATTCTTTTCTTTGGATGCATATTTATACAAAAAGAAAATAATCCTTCTTGAACTTCTCAAAAAGTATCTTCTCTGAAATTTGTCATTTATGATAGACTTGTTAAAATGAGTGACTATTTTTCTTTAAATAAAATTAACCAGCATACAATTTTAATTTATTTATTTTGCAAGACATTCAAAAGTAAAAAATAAAATGTTGTGAATTTTGAAACATACAATTTTAATATTTTTCTTTTGGAACATGTGGAAGACAACACATGAAAAAAAAATTGTGAAATTTTAGTATATTAAATATAACATGTACATGTACTATGAAAGTTGCCAAATTTAAATAAATGAGTTCAGCTTTAACATTGTTTTTACAAAAGAGTTCTTCATATACTTAACAGTTTGTTTCTACACCTAGAACTGTCCACTATGTGTACAGAATTCGCACTGCAAGTTCTCTGCAAGGTTAGAATGGGTATATTGGCAAAGGATGATAGAGTCAATGGACTCTATTTTCAAATTGAATTCATAAATCATGCTAGATAGTTCTTGAAATTCATCGATTTTTAAAGCTATCCCTGTCTTCGTAGGACATAGCTTTCCCCTGGCTGAGCAAAGATACAATTTGCGTATATCTACGCACGCTACCCCTCCTTTGCAGTTGCAAATTGATCTTTACCGAGGTGAAGGTATGCTCCTTCCCTTTCTTTTGTTATATGATTTTTACCTAGGTGAAGGTAACATGCTCCTTCCCTTTCTTTTGTTATATGATTTTTACCTAGGTAAAGGTAATATGCTCCTTCCCTACCTCTTGATGTATGATTTTTACCTAGGTGAAGGTAATATGCTCCCTCCCTTCCTATTGTTATATGATTTTTACCTAGATGAAGGTAATATGCTTCTTCCCTTCCTCTTGTTATATGATTTTACCTAGGTGAAGGTAATATACTCCTTCCCTTCCTCTTTTTGTATGATTTTTACCGCTGATTGTAACTCCTCTATGTTATTACATAGATATTTCCACTTTGGTAATGTCAATGTTGCTATATGCTATCACATTGATATTTCCACTTTGGTAATGTCAACGTGGCTATATGTTATCACATAGATATTTCCACTTTGATAATGTCAATGTTGCTATATGCTATCACAGACATTTCCACTTTGGTAATGTCAATGTGGCTATATGATATCACATAGATATTTCCACTTTGGTAATGTCAATGTGGCTTTATGTCATCACGTAGATATTTCCACTTTGGTAATGTCAATGTGGCTATATGTTATCACATAGATATTTCCACTTTGGTTATGTCAATG
This sequence comes from Pinctada imbricata, assembly GCA_033119305.1. NCBI lineage: Eukaryota > Metazoa > Mollusca > Bivalvia > Pterioida > Pteriidae > Pinctada > Pinctada imbricata. The sequence continues at coordinate 44,166,496 of VSWD01000002.1, forward strand.
TGGCTATCCTCTATGAAATCCCTTCCTCATCTTATGCCATCTCGATGTACACTGTTTCTCGGTCATTTGTTTTTACTTTTGTAATTGAAAGTTTCTTCTCCTGAACAAGAAAATAAATGAAATACTGTAAGTATATAATAATAAGTATTGAAAGAATAATCACAAGAGTAAAAAGAAACATTGTTAAACATCTTCAAATTCAACATACATAACTAATGACAAATATGGATAATGACCATATCCCTGTTTACAGCACATAATCGATAATTCAGAAAATCAGAAACCGAAGGCATACAAAATCAGGATAAAACAGGAACCAAAGCAAAACCTCAACCATATTAAAAGAAGCAAACTCCCGATATGAGAGTGAGACCAGGTGCCCAGGAAGAGTAAGCATCTCCTGCTTTTGTTCATTTTGTGCTCTATTGTGAGTGCTGTTGAGATTATCGTCAGGATCTTCTTTAACTCACTCTTGCATGCAACACCCGTCGCTTCAATTCAGTAGAACTGTCACATCCGGTCACTTCCATTTTGGAAGACATAGAGTACAATCTTTCTTTGGATGGTTCAAATGGTCTATGACAGAACATCATCCACCATTCCGGAGAGTAGGACATCATAGTGTATGACGAGTTCCCCATATCGACCGTAGAACTTCCTAAGTGACGATGTTAGTCGGTCACAAACATATCCCTGACTGAGAAGCTTATCTGAAAGACGCCTAGCTCTCAGAACAAAATCCGTATATTTGGAACTTGCTCTGGCATAGCGTATCAACTGAAATATGAACACGCCATAAGCAGGCGATGAAGGGATGTTGCTACTCAGAAAAGGAAAGTTTGTAATGCTGAAATTGAAGTCGTCACGTTTGTCATAGAGTGAGGTGTTCATGTGACCATCAGTGTCGTAGGACAACATTATGTCCAAATAGGATGCTGAATTATTTGTCTCTGTAGTTTCTTTGACTTCAAGCTCCGAAGGATAGATACCGCTCAGGTAATCCGCGAATTAGATAAAACAGAATGATCGGCCTGGTCAAAATGTCGATAAAGGAGTTGACTTAATTATTTATTTTTGACCGGTGTCCTGACATTCTTGTTCGGAGCTGACCCTTGGTTTCACCCACATAAATCAATCCACAAAGTGAGCACTCTATTCCGTACACAACATTAGATGTCATACAGTTTAGGTTTTCAAAACTATGCGTGTTAAATGTTTGTTTTGTGAGATTACTTGAGAATGAAGTGTCTGTTATTAGGATGTTACAAGTTTTGCAGTTCTTCGTGTCGCATTTCGAAATTGAGCAATCGCTTGGTGAAAATTGGTGCTCTTTAAGTATAACGACCACTTCAATCTTACAGGGCTGGATTTTAATATACCAATCTGCATGTTTATACCAAAACTCATGGTTGTTACTCACTACAAATGTTTCATCTCTAATGTCATATAAACTAATTCTAGGGACACCTAAGTTACCTGTTGCGAATGTGTCCGTAACCGCAACAGGTTGGGGCCTTTTTATAGCGGGCGACGCCCCAGCCACTTTGTTGGTCTCTTCAGTTCTATCCATTTAAGCAAAAGACTGCCCGACAAGTGTCCTCGGGGACAATCTGTCCACCAGCAGTGACACATGAACAGTGGTAAAAATGACAGATATGGATAATGACCATATCCCTGTATACAGCACATAATCGATGACCCAGAAAATCAGAAACCGAAGGCATAAAAGATCAGGATAAAACAGGAACCAAGCAAACAAACAAAAACCTCCACCATATGAAAAGAAGCGAACTCCCGATATGGGAGTGAGACCAGGTGCCCAGGAAGAGTAAGCAATCTTGCTTGCATGCAACACCCGTCGCTTCAATTCGTTAGAACTGTCACATCCGGTTCCTTCCATTTCGGAAGACATAGAGTACAATCTTTGGTTGGATGGTTCAAATGGTCATGACAGAATATCATCCATCATTCTGGAGAGTGGGACATCATAGTGTACGACGAGTTCCACATATCGACCGTAGAACTTCCTCAGTGACGAAGTTAGTCGGTCACAAACATATCCCTGACTGAGAAGCTTATCTGAAAGACGCCTAGCTCTCAGAACAAAATCCATATATTTGGTACTTACTCTGGCATAGCGTATCAACTGAGATATGAACACGCCATAAGCTGGCGATAAAGGGATGTCGCTACTCAGAAAAGGAAAGTTTGTAATGCTGAAATTGAAGTCGTCACGTTTGTAATAGAGTGAGGTGTTCATGTGACCATTAGAGTTGTAGGACAACATTATGTCCAAATAGGATGCTGAATTATTTGTCTCTGTAGTTTCTTTGACTTCAAGCTCCGAAGGATAGATACCGCTCAGGTAATCCGCGAATTTTGGATTATTGATGGACAACACATCGTCTATGTATCTGTAAGTAAAGTTGAAGTCAGAAGCTAAGTATCTTTTCCCATCAGAAACCAAAGATTGAATGAATTCAGCTTCGTACGAGTAAAGGAAAATGTCGGCAAGGAGTGGGGCACAATTTTTCCTTTACTCGTACGAAGAATTCAGCTTCGTACGAGTAAAGGAAAATGTCGGCAAGGAGTGGGGCACAAAACATATGTTAAATGTCTTCAAATTCAACATACATAACTAAAACATATGTTAAACTTCTTCAAATTCATAATCATCATTTAAGAACAGATAAATTTACAGCATAGACCAGACATGCACGTTTGGGTACTTAACCCTTGTTAACAGGTAAGGTTTGACAGTAAGTGTTTCGAATATTTTCCCCGACATGGTCGCCATAGCACATTCTATATAGGCGAAACCAAAGACAGTGAATGTATTCAAGAAGGTAGAGAGTAGGAACCCTTCGACATTATTTCTATATATATTGTTTTCATTTACGTGCACTAACATCGACGGCGGGTGCGGCTAACCAACATGGGATGCTTACTCCTCCCGAGCACCTCCAAATTTTGTATAGGGTTTATTCAGAAGCGTATTTAAATTAAAAATATGGCATCGTTAGAGGGTCGAAACAAAATCAAGCAGTTTCAAATAGTTTTACCTTGTGATATTATAACTTTGTTAGACCATTCATTTAGCTTTTCTTCCCTAAAAAAGACATTGGATAATTTTACATCACGATTTTGGTGTAGAGATACTAAACCTGCGTTGACCTAAACGTACATATCTATTCATCTGTAAATTCATCTGTTCTTAAATGATGCTATTGCATTAAAGACGTTAAACATTTGAACTACTTGATGAGTGTCACTGCTGGTGGACCAGGAGTCCCCGAGGGCACATGAAGCCAAGCTCGATCAACTTCGCTGTTCGTCTGTCTCGAAATTTCTAAAACGTGGGTCCTGTAGCATCATATCCCAAACATACTGCTACGTCGTTTGGTACATTTTTGGACATAATAATTTTCATACTTTTTGGCCAACTTACATTGTTTAGAATGAGGATGACTGACGAGGGTTTAGTTCCCGAAACGTGCATGTCTGGGTCATGCTGTAAATTTATCAGGTCTTAAACAATGCTTTCAAATTTGTAGACGTTTAACATTTGAACATCTGAAATTTTCTGTTTCAAAATTTCTTGAAATTTCTAAAACGTGGGTCCTGTAGCATCATAACCTAGTGACTTTTTTCTTTAAATAAAATTAACCAGCATACAATTTTAATTTATTTATTTTGCAAGACATTCAAAAGTAAAAAATAAAATGTTGTGAAAAAAATTGTGAAATTTTAGTATATTTAATATTACATGTACATGTACTATGAAAGTTGCCAAATTTAAATAAATGAGTTCTTGAAATTCATCGATTTTTAAAGCTATCCCTGTTTTGGTAGGACATAGCTTTCCCCTGGCTGAGCAAAGATAAAATTTGCGTATATCTATGCACGCTACCCCTCCTTTGCAGTTGCAAATTGATCTTTACCGAGGTGAAGGTATGCTCCTTCCCTTCCTCTTGTTATATGATTTTTACCTACGTGATGGTTATATGCTCCTTCACTTCCTCCTGTTGTATGATTTTTTACCTAGGTGAAGGTTATATGCTCCTTCCCTTCCTCTTGTTATATATTTTTTTACCTAGGTGAAGGTAATATGCTCCTTCCCTTCCTTTTGTTTTATGATTTTAGCTAAGTGAAGGGAATATGCTCCTTCCCTTCCTCTTGTTTAATGATTTTTACCTAAGTGAAGGTAATATGTTCCTTCCCTTCCTCTTGTCATATGATTTTTACCTAGGTGAAGGTAATATGCTCCTTCCTTTCCTCTTGTTATATAATTTTTACCTAGGTGAAGGTAATATGCTCCTTCCCTTCCTTTTGTTTTATGATTTTAACCTAGGTGAAGGTAATATGCTCCTTCCCTTCCTTTTGTTTTATGATTTTAACCTAGATGAAGGTAATATGCTCCCTCCCTTCCTTTTGTTTTATGATTTTAACCTAGGTGAAGGTAATATGCTCCTTCCCTTCCTCTTGTTATATGATTTTTACCTAGGTGAAGGTAATATGCTCCTTCCCTTCCTCTTGTTATATGATGTTTTACCTAGGTGAAGGTAATATGTTCCTTCCCTTCCTCTTGTTATATGATTTTTACCTAGGTGAAGGTAATATGCTCCTTCCCTTCCTCTTGTTATATGATTTTTACCTAGGTGAAGGTAATATGCTCCTTCCCTTCCTCTTGTTATATGATTTTAACCTAGGTGAAGGTAATATGCTCCTTCCCTTCCTTTTGTTTTATGATTCATGATTTTTACCTAGGTGAAGGTAATATGCTTCTTCCCTTCCTCTTGTTATATGAATTTTTACCTAGGTGAAGGTAATATGCTTCCTCCCGTCCTCTTGTTATATGATTTTTACCTAGGTGAAGGTAATATGCTCCTTCCCTTCCTCTTGTTATATGATTTTTACCTAGGTGAAAGTAATATGCTTCCTCCCGTCCTCTTGTTATATGATTTTTACCTTGGTGAAGGTAATATGCTCCTTCCCGTACTCTTGTCATATGATTTTTTACCTAGGTGAAGGTAATATGCTCCTTCCCTTCCTCTTGTTTAATGTTTTTGACCTAAGTGAAGGTAATATGTTCCTTCCCTTCCTCTTGTTTTATGATTTTTACCTAGGTGAAGGTAATATGCTCCTTCCCTTCCTTTTGTTTTATGATTCATGATTTTTACCTAGGTGAAGGTAATATGCTTCTTCCCTTCCTCTTGTTTTATGATTTTTACCTAGGTGAAGGTAATATGTTCCTTCCCTTCCTCTTGTTATATGATTTTTACCTAGGTGAAGGTAATATGCTTCTTCCCTTCCTCTTGTTTTATGATTTTTACCTAGGTGAAGGTAATATGCTCCTTCCCTTCCTTTTGTTTTATGATTCATGATTTTTACCTAGGTGAAGGTAATATGCTTCTTCCCTTCCTCTTGTTATATGATTTTTACCTAGGTGAAGGTAATATGCTCCTTCCCTTCCTCTTGTTATATGATTTTTACCTAGGTGAAGGTAATATGCTCCTTCCCTTCCTTTTGTTTTATGATTTATGATTTTTACCTAGGTGAAGGTAATATGCTTCTTCCCTTCCTCTTGTTATATGATTTTACCTTGGTGAAGGTAATATGCTCCTTCCCTTCCTTTTGTTTTATGATTCATGATTTTTACCTAGGTGAAGGTAATATGCTTCTTCCCTTCCTCTTGTTTTATGATTTTTACCTAGGTGAAGGTAATATGCTCCTTCCCTTCCTTTTGTTTTATGATTTATGATTTTTACCTAGGTGAAGGTAATATGCTTCTTCCCTTCCTCTTGTTTTATGATTTTTACCTAGGTGAAGGTAATATGCTTCTTCCCTTCCTTTTGTTATATGATTTTACCTAGGTGAAGGTAATATGCTCCTTCCCTTCCTCTTGTTATATGATGTTTTACCTATGTGAAGGTAATATGCTCCTTCCCTTCCTCTTGTTATATGATGTTTTACCTATGTGAAGGTAATATGCTCCTTCCCTTCCTCTTGTTATATGATGTTTTACCTAGGTGAAGGTAATATGTTCCTTCCCTTCCTCTTGTTATATGATTTTTACCTAGGTGAAGGTAATATGCTCCTTCCCTTCCTCTTGTTATATGATTTTTACCTAGGTAAAGGTAATATGCTCCTTCCCTACCTCTTGATGTATGATTTTTACCTAGGTGAAGGTAATATGCTCCCTCCCTTCCTATTGTTATATGATTTTTACCTAGGTAAAGGTAATATGTTCCTTCCCTTCCTCTTGTTTTATGATTTTTACCTAGGTGAAGGTAATATGCTCCTTCTCTTCCTTTTGTGTTATGATTTTTACCTAGGTGAAGGTAATATGCTCCTTCCCTTCCTCTTGTTATATGATTTTTACCTAGGTGAAGGTAATATGCTCCTTCCCTTCCTCTTGTTATATGATTTTTACCTAGGTGAAGGTAATATGCTCCTTCCCTTCCTCTTGTTATATGATTTTTACCTAGGTAAAGGTAATATGCTCCTTCCCTTCCTCTTGTTATATGATTATTTACCTAGGTGAAGGTAATATGCTCCTTCCCTTCCTCTTGTTATATGATTTTTTACCGCTGATTTTAAGTCCTCTATGTTATCACATAGGTATTTCCACTTTGGTAATGTCAATGTTAAGTACCCGAAACGTGCATGTCTGGTCCACGTTGCCAGTTTATCTGTTCTTAAATGATGCTATTCAATTTGAAGACGTTTACATTGCTATATGTTATCACATAGATATTTCCACTTTTGTAATGTCAATGTGGCTATATGTTATCAGATAGATATTTCCACTTTGGTAATATTAATTTGGCTATATATCATATAGATATTTCCACTTTGGTAATGTCAGTGTGGCTATATGTTATCACATAGATGTTTCCAAGGACCTGTAACGTTAAGAGCCGTAATCTGCCCAAATTTTACTTGCAATACCAGCTCAACCAGAATTATTTAAAATGTGTCCTGTGCGTGAAATTATTTCATTTCAAGTATCTTAACAAATATAGTAGTTTTATTGACATAATTATGATAAATAACCTATATTTTCACGTAGAAGTGAGGGTGGGGGTCTTTTTTATGATATAAATAATGCGGGTGAAATGTTGGAAATTTTCTTTCAATCGGTCGCTTTTGTTGATCAAAACGTCAAAATGAACTACAATGAGAAGATTAAATAAGAAATACCGTGCTAAACCATGATTTTCTCCGAAAATTTATTCCGGATTGATCAGACCGTAAACACGTGGCCAGATATATCTAATCGAACACTCACTCCCACTTATATTGTACAATTAACAACGCCACCGTTATAAAAATAGTTGAATAAGTTTTTTTCAGTACATAAAATCATATTTCTTTTTCATTCACCATAATTAAATTTTCTAAATACTTTGTGAATGTTACCGAGGATGTTTTGAGCATTTTCCCAAGACTGACTGGTACATCAGTCGTCAACGCTAATTGTTAACTTTTATTGCGAGGGTTTGTTTAATTATCAATGCCCAAAATTAAAAAAAGGGGTTTGTTAGTAAAAAAGTAAATAACAACGCATATATTTTTGTTGAAAATTGATTAACTCGAAGCTATTAATAAAGAAGTTAATTATTCGCCAGAAGCGAATCAAATGCCAATTACTAATTCTCTGTTAATTTCACATATTTCCTTCACCCCTGACCGCCCAATCGCATTTTCGTAAATTGACTTGACCTTTGGAACACAACTCCGCTTTTACAGAAAATTTGTATTATAAAAATACATCTTAGGTAGAAGTGGTGTCGTGTTCCAAGGGGGGGGGGACGATATTTTATGAAAACGTTTCCGATTTTCATTGATTTCTATACAAAATAAGCACATTTATACTCAATATCTCTCTATCAGAGCAATTTTATGATTTTGAAGGGGTTTTATCTTTTAAAGAAATGACGTACTTTAAAATTTCATTATTTTTGGGGCAGATTTTACGCCTTATCGTTACAGGTCCTTTGGTAATGTCAATGTGGCTATCTTTTGTGAAATCCCTTCTTCATCTTCTGCCAAGGATATCACGATGTACACTGTTTCTTGGTCATTTGTTTTAACTTTTGTAATTGAAATTTTTTTTTCTCTCCTGAACAAGAAAATAAATGAAATACAAGTAAAAATATAGTACAAAAGAAACGAAGTATTAAAAGAAAAATCACTATCCAAGAAGGAAGATTGTTATGTTAAACATCTTCAAATTCAACATACATAACTAAAACATATGTTAATAATCTTCAAATTCAACATACAAAACTAAAACATATGTTAAACATCTTCAAATTCAAAAGCATCATTTAAGAACAGATAAATTTACAGCAAAGACCAGACATGCACGTTTTGGTACTTAACCCTTGTTAACAGAAAGGTTTGACAGTAAGTGTTTTGAATATTTTCCCTGACATGGTCGCCATAGCACTTTCTATATACGCGAAACCACAGACAGTGCATGAATTCTATATATATTGTTTTCATTTGAGTGCATGAACATCGACGGCAAGTGCGGCTAGCCAACAGGGGAAACTTACTCCTCCCGGGCACCACAAAATTTTGTGTAGGATTTATTCAGAAGCGTATTTAAATGTATAATATGGCCAACAATCATTGGAGGGTAGAAACAAAATCAAGCAGTTTCACATCGTTCTACCTTGTGATAAATTATTTCGCTATTATCAGTTTGTGAGACCATTAATTTTGCTTTCCTTCATTAAGGTATATGAAAAAGAAATGGGATTATTTTACATCACGATTTTGGTGTAGAGATACTTAACCCGCGTTGACCTAAACGTGCATATGTTTTCATCTGTAAATCCATCTGATTTTAAATGATGCTATTGAATTGAAGACGTTAAACATTTTATCTACTTGGTGAGTGTCACTGCTGGTGGACCAGGAGTCCCCGAGGGCACATGTAGCCAGGTTCAATCATCTTCGGTTGATCGTCTGTCTCTTCAGTGCATTCGAAAATTTCTGTTACCAAATTTCTTGAAATTTCTAAAACATGGGTCCTGTAGCATCATATTTCACCCATCCTGCTACGCCTTTCCAAGAAAGGAACTGATCATCTTTAGCAGTTTTGGTTTTTCTTCAATTTAAAAATGTAATTCTTTCAATATTAATGTACTTGATAAATCCTTTTTTTTCAGAGGAAAAAAAGTGTATAAGACATTAAAACAGTCAGATATCAATATAGAGCATTGCAAAAGGTACGTTGATAAATTACTAATTCAATAACACTGACAACTCTTAACTGACAGTAAAGCAATAACACTGAAAACTCTCGCCCGAGTTTGTGAAAACCTTACAAAACCCCATCCTTTGTTTCAAAACCATTTTAATAGGTGTTTGTATGAGAAAACTTAGGATAAAAACACCAGTTTTATTATACAGGTTTATCACGGGGACGCATTCGTGGGTCCATGTTAAGAAGGAACTTGCTATCCGTTTTGCTGACGGATATGACGCCCAACATGCTTTCATTGGCAATATTGAAATATATGTTCTATATGTTTTTAAGCAAGAGGAAGAAGAAGATGTACGTATTTACGCTCATATAGATTTCAAACATTAGCTGAACAGGCATATGACGATTTAACATTAAAAAACAATGAACTTCTTTGTTGACGGACTAAAGTATGACTTTCTAAATGTTAAAGTCATGAGAGAAAATCTAGAAACCCTACAAGAAACCCTATAAAAGAATTACAATTTAGACGCATAGTAGACCTCCGTACAGGGTCAAACTCATTTAGTTTAGGCAAAATTTTCTAACAAGTGACAACAATTGCGTGCCCCTCCCCCCCTCTCCCCCATGGAAAATGATCATTTTCGGCATGAAAGGAGATGTCAATTTTTTCGACGAGCAAACCATACGACAGAACGTTGTAATGAGCGACATCAAGTAAAGAAGTAAATCAAACATAGGCTAGACCTAAGACGAGCCCACATGCTGACATGTTTTTACTGTGGTAAGGTAGGACACATTAAACGAGACTGTTGAAGTTTTAAAGAATAAAATTTTTATACCTCCAACCAAAAAGATAGAAAAATTGGAAAAGTGAATTTACAGAATTGGATGATTCAGATTGTTCTTACTTTTTCCAAATTTCAAAATCATGTACAAAGGATACTAGCTTAACATACTTTCAGTATAAAATTTTATATAGAATACTTACCACAAATACATTTCTATTTAAGATAAACTACAATGATTCACCAAACTGCTCTTTTTGTAATCAGTTTCATGAAACACTTACACATATATTCTTTGAATGTCATATTATAAATGATTTATAGATTGAACTGTTTTCATGGCTATCAAGTAGAATAGAAAATTTTGATTTTTCTTTATATCATAACCTGCATGCTATTCTCTTGGGTGATAAGAATGCATCAACTTTGATAAATCATATTTTCTAAATATGCAAGAAATATATCTATAGTTGCAAATATGAAAATAAAGCTCCTCTATTCTCAGTAGTAAAAGGAAGAATACTTCAAACTAGAAAAACATAATTCTGTATTGAAAAGTCGAAGGGCAACTTATCTAAATTTGATGACAAATGGTCAACGTTGAAAATAGAAAGTGATTAATGTATTCATTATAATCTTCTGCAATAACAGTGCAATCTACTATCTACTTTTGAACAACATTACATACATGTACTCTGTAAGTGTGTGTGCAAGAACTGTATGATTGGGTGTCGTAGTGAGTGTATGAAGTATGTGTGAGTTGTGTGTCCTTCTTGTTCAAATTACTTTTTTCATTATCATTAGTGTTTTTGTAAGTTACTTAAATGTGAATAAATGGCGAAAAAAAGCAGGGACACTAGTCTGCTCCCGGCCGGAATAGGCTGGGAGTAAAACAACGGAAAACGAAAACTCTTCACAAAATTCAGAAAGCAATGTTCACATAAATTTAGCGGGCAGTCCTAACTCTTCTATAATGAAAATTGGCAAGGAAAATTCAGATCTTTAGTCGATACCGGAACGGAAGAAACGTAAAATGAGCCTGCAATCGGTAAATGGTAGTTTATTAGACGTAGATGGTCAAATTGAATTAAACTTTTCTATATGAGGTGAAAACTTCACGTGCGATATTTATGTTACCCCTAAGATGACCAGAAGTTTTATCTTAGGTAGGGATTTTCTAACTACACACGGTGTAAGACTATATTACCATCTTGGTTACCCGTAGGAAAAATTATATTGCTCTATGACAAATTTGCATAGTATATTATTTGCATAGTATTTATTTCCATTTTGGTGTATAGTTTGGCCTTCCTGTGTAAATATAGATCTAAGAAGTGCGCCTCGATCACATTAGATTTGACTTCAGGAGGTACTTGTGTCATGATATCTGTCATGGAGTAGTCAACGTGTCCTTCCTCTTTTCGACATTCCTGCAGCCATTATAAGAGGATTGTCCCTTACTTCATTTCAAGAAATGAAATGAATGGCAATATGGTCACCATTCACAGATGTTCGTGCCAAATCTAGTTTTTTTGTACCAAATACAATTGCTTTGAATGTTTTCGATTATGTCAAAACTAAGAAAATTTTTAATCAACCATGATGTGCATTATAACATTGCCTGGTCATTACAACATGAAAAAGGGGAGAACTCTATTGGGAATACCAAAACTAGTTTTGTGGTACAAAATACAATAACTTAGAATGTTTTCGATTATGTCAAAACTAAGAAAATTTTTAATCAACCATACAGTGCATACATCCATGATGTGCATTATGGCATTGCCTGGTCATTAAAACATGAAAAAGGGGAGAACTCTATTGGGAATACCAAAACTAGTTTTGTGGTACAAAATACAATAGATTAGAATGTTGTCGATTATGTCGAAAATTAAGAAAATTTTAAATCCACCATACAGTGAATACTTCCATGGTGAGCACCATGACAATGCCAATATTTTTCGGACATAATTTTCACAGATTTTGGCCATTTTACACATCACAATTCTCACGATTTTGTCTTGCCTTCTCGACTTTGAGACTGAATAACGGTTAGGTACTTTGATGTTTATAGTTTAGATTGAGGATCACTGACGAGGGTTAAATACCCGAAACGTGCATATCTGGTTCATGCTGTAAATTTATCTGCTCTAAGATGATGCTAATGAATTTGAGGACGTTAAACATTTGTATACCCTGTACACTGACTATTTGTCTTTAATTCTCTGTATATATATTTTCCCCATGTTTGTGTTTTCGTAAAAGGGTAAAAAGAACAAATGTGTGGACATGAACATTTTCAATTGTGTGATGAACTGTATACAGACTGCTCTAACTGCGTATATATTTGTATAATATGTTTACTATGAAATTGCATAATTCAATGATAGATGAGTGTAACTGGATATAATTTACTCATTTCATTATTTATATATTTTTGCATGTCTGAATCTGTCGGGTGCTACCATAGTTTGGTCTTTTTTAATGACTGAGAGTTATATTACTTTCAGTTCGAGCTTTTGGGTCGACAGCTAACTATGTCAGGGAGGATGTAGTCATTAAACAAAGTAAGATATTTTTAATATTTCAAATTTGTCATAGGACAGTTACATATAATGAATACAAATTATCATTAATTTGTTTTGGTGTTTAGTTAATGACTTGGAATTCAGTTAAAATGAACAAAGCAAAAAAAAAAATGTATTTTATCATGTGGAAATTTTCATTTTAACTGCGTTGAGAAAATAACATGTCACATATTTCTAGTATGCTAACTATTTATTAGATTTCAATTTGTTATGATTTTCAAAATTACTTGGTTCAAAAGATTTTGTTTAAAATTTATCAAAATTTTTAATTTGGGCAAATTCAAAAACTAAAATATTACAATCACAAATATGGATAATGACCATATCCCTGTATACAGCACAAAATCGATAATTCAGAAAATCAGAAACCGAAGGCATACAAAATCAGGATAAAACAGGAACCAGAGCTCACAAACAAAGAGTAAGCATCTCCTGCTTGCATGCAACACCCACCGCTTCAATTCGGTAGAACTGTCACATCCGGTTACTTCCATTTCGGAAGACATAGAGTACATTCTTAGGTTGGATGGTTCAAATGGTCTATGACAAAATATCATCCACCATTCTGGAGAGTGGGATATCATAGTGTATGACGAGTTCCCCATATCGACCGTAGAACTTCCTCAGTGACGATGTTAGTCGGTCACAAACATATCCCTGACTGAGAAGCTTATCTGAAAGACACCTAGCTCTTAGAACAAAATCCGTATATTTGGTACTTGCTCTGGCATAGCGTATCAACTGAGATATGAACACGCCATAAGCTGGCGATGAAGGGATGTTGCTACTCTTGTTTTTACAAAAATTATTGTCAACTTCTTCTGAAATTCGGACCAATACAGGCAACAGAGTATATTACTTTGGGTATTTCACAACCTGCATTTTATGGTGACATTATTAACAAGAAAAGAAGGATCAAAGATAGACAACCTCGCTATCGAAAATGCGTCAGAATCATCAAACGCCTTTTATACCGTGGGTATGATCCTAATGTCACCAGACGGACACTAGGCTTGGTACTTGAGCAATCTACAGTCTTGTACAAGCGCATTCTTAAAACTTGCACTCTGACTGTGACGACGGGACTCCATGACGGGCCCTGTCCAAACCTCTTAAGAGAAGACAGGGCCCCGACCACCTGTCCTCTCTGAATGTCAGTCGGACTCCTCGGGTGATAACATACATGAGCTCGCGACGGCAGAGCACGGATTGTATTACGTACGCCCTCTTTTTATATCCATTTACATATTCATCTGTGTTGCTTGGGACCCTGCGTTTCACGGTCTTGTTTGTGTGTGGTCATCTGACAGTGAGGAGGTTGTTTTACACCTCAATTGTACGTTCTTCGAGACCTCTGGGTAATCGGAAAAGTGGGAGGGTTGTGCGCACATATTCCAGGATAACCATACCTTCTGCTATTTCCATGGCAGATGGCCGTCCTAAGTCGGCACCGGTTGCCCATTGGTCTCGTTGGTTTATGTGTAGTCCTTTGTGTTTGATGTTTCTGTGTTGTGCGTTGACGTTCCTTGTCCCTTTTGTCTTTGTGCTTGCCTACTTTGTGTTTTTGCATTGGGTGTTTTGGGGTTTTGCTGTGGGTGCAACAACCTGGTGTAGTTGGAGATCCCCTCCTTTGTTTCAGAAAAGGAAAGTTTGTAATGCTGATATTGAAGTCGTCACGTTTGTCATAGAGTGAGGTGTTCATGTGATCATCAGTGTCGTAGGACAACATTATGTCCAAATAGGATGCTGAATTATTTGTCTCTGTAGTTTCTTTGACTTCAAGCTCTGAAGGATAGATACTGCTAAGGTAATCCGTGAATTTTGGATTATTGATGGACAACACATCGTCTATGTATCTGTAAGTGAAGTTGAAGTCAGAAGCTAAGTATCTTTTCCCATCAGATACCAAAGATTGAATGAATTCAGCTTCGTACGAGTAAAGGAAAATGTCGGCAAGGAATGGGGCACAATTGGTCCCCATTGGAATTCCGACAATTTCCTGGAAGACCTTTCCTCCAAACACCACAAAAATGTTGTCGATCAAAAAGTTTAACATCTGAATAATATCTGTTTCAGTGTACTTATTTTCAGAATCGTACTTTTCATTTACAAAGTAGGTTTTGTCATAGTTCACAACAATAAATTTGTATATGCGATTACCGTTCTTACTTGTAAAGGCATTACTTATAATTTTTGCGAGTCTTTCTTTCAATGTAGAATGTGGAATTGTAGTGTAAAATGTCGAAAAATCAAAGGCTTTGATCGAATGGACTCTACTAAAATGAGTGGATTTCAGATGTTCTAAAAGTTCCTTCGAATTCTTTAAAATCAACATCTGGTTGATACCACTGCGAGAATATACTGTCGAACAATATTTTTGAAGCCCAAATTTGATTTCAGATAAAACTTTGGTGAGTAAGATCGATACAGGTTTGGTAGAGGAACCAGCAATGAAACGTTGTTTGTACGGATTCTTATGCATTTTAGGTATGCAGTATAAGTATGGTAAATCTAAATCTAAATTGTTAGTGTGGAAGCCAAAGGAAGCAAGAGCTGATTTGTGGTTGTCTATTATTTCAGAGGCAGAAAGGTTTGTTTGGGTGTAAGTGGGATTTCCAGGTGTCGAATTTAAACCCAACTCTTTATCTAGACTGTCGAAATGGTACTTTTTGCGAGTAAATGTGTAATTATTTGAGGCTTTGTTTGCTGGTGTGATGACATAATATTCTTGGAGGTAGGTAAGCTCTGTGATAACCTCAGGGTCTTTGAATATAGACTCGAATATGATGTTCACAGTTGATTTTCATAGGTAAATTCTAGATAAAAGTAACCCTCTGATAAATTTTATCCATTCAGAAAGGGTGTCGATCTGTACATCCTCGTTCTTTGCCCAACTTCTTGCATATTCCTCACACGAGTCCATTATGATTTTGAAATTTTGGTTCCATGTAAAGGAGTTACTATCTCTGTATTTGTGACCCTTTAATAACAATTCTCTCAACTTGCCGTTCTTGACTATACTAAGGTCACCAGTAATATTTAACGTGTACACAAGGAGAGTAGTTGAAATCCGATGAAGAACATTCACAAGGAAGTGGATGTAGCGAGGGATCATTTAAATCAATACACTGCAAGAATCGTTTGTAATTGTAAAGTTTAGATGCAACTGTGGGTGTGTAGCTATAGGATTATCATTAAAAATGTTGACTTGTAGTGTACATCTTATTTCTGAATATTTGTAACTCCATAATCGTTACATATCGAATAAAGTATTTAAATCTCATTTCTTTGAAAACCATAAATTTGTATCCTCAATGTTGCAATCTCGCTACTGAATTCCTTTGTTTACCTTTACACACTGTAGAGGTTTAGAAGGCTAACGTGTGCGGGTAAGTGTAAATTTCAAGTAGAAAATAACAGGTTAGAAATTTGACACGTACTTAGTTGTGTGTGTACTAGTGCGTTTAGCGATTGCGTAAAATATGCATGTTATCACATTAGGAGTCGGACCTTATGGCGTGTTCATATCTCAGTTCATACGCCATGCCACAGAAAGTACCAAATATACAGCTAGTCGTCTTTAAGAAAAGAGAAAGGGGGGATGACAAATATGGATAATAACCATATCTCTGTATACAGCACAAAATCGACAATTCAGAAAATCAGAAACCGAAGGCATACAAAATCAGGATAAAACAGGAACCAAAGCAAATAAACAAAAACCTCCACAACATGAAAAGAAGCGAACTCCCGATATGGGAGTGAGACCAGGTGCCCAGGAAGAGTAAGCATCTCCTGCTTGTATGCAACATCCGCCGCTTCATTCGGTAGAACTGTCACATCCGGTTACTTCCATTTCGGAAGACATAGAATACAATCTGTGGTTGGATGGTTCAAATGGTCTATGACAGAATATCATCCACCATTCTGGAGAGTGGGACATCATAGTGTATCTCAAACAACACTAGGTTGTCGCACCCACAGCAAAGTCCCAAAACACCCATGCAAAAACACAGAACAGACACCCACAGAAAGAGATGCAAAAGGGACAAGGAACACTAACTCGCATCATAGAAACATGAAACATAAAAGACTACACATAAACCAACGAGACCAATGGGCAACCGGTGCCGACTTAGGACGACCATTTGCCACGTAAATAGCAGACGGTGTGGTTATCCTGGATTACGTGCGTACAACCCTCCCACTATTCCGATTTCCCCGAGGTCTCGAAGAACGCACAATCATTGTGTAAAACAACCTCCTCAGTGTTAGATGGCCACACACAAACAAGACCGTAAAATACAGGGGTCCAAGCAACACAGATGGATATAAAAAGAGGACGTGCGTAATACAGTCCGTGCTCTGCCGGCTGTAGCGAGCTCATATATATCACCCGAGGAGTCCGACTGACATTCAGAGAGGAGCTTCTCAGTAGGAACACGTTTGTGACCGACAAACATCGTCACCGAGGAAGTTCTATGGTCGATACACATACACTTTTATGTCCCACTCTCCAGAATGTTGGATGATATTCTGTCAACCATCCGATCACAGATTACACTTATATCTTGCGAAATGGAAGTAACCGGATGTGACAATTCTACCGAATTGAAGCGACGGGTGTTGCTTGCAAGCAAGGAATGCTGACTCTTCTTGGGTACCTGGTCACAATCCCATATTGGGAGTTCGCTTTTTTTCTGGTGGAGGTTTTTGTTTGTTTGCATTGGTTCACCTTTTATCCTGATTTTGTATGCCTTCAGTTTATGATTTTCTGAATTATAAATTTTATACTATGTATAGGGATATGGTTATTATCCATATTTGTTATGCCATTATTACAGATATTGGACTCCCAGGTCTTCAAAATCAAAGGGAAATTATCTTGTACAATTTAGGAATAGTGAATATAATATGTAAAAAAAGACATTTTTTTGCCTCATAACTTTCTCCACTTGTTTTCCAGCCCCAAAATTATTTTCATAAAGTATATACAAGTTTATAGTACCTAAGATCAGAGATTAATAATTGCCCTCATGTAACTTGTTTATGACTTAAAAGTGTCTGTGTGATTTCTACTATGAATTAAACTCCGAGCCTTGAGCCTCTAGCGGATGAAATATGTGTCACTGCAGGTTAACCAGAAGCATGCAGCCAAGGTTGATCGTTTCTTCAACGCATTCGAAAATTTCTGTAATCAAAATTTCTTGAAATTTCTCAAATGTGGGTTCTGTAGCATCATATATCCCACCCATCCTGCTACGTCTTCGGTACATTTTGGACATAACATTCACACTCTTTGGTCATATTACATTGTTTAGACTGAGGATCACTGACGAGGGTTAAGTACCAAAAAACGTGCATGTCTGGTCCATGCTGTAAATTTATCTGTTGTGTTCTTTTGAATTTTGAAGACGTTTGAGATTACTTTTGTATGCCACCTCTATGGCATCATGGAATTTAGAACTAAACGTTAAACTCTATGGCATCATCGAATTAAGAACTAAACGTTAAACGTCTTCAAATCAATCTTGGAGTAGAAAAAGTAATTAAACCCCCGCCTTATACGGTTGTTCCATTCTGTAAATTTGATCTGATTTGATAAAAGATGCTTTCACTTATTGCATTACATAATATTATAACAATTGTAATTTGGAACATCACCGTCAAGTCATGGGGATTTTACTATGTTGATTTTGTCATACAATAACAATTTTGATATCACGTTCCAATAGCGGTATTTCTGAATTAGTAACGTTTGCTGTATTTAATATTTTTCGGAAACAGGATTGTCGATAGCAGGAATATCATCCAGGTACATTGTTTAACTTAAACGTGCTCAAGAGACGTAAGATTCACATTAAAAATTTACCCCTGCCCTTCCATTTTCTATAATACAATACAGTACTTGAGCTGAATAGGTCAATGTGCACATCGAGATTACATGTAGATAAATAATTAAGGGAGTACGGAATAAAGGGCGCATTGGATTATGCTGCCATATTGAAAAAAAAAAAAACGTTTGTGTAACTCTAAGGAGAATTATGATTCTAAAAGGAAGGAAAAAGTGACACGGAGAAACAAGATGTAATATAAACGACGTTATAAGAGGTATGTATCGATCGTACAGGTGACTCGGGAAGAAACATTTTCTTTTATATCTGGGTATAAGCGAGGGTAAGGAGGGGGATGTAATATTGTTGTGCGGATAGATGTGTATTCTGGCCTAACACGAAAGGTTAAATAAGGGTGTGATTATAATTGTAATGAGTTAAAGAAGATCCTGACGATAATCTCAACAGCACTCACAATAGAGCACCAATTTGAGCATCGACGGACCCCTAGCAAGCTAGAGGTGGGACCAGGTGCCCGGGAGGAGTAAGCATCCCCTGCTGGCTAGCCGCATCCGCCGTCGATGCCCACGCACGAAAATGGAAAGAATATATAAAATGCATGCACTGTCTGAGGCCACGTCTATATAGAAAGTGCTATGGCGATAATGTTAGGTAAAAATATTCAAAACACTTACTGTCAAACCCCTCGCGGGGAACTTTTTACGAGCTCCACACGGCAAAGGGCAAAAGTGTGACACAAATGAGTTAAAGAAGATCCTGACGATAATCTCAACAGCACTCACAATAGAGCACCAATTTGAGCATCGACGGACCCCTAGCAAGCTAGAGGTGGGACCAGGTGCCCGGGAGGAGTAAGCATCCCCTGTTGGCTAGCCGCACCCGCCGTCGATGCCCACGCACGAAAATGGAAAGAATATATAAAATGCATGCACTGTCTGAGGCCACGTCTATATAGAAAGTGCTATGGCGATAATGTCAGGTAAAAATATTCAAAACACTTACTGTCAAACCCCTCGCGGGAAAAAGACTCCTTATATGAACAGAAGGAGAAAGACTCCTTATATGAACAGTGGCGTAGCTAGTCCTTAAATAATGTGTATGCGTTAAAAGCAGGGGGGGGGGGGCAGTATATTGTATATAGGTGTGATTTTTCTGGCGTGACGATGTGGAAGACGCAGGTGGACGCTAATAATTATATGATTCTTGCTGAGAAGAATGACAAGAGAAAACACAGGAAATCTTCTGAATGTGAAGTAAGAAAGTATAAGTACAGTTTATTTAGTGATGATATAGCTTAATTATTTTCTTTGAACGTATACAGTAATATATATTGTAGAATATTTAAGTTGATGGGTTCCCGATGTCAACTGAGGATCATTCATTGATCTGGTTAACAATTAAAAGATATTTATGAAATCAAAGTTGAAAAAAAAAAGTTATAAATAATTAAGGAGATATGAGTGTGAACCGCATTTTCAGGGAATATAGAAATTGAAAATAATTGTCTACATATAAAAGAATATCCCTTCCTCCATCGATTGCAACATTTCATGAAAAAAAGAGTGCAGCCGATTGTCCCCTATATACCGACAAAAAAGAACTCTGCACATTTTGTTTTTAAAACAATGTCCCAACTTTGGACTTTATTTTAAAAATCAACATAACACAGTACGAAGTAAATTTTTATCAATTGACGTAGCAAATGAAGTAAATTTATCATTTTCGAAAAAAATAATTTTTTTGCCATGGTAACCATGCTGGAGAAGAACATTTATTTTATCCCATTTTTGACCGTAAAAATTGTATGAAAAGTTTAAAACCATTAACTTTCGAAGTAGTTGGCATAATAGAATTTTGATAAAATGTTTCTTTTATCATCTAGTGATACATGCTAAAGATAAAAAAAAATATTTATTTAAAAAAGAGTGTAGCCGCTTTAAAGATATTTAGCTTAGAATTCACTTATTGCATTACATTATATCCTAACAATTGTAATTTAGAAACATCACCGTCAAGTCATGGGGAATGAACAATTTTGATATCACGGTCCAAAAGCGGTGTTTTTGAATTAGTGGGTCATGTAGCATCATATCCCACCCATTCTGCTACGTCTTTTTGTACACTTTTGGACATAATAATATTAACACCTTTTGGCCATATTACATTATTTAGACTGAGGATCACTGACGAGGGTTTAGTATCCGAAACGTGCATGTCTGGTCCATGCTGTAAATTTATCAGGTTTTAAATGAGGCTATTGAATTTAGAGACGTTTAACATTTTACCTACTTGGTGAGTGTCACTGCTGATGGACCAAGAGTCCCCGAGGGCACATGTAGCCAACTTCAATCAACTTTGGTTGATCGTCTGTCTCTTCAACGCATGTTTTCTGTTACAAAATTTCTTGAAATTCCCTAAACGTTGGTCCTGTAGCATCATATCCCACCTATTCTGCTACGTCTTTTGGTACATTTTGGACATAATAATTTTCACACCTTTTGGCCATATTACATTATTTAGACTGAGGATCACTGACGAGGATTTAGTATCCGAAACGTGCATGTCTGGTCCATGCTGTAAATTTACTAGGTTTTAAATGATGCTAATGAATTTAAAGACGTTTAACATTAGTAACGTTTGCTGTGTTTGATATTTTTCGGAAACAGGATTGTCGATGGTAAGAATATCAATTTCGGTTGATCGTTTCTTCAAAGCATTCTAAATTTCTGTTATCAAAATTTCTTGAAATTTTTAAAAAGTGGGTCCTGTAGCATCATATCCCACCCATCCTGCTACGTCTTTCAATACACTTTTTTCGACATAGTAACTTCCATACTTTTTTGGCATATTACATTGTTTAGATTTAGGATCACTGATGAGGGTCAAATACCCGAAACGTGCATGTCTGGTCCACGTTGCCAATTTATCTGTTCTTAAATGATGCTATTCAATTTGAAGACGTTTACATTTATACCACTTGGTGAGTGTCATTGCTGGTGGACCTGGAGTCCCCGAGGGCACATGTAGCCAAGTTCGATTAATTTCGGTTGATCATTTCTTCAACGCATTCTAAATTTCTGTTATCAAAATTTCTTGAAATTTCTAAAAAATGGGTCCTGTAGCATCATATCCCATCCATCCTGCTACGTCTTTCGGTACACTTTTTTTCGATATAGTAACTTCCATACTTTTTTTGGCATATTACATTGTTTAGATTTAGGATCACTGATGAGGGTCAAATACCCGAAACGTGCATGTCTGGTCCACGTTGCCAATTTATCTGTTCTTAAATGATCCTATTCAATTTGAAGACGTTTACATCCAGGTACATTGTCAAACTTAAACTTGCTCAAGAGACGTAAGATTTCACATTCACATCAGATTACCCCCTTCCCTTCAAGTATCTATAATACAATACAGTACTTGAGCTGAATAGGTCAATGTGCACATCGAGATTACATGTAGATAAATAAGGGAGTATGAAATATAGGGAGCTGAATAGGTCAATGTGCACATCGAGATGACATGTAGATAAATAAGGGAGTATGAAATATAGGGGGCATTGGATAATGCCGCCATATTGAAAAAAATAAAATCTTTGTGTAACTCTTAGGAGAATTGTGATTGTAAAAGGAAGGAAAAAGTGACACGGAGAAACAAGATGTAATATAAACGACGTTATAAGAGGTATGTATCGTATAGGTGACTCGGGGAGAAGCATTTTCTTTTTCATCTGGGTATAAGCGAGGAAATAAGGAGGGGGGGTTAACATTGTTATGCGAATAGATGAGTACTTTGACATAACACGAAAGGTTTTTACTTTAAAGCTGGAAAGGACATAAGTTGAATAAGGGTGTAATTATAATTGTTACTCGAGGAGAAAGACTCCTTATATGAACATTTGCGAGGCTAGTCCTTAAAGCTGAACTAAGTCTTTAAAAACCCCCATGGCGTAGTAATTTTTTTAGGGAACGGAAATTGTTAGAAGTGAAACTAACAATCTCCGTCCCCTAGCTAAAAATTACACTTGGTCATGTGTTGATTTGAACTTTCCCCCTGATGACGTTTTGCATACTAATGTATCGTGACCCTAAAATCCACTACCTCGAGTACTCGAGCGGTATATAAAGAAGCCTGGACGCGTGGACATTGTCATTTGTATGAGATGTCGTCTACCTGTAAAGATGAGTTCAGAAATTAGTAAATTGCATAAAAAATCATACATCAAAATATATAATTTTCAAATAAGAATAAAATTATTTTCTCATATATAGTTATAATGAATGAGATGCTACCCCAGGTATGTGATAGAGGGAGGGGGACTCGGGGATCGGGAGTTGGGAGTTGAGGGGGGGGGGAGGGCTCCGGTACATGTTTCACATATACAGCACCTCCAAAAGAAATTATGGCGTATGTATAATGATATATACAAGTACTATGTTTAAAAGTCAAAATAAGGTACGGATTGGAAAAGTTGGGGGGGGGGGAGATTTGCTACAAGTAAATCATCATGAAATGTAGTAAATAGCAAGCGCGGATCCAGAGGGGGGGGGGGGGGGGGTCGGGGGTCCAGAACCCCCCCCCCCCCCCCTGGAATTTTCGAAACATAGCATTTTTCTTCATTAATATACATATTTCATAAGATTAAGTCCCAATTCCCGTTTGTTGACATAAAATTTGAAAAATATATCTTGGATTTGTTTTAGAAATCT
The DNA here is from genome assembly GCA_033119305.1 of Pinctada imbricata. Taxonomy (NCBI): domain Eukaryota; kingdom Metazoa; phylum Mollusca; class Bivalvia; order Pterioida; family Pteriidae; genus Pinctada; species Pinctada imbricata. The sequence goes on from VSWD01000002.1 coordinate 44,189,659, forward strand.
TTCATTTTGATAATATTTTGCCCTTATTATTTAAAAAAATTTCTTTGGCTCGCTACCGCTCGCCAGAATTTATAATATACATGTACGTTGTTTTCGAGTGATACTTCGCTTTCTTATATACCACACATATACATAACAACTAGGTCAATAAACAAGGGCACTAAGAAGACGAAAAGAAACTGAAAAGGACATGAATAGTGAATTTTATTCCAATTCTCGGAAAAAAAATCGCTGGCTCGCTATCGCTCGCCATTTGTTGTAAAAACATAATAGAGCTGACAATCAATAATCTAGTACTTTGATGTGAAAGTTCAAGATTTTAAGCTTTCTGCTTGCATTTACTTTCCAGTCTTCTGTTGTAATAATAATCAGAAACAGAACTGACAATCATCAATGAATACCTTTATTTTCTTGCGTTTGCGTTTTTTTTTTTTTTTTCTTTTTTTTTTTGCTCTTTAAAAAATTCGGACTTTAGAACCCCCCCTGAAAAAAATTCCTGGATCCGCCCATGAATAACAAATGATTATTTACAAAGATAACATGATCACAAACTTATCACAATGCATATGCATATAGGGAACTCAATGTTTCAAAATTTGGACAGATCAAGAGGGTTTGGGGTTGGGGGGTGTTGATCGAATGGTAGCCCAAAATCAAAGCATAAAACCGTGAAAGAAAATATATCAAGCGAAATAGTATTTGCTTGTTATTTACATAATAGATCCGGACGAAATAAGATCTGGGAAAAAGAAGCGAGGTTTCGAGTTCGCAGGTGGGGGGGAGGGGGGGAGGAGTTCCTTACAGGGAGGAAGTAATGCATACTCCAAATGTTATTCAAAATTACACTCTTTTACATACTGAAATGCTTCTTAGCTTTGTCTGCCTATAAAATATTCATTTTCAGCTCAGTATAGCTGTATCTTACACAATTACATCAATAAACTCAGTGACCCACATTATATATTTACATTGTACCTGTTTACTAAACGTCTAAAATACAAAAAATTCCTAATTTCAAAATTTATTTTTAACAAGTCCATTGTCTCAATCTTCTAAAATTATATCAGAATAAAAAACTGCACATTGCATGGTTTTACTTACATGTTGATAAAGCAAATACAATCCTATATTACAAATGGTCGGTACACATGTTACCATTTTACACGCATGTGAAAAAACCGCGTGTTCGATTAGAGTTTTAGTAATACTTGTCTTGTAAATAGTAAGTAAGATCACAGTTTCGTTATCCTAATGTTCTATGTTTGGAACCAAATAAGGAGTGCTACATCTAAATCAAAATGGCTCATATTTTGATGAATTAAAGCGATCTATACATTTTCCAAGGGGGGGAGTGTTTCCAAGTCGTCAATGTCAGTGTAGGGGTGGGGGTGTCCCCATATGGGCATATATATGATTATTAGTAAAATTCAACTTGAAAACGGAAAAAACTAGCAATTTTTGACAAATCACAAGAATGAGGGGGAGGGGCCCCATAGTTTGTGGGATTTTTACCAACTCAGGTATTTTGTGGAAATTTTGGGTTAAAGATAACAAATTTCATAAAAATGCTGAAAACTGGAAATGCTTTATTTTATTCAATTTTTGGAGTCTTTACATACTTTGGACAAAGTACTCATATCAAAAGTAGTTAATGAATGTTTTCAGTCATCACATTTCAGTTTTGCAAATTGAATAAAATTAAGCAATTCCAACTCTGGTATCTTGAAGAAATCGGATCTATATGGGGATACCATATTTCCAAAAAAAAATATACAAAATTTCCAAAGATAAGTGCAAATATCAATCTTTACTTTCAAATTACGTTAGTCTGCCATATTTTACACATATCTAAAGCTTCAGAATCTGACGTGAATTTGTCCAAAAGACGGTGAAATTATTGAGTTTTTCCTTTTTCAGCGATTTTTGATAAAAATGAATAGTTTTTACCTCCAATTTTTTTTCTCTCGTAACAGCGAGATTTTTTTTTTTTTCGTAACTTCGAAATTTGTTTCTCGGAACTACGATTTTTTTTCTCGTAACTACCACAATTTTTCTCGCAACTACGAGATATGACATGGTACGAATTGGCTTCTGTAGGAAATACACGCCCATGGACTAGAATATTTTTTACATATTGGGAGTATTTTATTTTTACTTAGAACCAACAACCTTTTTTATCGCAAAGCGATACAAATCCCCTACCGGTATAAATCTGAGACCAATACTGAACTCAATGCATGTGCAGACAAATACCAGTTCGGTATCTGTAATAGTATCAATAAAGAAAAGACAAGAAATCTGAAGCTGTAATGAAAATAACAAAGTCAAAAGGTAATAACTCTATTAAAACTAGGTCAGCTTCAGCAAATATTGAACATGATCTATCACAAACCAAAACACAGTTCAGCATTTGCGATACATGTTATAGTAAAAAAAGGTCTGAATCTTAGAAAACCTTCCTCCTCTGTTGTAAGTCCTTTTTGTACTTTAGATGAACTCTGACAAGAACTTTGTTCAATCGTGCTTTCGGTTGTCATTTTGCATTAACAGATTATTCTAGTTATTGTTCTAGACGTTTAAAATATTAAATCTGTTATTTGAAGTACATAGGAGCTTGATAAAGGATAATTTGACGTTTTTTCTGCACTTTCTTAACAACATCAACATCAAAATATCTAAGTCCCATAACTCCATAAAGACAAATCGGATGAACCTGAAATCTCTACAGTTTCATCACGATTTAGAAATATTATGAAAATGTCTTCACACGTATTCAAGTTATTGTGTTCCATGTGCCTATATTTTGCCCTAAGCTTAACATGTATGTCCATAAAACCATTCCCTCTCCCATTGCACATAATTTATTGATAATGGGACAAAAAATATTTTAACATGTTCTATCTGTCAAAGAACATCTTATCTTCTTGAAGTATACACATTTCCAAAATATTTCATCTAAAGATAGATTTATGAATAATTTTTAACTATTTTGATCTATTTTCACAGTATTTTAAAATTCTAAGTCCCATAACTCCGTAACAACAAATCGGATTAACAAGAACAAGAACTCTTGTACAAACAGGTCAATTGAAACTAATTTGAACTTCCTCTGAATTACAACGACATATTTATTCACATACTTGTACTAAAAAGTAGTACAATAGCTTCAATAATGAAGAAAAAAGTCCAGAAAAGTTAAAAAAATATGAATGTAATAAGTACTCTTCGTCGTGTAAAAAGGAATCAAGACTAAAACTCTATCTTTATCAATCTAAGATATACTCACATATCAAAACTTATTTCAATATATACAATAAAAGTTTCATAAAATTCGAAAAACTAAGACACGGTCCATTTATTATTCGGGGTGGGGGGGGGGGTTTTCGAAAAAAATAATTTTGCTCTGAATTTTGATGGAAAAAATTAATTTGCTTATGGTGTGTCAGAAAAAATAATCTTGTTTTCACAAGTAGTCTAAATTTGAAGAATTACCTTAAAATTTCGCTAAAAATTCCTGAAAATTTTCCGGCTCGCTTCGATCGCCACAGTTTTCAATTCATATTAAAAAAAATTTTGGCTCGCTTCGCTCGCTGTAGTTTTCTGTCAAAACAGTAATTTTTAATGGTAAAGATTATATTTGAAAATATCAAAAGAATGCATGTTAATGGGAAAAAAGGGCTTCCTTAGAGGCTTACAAATATAGCATGAATATAATGCATTACTATTACATGTAATAGATGCATGTTTCACCATAGAGTCTAATTTCATATACAAGCTTCGAAGGAGAACTTCAGTTTTTCCCCTAATTTACAATTCTAAATTTTGTCTAGAAAATCCTCCCCTCAGACCCTCTTACAAGATGTAAATTTTGTTTACTGAGGATTATATTGTAAATACTTCTATCTCTCTGTTTAGAAGTGAATTAAGCTTTTCATAAAAATAAAGTAATATATTAGAGTTTTGAATAAAAATCAAGAATTTCTATTAAAACACAAACATTCTTTATACATGTTATATATTGCACATCACTTATCATAAAAAATTCCTTGCTCCAACTTTGCAAGAAAAAAATAATTTTGCTCCGGTATGGGGCGAAAAAAATAATCATGCTCCGACAAAAAAAAATCCGAAGCCCTGCCCACCCATAATATTAAATGGACCATGCCTACAGACAGACATGAATCGCTGAGAACAAGACGTTCAGTAATTTTGGGGAAATCATGCATTCGAAAATCATTGATAAAAGAGAAAAAAGGAATAGCTATTCAAAAATGAAACCATGTGAATGCATGTATAAAAGCTTTGATGAGTTTCAGATGAAATTAATTTTGAATTCTAATTCCTATACTTTTAATGTGGATATAAAAAAATTCACAGAAATTCAAAGTAATTTTACTCTTTCTCCCAACATTTCAGCTCCAGAGTAGTGCATATGATGATCGTTCATGGATGACTTAGACCAAACAAAACCCCTCCAACTCGCCACTTTTAACTGGCCGGATTGCAAAGCAATTCTGGTCTATAGATTGACGATGTCTCTCTGTCTGTCTATCTGTCTGTCCGTCTGTCGTCAACATTTTGGTTAAAGTTTCTGGTTGCAGCAAAATCTGAGGAACATTACGCAGTAGAAACTATATATCATACATGAAGGTTGCCCATGACAAGACCTTTCAATTTATGCCTTAACATTTGACCTAGTGACCTTGACCTGGAGCTTTGACCTAGTCATGGTTATGGTATCGGGAAAGTGTGTAGACGGTAAGGCCACTATGTTCTCCATTCCCTCAACATAAATTTTGGACTCGGCCCTGAAAAGAAAGGGCTATACAGAATTTGATGGGGGGGGTTAGTTATTGAGATGGGGATATTGGGAGGAAACGGATCCAAGACATGGCCAAGGTAGAGTTGTTCGACGAAAAATAGTTTCAACACAAAGGGAACCTATAAACTATTGATAAATAGGATTGTCAAGAATTCTGTAAATTGTTTCTTTCCCATTTCCGATGCGAATTCAATCTGTTGCATCCCAAGGTCTCCACGTTCACGCCCCCCCCCCCCTTTAACACATCAATGGAAATAATCATACAAACGATCATGAATATAAATTCCAATGGATAATGAAGCTTATTCAAATATTCGGTAACTAGTATACATGTATATTTTAATTGATATGAATTTATAAAAGCCCATTTTCATTATGCGAATAGTCTAATCGAACACGCGATTTTCACATGTGTCTACACAATGAGGTCATGTATGTTGTAGAAAATTGTGTACCGACCATTGGCCTGTATTTGATTGTATTTTCTAAAATATCATGTAAGTAAAACACTATAATTATCATGCAGTTTTGTATTCTCGAAATTTAGCTGATTAATTACATTTTCTAAAAGAAATTTTGAAATGAGGAAAAAGAGCTATGTACTTGCCTTTCACAGTATACAGGTATATGTAACACAATCGTATGTAATGAAAATAGAATACCATAGAAGAATTTAACTATCGTATTTTAGTATGTTAATATATGTACTTTTATTGTGCTTTTTTGCATGACATTGTTTCGATATAACATCCCCCCACACACACACCGGCATCCACCTCCCAACTACTCTTCCGTCTAATAAATTGCATGCCATTCTTTGATGTAAACTTTTAGCAGTAAACACTGATCAATATACTATTTCACTTCAGATAGTATAAATTTTCAATAACTTAACCATCCCCCCCCCACATTCCGGCCCAACATGTCTTGGTTGATCATAAACATTGGGCTCCCTCTTCATCTACATGTATATTTGATCTCCTTTGCTTGTGAAAAATCATTTCAATTTACTTTCATGTCTGTTGGTTTGAATGATATACTTGAATCAAACAACATCCCACCCCTCCACTATTTCACATATGTACCAAATTTTGATCAATGTAAAACGTAGCATATAATTTTTTGACATTGTAAATACATGTAACTATGAATATTTTGAATTCATCTTTTTTGTTCGCAATATTTTATATAAAACATATGAAAGAACCTACCCACCCGGACCCGTCCCCATCCCGTTCTAAAACAACCCCCTCCCACCCATCCCCTTCCACAAGTTCCCAAGATTACGTACCCGTCTTTAATTATTTCAGTAAAACTGAAGATTTCATGATTACTTTATCCATTTTCTATTTCAGTGTATGGTTTTCTATGATATTTTCTAATTTCTGAACTTACAGGTAGACGACATCTCATACAAATGACAATGTTCACTCGTCCTGACTTCTTTATATACCGCTCAAGTACTCGAGGTAGTGAATTTTGGGTCACGTTACATTAGTATGCAAAACGTCATCAGGGGGAAAGTTCAAATCAACACATGACAAAGTGTATTTTTAGCTAGAGGACGGAGATTGTTAGTTTCACTTCTAACAATTTCCGTTCCCTCAAAAAATTTACTCCGTCATCGAGGTTTTTAAAGACTTAGTTCAGCTTTAAATAACATGTAAGCGTTAAAGCAATATATAAGCTGTCAGCGGCTAAAATTTTTTTTCTTACAAAAAGTCTCTTAAAACCATCTAATTGTTATTAAAAGACGATACACACGTCATCCGAGTTAGAATGAACATGTTACATAAAGAAACTCAGCATGAAAGAGCTGCCTTCACTACGTTCAGTTCATTTCTACTAGGCGTACCGTCCGAAGACATAAGTTGTATGTTGGAATTTTGACCTATGCAACGGACCCATCCGAAGCAGTGAGGGTTCTTTTACGTGCCTACGCCGTTCCGAGACACGGGATCCCCGTTTATAGTCCCTTCCGAAAGACTAGGCTGGGGTTACTTGGCTATATATACAACGTGTTAACCCACAACACCTGGCGAGGCTCTAAGCTGGTAATCGTCCCTCCACCTAGCGCTCGTCGGATTCGATGCTGGTCAGTCGCATGCCTTATTTACGAAACTGAGCTCTGTGTAATCTGCAATGTAAATTCTTGTGTAATATAAATATAGATTGCCTTTATTTTGTCATTTTAGCCTCTGAATCAATAAAAAATACGTTCTTTCCCTTACACATGTTCATGTGCATGTTTGAATCGGTAATGTTTACTGACCAAATTTAGCTTGCGCATGGACAGAAAGCAAGCTGAGAAAGTAAAAAATATAAATTTTATAAATATCAATGCTGAAACAAAAAGTTATGAATAATTGAATAATTGTTTTTAAATGTTTGAAATTCTTTACGAACTTGAGGTTTTGGATTATTTTTGATCACTGTTTAAAGTACATTCATGAAATGTTTTTGTATGATTTCATGTGTATAGGAAATAGCTTTACTTATATATACAAATTGTTCAGTACAACTGTGAGATGCATATATAAGTAAGTGATTTTTGATTACTCCGATTTATAACATGATGTGCATATATACTTAAAAAGGAAATACCTTGAATAGGGATGTGATTCTAATGGTGTGAGTCATAAACCTAATACAAGGTAGAAAGGTTAAGAAAAGAAAAGGAAGTTTCAAAATTATTATCATCGTTTATCATTGTTTATTGATAAGCCTTAAGCAAATACAAACACATAGCAAAATACATTCATAAACAATTGATATGAAAATTGTTCATTTATAAATATATCTAACTTTTGCTGTTACTAGTGGAAAAATGACAGTTGTACGGCAGATTTTAATATGGCACCACTCCATAGCACCACAATGACCGTGTGGTGCAGTGACGTCATTGAGGTCAGCCCATATCTGAAATATACACTGACCAGAAATGACCTTAAAGTAACCATTGATGACCTCTACACCTACTCAAATCCCCAGGGCTTGACCAGATGTAACCGTGCATTATAGCCCAGTGAGGGGATGGGGTTTAGTCCGGGGCCAATGAGTGCAATATTACAAAGATATCAGAAATATACCGTGTGACATATCAATCAACAGTTATTGGGGAAGGCTCAGTTACATCATAAGGTTCAGTCCAGATTTAAAAAAAAGCCCCCCCCCCCCCACAATGACATGAAAATGATCTTCAATGTAATCACTTAAGCCCCCCCCCCCCCCAAAAAAAAAACACACACACACACACCTGCATCCCCCGATCCCCGGATTTGATTGTTAACATCCATTTTGTATACACTGTTCGAGCCTCTTATATAATCAAACGTCTTCCTCTATAGTTCATTCACCACTATAGATGTTTGTTTACATTCCTTAACCCAATCATTAAATACATTATCCGAACGAGTTCTACCACGTACACTTTAATTATGTTATCTATATCTTAGTGATACACTTGACGAAGCATTTAAATGTGAATTTTGTGGGCAAAATTTCAGTCGAAAAGACAGTTATCTTCGACATGTAAAGTCCCATCATGCCAGTAGACATGACGGAGAAGCTATCCATACCAGGCGGCAAGGTGGTGGAATACTCGATGGTGCAGACATTTCAGAACACCAAGTCAATAACCCACCGATGACGAACAAACTTGTTTATTTGAGGAAGAGGCAATCAATGGAAATCTCATCACAATTTCCATGAAAGCAGAAGATCAGACGAAATATGATCCTTTGACTTTTCTTAAATCGAAAGAAGAATCCTTTTGATCACTACTGAAAAATGCCTTATTGAAGCGGCGAGGGATGAAGGTGTACATTACCATACAGGTGCGATTCTCCAAACAGAGAGGGGACCAAGTGGAGACAACCAATCCCTTTTTTCATGGACGGTACCATATCATCTTAAAAATAGAAGATATCGATATGTCAATAAAGGAAAGTATAAAAAAAATCATGACATCTTTTATAGAGTACCAGAGAGAAGGGAGTCATTGGTCTCTGGACAAAGTATTAGAAATTAACATTAGCCAACTACAGACCAATCAAGGGATCAAGCTTTGTTCCCCTACCGGCAAAAATAACAGCAAAGAAAGCTATTGTCAACTTTCAGAATTCCGACGATAGATGTTTCATGTGGTCCATTCTAGCAGCGCTCTATCCTCTTCAAGGACATCTTTTGAACCCGAACAGATTGTCAAATTACGTGAACTATATAGATGAACTGAACTTTACAGGGATCACCTTCCCGGTCAAAGTAGGAGACATTCCCTAATTCGAAAAGCGGAATGACATCTCCGTCAACGTCTTTGGTTCACAACAGTTATGGCATGTTAATCTGCTGTTGATATCCAACGGAAACAAGCAGCACTATTGTTAGATCAAAAGTCTCAGCCGTCTTTTTAGCGATCAAAGTAAACACGATGGTGAATGTCACAATCTGATCAAAACCAGATCTCTACATGCTCCCGATTTTGTTATGTCGCGTAGAGGATCTGGTATAACCCAGTAGACATCGACGTGCAAATGACCTTTCTAACTGACCAATCAAAAGATCGGCCTGAGAAATGTAGAGATGATGGGGGCATGCGGATGCATATGAACTTATCCTAAAACGCATACATGTAGTTCCGAAGAGATGACCACAGCGCACAGAACCAGCTATGTGTAAACATTGCCGCAGCGTTGGTTTACATGAAGACCGCGAGCTCCACCTGATTGGAGTTATTGTTGTCACGTACGATGAAAAAAAAACATCAACCGTGAACGTGTTATTTTGAAAAATAATTAAACATGGCAAAAAAGACAGAAATTAATACAACCTCTATTCATCATGTTTATATTTCAAAACTGGGAATTTTTCAAAGGGTTTATAGAATTTTTACTTGCTACTCCCTTCGAATCATGCTATCGTTTCATGTAGATTTTTGCTTCCATCTTACTGCGGCGACCAGTCAAGGAAAGGGCAATGTCACAAATAGAAATAGAAACAGCGACTTTTAATCCGTTCTTTTTCAACATAATTATTTCTCATTAATTCTCATTCTATTGAATTGAAAGGTACTGATTTTCAATTCGTAGAAAACCATTTGAAGTACTACGTACATATTGATGTTTGATTTTATAATACGATAAGATATCGTACTGCAAAGATCATACAGATCATTATGGCTCTGCGTCTTGTAATCTTGTGTAGTGATCCAGATGTGTCCGTCTGATAAGACGGGAAAGTTGGCCTGTGTTCATTTAATTCTAATTATCTTATGTTGGGCAGAATTTTTGCAGAACCGACTTGCGTTTGATACGCATATGAGGATTGGCTAAAGATTTTCGCTTGAAGCTTTTTTGATTGGACAGTGAAATTGCTCAGCTAAGGTCACCTGCACGTCGATGTCTACTGGGTTATACCATATCCTCTACGCGACATAACAAAATCGGGAGCATGTAGAGATCTGGTTTTAATCAGATTGGTGAATATCACTATTGGCACTACTGCATACATTGATTCACTAAGAAGGCCCTCCTCAAAAAGCACATCCCCTACTGTAAAGTATATGGAGCACAGCGGACAGAAATGCCATCTGAGGAAGATAATTGGTTGAAATTCAATGACGTTTCGAAACAACTGAAAGTCCTCTTTGTCGTTTATGCCGATTTTGAGTGCATCTTAGAAAAGATATATGGTTGCCAACCCAATCCATCAAAGTCCTCAACGATAAATCTAGCAAAGCATAAACCATCTGGATTTACTTATAAAGTCGTCGGTCTTCACGAGGATGTCACCGAGGATCTTACTTACAGAGGTCCAGATGCGGCTGACGTCTTTATAGATCACATGGCCGAGTTAGAGGAGCGCCTTATACATGTCCTCCGAAATTCTAAACCAATGGAGTTGACTGACGACGATTTTGAATCCTTCCAAAAAGCAACACACTGCATCATTTGTGGAGGAGAACTTGGTCATGACGTGGCACGTTATCATTGTCTTATCACTGGCAAATTCAGAGGAGCCGCATACACGTCGTGTAATCTTAATTATAAATTAAGAGAGCGAATTCCGGTTTTTTCACAATCTTCGAGGATATGATGCCCACCTTATCATGGAGGCTATCGGCAAAGTTAAAAGCCGACGATTGAACTGTATTCCACAGAACCACGAAAATACATTTCCTTCTCTCTGGGAAGAATGGAGTTTATTGACACATTCCAGTTTCTATCCACGAGTCTTCAGAAATTGGTAGAAAATATATCCGAGGAAGATGTATCAAAATTCAGCCTTCTACAAAGCTACATACAAAAAAGTCATCAAGGAAATACAAAGATCAAAATGGAATTATTGATTCAGAAAGGAATGTACCCTTACCGCTACATGCAATCCTTTTGTAGATTTAGCGAAACAAATCTACCTTCCAAAGAAGCCTTCTACAATGATCTAAGTGAAAGCCATATCTCAGAGGAGGATTACTTCCATGCTCAATTAGTATGGGATGTTCTCAACATCAGGAACCTCGGGGAATATCACGGTCTCTACATGGAGACGGATGTCCACCTCTTGGCAGATGTCTTCGAGAACTTTAGAACTCTTTGTTTGAACAAAACTCTATTAGACCCCGCCCACTTTTACACGTCACCCGGTTTGGCATGGCAGGCAGCTCCCAAGATGACAGGTATGGAACTGGAGTTGTTCACATATCCTGACATGCACTTGTTTATAGAAATAGGTTTACCGGGTGGTGTAGCCATGATTACAAAGATATATGCCAAAGACAATATTACCGGTCTGAAGGAGTATGATGCCGATAAGGACATCAGTAGTTTAATCTACCTCGACGCCAATAATTTATACGGATGGGGGATGAGTCAACCTTTGCCTACTCGTGATTTTGATTGGCTCAACGAAGAAGACATCAAAGCCTTTTACGTGAGTTCCATTTCCTCTACTGGCGACATCGGATACATCCTAGAGGTTGATTTAGAGTATCCAGAACATCTTCATGACCATTCCAATGATTATCCGTTGGCACCAGAGGCTTTAGAAATCAAACAGGAAATGTTGTCGCCGTACCAAACAAACTTCTCAAAGATCTTGGCATGAAAGCCACTAAATATCACAAACTGGTACCGAATCTACACGACAAACAGAATTACGTTTTACATAATCGAAATTTACAACTCTACCTTCCACTCGGCATGAAATTAAAGAAACTTCACCGGGTGTTGAGTTTCCAACAGAGTGCCTCGTTGAAACCCTACATCGACTTCATTACCAACATGCGCAAAGAGACCAAGAATGAATTTGAAAAAGACTTTTATAAGCTAATGAATAACTCTGTATTTGCATGATTTTGGCAAAACGATAGAGAATTTGAGAAAACTTGTCGACATTCAACTAGTTAACCAGGAAAAGCGATTACTCAAGCTGACTCAGAAACCGGAATTTAAATCATTTAAAATCTTCAATGAAGACTTGGCCTCTATCGAACTTCAAAAATCCAAGTTAATTCTAAACCGTCCAATCTACGTTGGTTTCAGCATCTTGGACCTTTCTAAAGTCTTAATGTATGACTTCAATTACAACTACATCAAGCTGAAATATGGGAACGCTGCACAACTGCTATTTACTGACACCGATTCATTAAGCTATGACATCAAAACCGAAGATGTTCAAGAAGAAATGGCGCAAGATAAACCTCTGTTTGACTTCAGCGGGTATAAATGGACCTCCCCCTTTACGATACTACCAACAAAAATGTGATAGGCAAAATGAAAGACGAGTTAAACGGTGCTTTCCTAGAGGAAGTTGTAGGATGAAGGGCCCAAATGTATAGCATCCTATTAACGAAAGGGAACAAACTGATGAAGAAATCGAAAAGTTAAAAGAAATGCAAAAATCCCAGGATGAAGAAGAAAAAGTTCTAGAAGAAAAGAAAAGAACGAAAGTGGACGAAGAAATCGAAGAGCTGATTGAAAGTGGAAAATCCCAGAATGAAAAGGAAAAAGTCATAGAAGAGAATAGAAGAGAATAAAAGAGCCAAAGGGGTAGTTAAAGTCGTCATCAAGTCCAAATTACGACATGATTTGTACACTCAGTGCCTGTTTAAAAAAGAATCGCAAATGGAGTCCATGAATCTTTTCCGCACCGACAAACATCAAATACATACGGTGAAAATCAACAAGACGACCCTCTCAGCATTCGATGACAAACGATATCTATTAGGAGATGGAATACATACACTTGCATACGGTCATTGGAGGACACTGACTTCATCGTGAGAAATAATTTTGTATAAAATGTATAAGTTAATATTTCGATCTAACTGTGAGTATCATCGACATAAACACAGGGAACATGACATCTATCATCAAAACTGTTCGATGTAACCACCCTCACAGGAACAACACAGCAGTCAAGCGTATCCGCCGCTGCCGCTGCCGAGCAGTCAAGCGTATCTACCGCCACCGCCACCGCCGCCGCTGCAGCAGCAGAGTATTGTTTTTAAACATCCCTTTACAGCCAACGTATCGGGTCCTACGGCATGCGGGAAGACTTATTTTGTCAAAACCTTACTGCAACGATGTATCAAGAAGATATCACCTTATTCTGAGAGAATTATTTGGTTGTATAAATGATAGCAGCCTTTCTATGACGAAATTAAAGGTACGGTGTATCCCCGAGTAGAATTTATACAAGGCATTCCCTTGGACATGGAACGGGATAATTTTATTCAGCCTAGCAATCGAAACTTGGTCATTTTAGATGATCTAATGTCATCGTCGGCCAAAGACCCTCGGATCAATGAGTTATTTACGGAGGATAGTCATCACAGGAATTTGTCGGTGATTGCCTTGAACCAAAACTTGTACTTTAACAAGGATCCCACCCAGAGAAGAAATTGTCATTATTTGGTCATGTTTAATGCCCCAGTTGATCAACAACAGATAATGACTTTGGCCAGGCAGATGTATCCAGGAAATCCTCAACATCTCATCCGTCATTTTAAGGATTCAACCTTGAAGCATTATGGGTATTTGGTCATTGACCTGAAACCTTTCACAGTCGAACATCTACGCACAGATATATGTGATCAATCAGATGATCCGAAGGACCCAACATGTCAGTTCGAAGACCAATCGGATCAGATAAATAAGGATGATCAAAAGGACATGGATCAGACGTGTTTTAAAGAAGAGAAAATGTATTCCTGTGACGACTGTGGTCTCGTCTTTGAAAACATACACGATGTACAAAGGCATGTCAAAACATGGTGTCCAAAAAACAGAAAAATAAAGCATGACGAGGACGATGACACAATCCACAAGAAGATGAGATTAGACGATGTCTCATCCGAAGAAGATAATGACTCAGCCGAAGATGATTATGATGGATTTGATTTCATCGTGAATGAAGTATGGGATGATCACAGCACACAATACGATCGCAAAATAAAGCAACTCATGGAAGATGACATGTCGAAGAAGGATGCCAAAGAAGAGGCTAGCGATATCATGTTATCAAAAGACCGGTCCCTATTCATGAAGAAATATAAAGGTTTTCTCATGCATATGCATGAATTTAATGCTAGCAGACTCCACAGGATGATCAAACAGGAGATAATAGAATTGGTTGCAGAGAAGGACGTGCATATAAACCAGGTCTTCGAACAAGTGATCAAACGTCACAGAACTGACTTTGACTCCTTCTTCGAAAACTATGATGAGAGCGATGACGAAGATGATAGCGAAGATGATATTGAAACCGAAAACAATAGTGAGTGAATGAATGAATGAATGTATATATACTTATATATTTCCATTGCAAAGTAATCCCCATGTTAAGCGCCCGTTAGGCAAACGGATTTATAAATTATAACTATGGTTGCCTACTATGACGTCACGCTTTAGTTTTGAAAGTACGGAGAATTTACCAACGTTCAGATACTTTTGACATTATGACATGCAATAGGCTCATTATTAATGCTAAACGGGGTGTCTGATAATTAGTACAAATGGAAATATAAGTAATGACTGTCCTACTTTGGCTGTTCATGGTAGTATAATTCTGGTTGGACACGTGCAAATTTTCACAGCACTATGTGGATTGTTTGGAAGACTTCAACACCAACTATAACTCCACATTCCATCGAACTATCGTCATTGCTCCCGACAAAGTCAATAAATCCAAAGAAACAAATCTTTGGTGGAAAATATATTGGCCTAAAAAGCCTTTGATCGTAGGGAAACGGAAACAAACTCAAAAACCCGTATAAATTCAAAGTTGGCGATCGAGTGAGGGTGACTCATATACGGAATCCTTTTACATGGGAATACGATCAAAAGCGGTCTGGAGACGGAATCCCCGTTTATCGATTGAAAGACTATTTGGACGAAGATATCATTGCACCTTTTATCAACAAGAACTGCAGAAAGTGGACACCAGAGAGGATGATGTGTTTAAAATGGAGACAACAATCAAGACGAATGGACGCGGAAGAAATAAACAATATTTCGTGAAATGGCTTCATTGGCCCTCTAAATTCAATTCTTGGATTAAAGCTGACTCTATTGAAAACAATTCATAATACTATTGTATTTTGTATGTATATAACATGCTTGATATATGTGAATAAATGGAATGAAATTGCAATCATGTCTTGTTTTTCATTTTCTGAAAATCTATTTTTTCATACATAATCTACATTGCGATATACTCTTCTAGTAAGTTTTGTTTTTTTTTGCACCGAATGACCCCGAACCATCCCCGGGCTGTTATGTACTCCTCGAGACCTTTCCTTTGATATGTCACACGGTATACTTCCTATAACTTTGTTATATTGCACTTAATGACCCCGGACTAACCCCCATCCCCTCACTGGGCTATAATGTACGGGTACATCTGGTCAAGCCCTGGGGATTTGAGTAGGTGTAGAGGTCATCAATGGTTACTTTAAGGTCATTTCTGGTCAGTGTATAGTTCAGATATGGGCTGACCTCAATGACGTCTCTGCACCACACGGTCAGTGTGATGCTATGGAGTGGTGCCATGTTAAAATCTGCCGTACAACTGTCGCTGTTGTTGCATACATTTTTGGTCTGTGAATACATCTAAATGTGATACAGATCAGATTCGAGTTTGATTTAGATTGACCCATTTTTACAAGAGTTATGGCCCTTGGGATTAGCAAATTTAATGAAGTTTCAGTTTCTGGACTTTGGTTTGAATCTATTGCAGTTATAAAAATTATTTTGGTATATGAATGTTAAACGTCTTAAAATCCAACATCATCATTTAAGAACAGATAAATTTGCCGCATGGACAAGAAAGGAGGGGATCTCCAACAACACCTAGTTGCAGCATCAACAGCAACCTCCCAAAACACCCACTGTAAAACACAAAAATGACACGCACAGAAAGAGACGCAGTAGTACAATGAACGTCAAATCACAGAAAAACATAAAACACAAATGACTACACATAAACCAACTAGACCAATGGGCAAACGGTGCCGACTTAGGACGGCCATCTGCCTCGTCAGTAGCAGACGGTGTGGTTATCCTGGATAACGTGCGCACAACCCTCCCACTATTCCGATTACCCAGAGGTCTCGAAGAACGTACAATTGTTGTGTAAAACAACCTCCTCACTGTCAGATGACCACACACAAACAAGACCGCAAGACGCAGGGGCCCAAGCAACACAGATGAACATGTAAATTGATATAAAAAGAGGGCATGCGTAATACGACCTGTGCTCTGCCGGCTGTAGCGAGCAAATGTATGTTATCACCCGAGGAGTCCGACTGACATTCAGAGAGGACAGGTGGTCGGGGCCCTGTCTTCTCTAAAGACGTTTGGACAGGGCCCGTCATGGAGTCCAGTCATAGTCAGTCAGCGTGCAAGTATTAAGGATGCGCTGGTACAAGACTGTAGATTGGTCAAGTACCAAGCCTAGTGTCCGTCTGGTGACATTAGGATCATATCCACGGTATAAGAGGCGTTTGATGATTCTGACGCATTTTCGATAGTAATTCTGTCTACCTTTGATCCTTCTAATTTAGTTGATCATGTCACCATAAAATGCAGGTTGCGAAATACCCAAAGTAATATACTCTGTTGCTTGTATGGGTCCGAATTTCAAAAGTAGTTGACAATAATTTTTGTAAAATTTCCATAATGTCTTGACAAGTTTGTGAAAGCGAAAACCTTGACCTAAAAGTTTCTTTGTTATTTGTAAATTTCTATCATGAAAATCCAAAACATCAGTACATGCTCTAGCATACCGGATGAGCTGCGAAATGTAGATACCATAAGACGGTAATCTAGGAACATCACCGTCAAGCCAGGGAAAATTTACTATATTGAATCCAAAGTCATCTCTTTTGTCATACACCCTTGTATGAATCTCTCCATTAATGATTTTGATATTCAGGTCCAAAAATGGTGTTTCTGTGTTTGTGACATTCGCCTTGTTTAGAGTCAGTTCCTGTGGATAAATGACATTTTTATACTTTTCAAAAACAGGATTGTCGATAGTAAGGATATCATCCAGGTACCTAGAAGTACCATTGAAACATTTCACATCATCATGTTTTCTTTGTTTTTGAAGATTTTGGATAAATTCTTTTTCATACGTGAATAAAAATAAATCTGCAACAAGAGGCGCACAGTTAGTACCCACAGGGATCCCTACAACCTGCTTGTAGAGATTGTCACCAAATCTTACATAAATGTTGTCCAAAAGAAAGGACAAGGCAATACAAAGGTCACTACATGTCCATGATTTATATGATTTGTATTCTGTATTGGAAAAGAAACCCTTTGATTCAGATGTACAAATATAAGTTTTACCCTCTCGGTTAAAGCACAAGACATGCACGTTTGGAGAACTCAACCCTCGTCAGAGATCCTACAATTAAAAATTGTAGTATGGCCAAAGAGTGTGAAAGTTATTATGTCCTAAAATGTACCGAATGACGTAGCTTGAGGCAGGGGATATGATGCTACAATACCCACGCTCTAGAATTTGCATAAGAAATGATCAACCGAAGTTGATTGAATTTAGCTATATGTGCCCTCATGGACTCCTGGTCCACAAGCAGCGATATTCACCAAATCGTTCAAATGTTAAACGTCGTCAAATCCATTAGCATCAATTAAAAGCAGAAAAATTCAAAGCATGGACTAGGCATGCACGTTCCGGGTATTTAACTCTCGTCAGAAATCCTCAATCCAAACTATGATGTTTCAGTACCTCTTTGACAGATAATTACAAATTAATTGCAAATTGATAATTCGTTTAGTCAATACTTAGAATGTCAAATCTAAGCAGCGTCGCCTACAAATACTTCTATTCTACAAAAACATTATGGAGATTCTAATTATACAATGGAATTAAAATCAAAAGATGTCAACAAAGAAAAAGTGAATCCCCAACGGAAACTTGTGTCACCAAAATGATGCTTGAATTCTCATAAAACTTTAAAGGAAACAAGTACTCAAGGGGCCTCCTCTATAATTGTTTTCCTGCACGTCAGATGAACGATGTGCCCCCTTGGGCCTCTTGTAATGGTTGCAGCTTGTCGGAAGTAATATTTTAACATGTTTAAGCGCGCACACTTCATACTATACCAACACTTTACAATGGTCCATCTATTGACTTGTGTAGGTTTGACATTGAAATTTTTTGTTCATATATAAGCGAAACTGGTGTTATTCGAGGTCAACATACAAGCCAATGCGAAATGTCAACGAGAGAGAGATTAAATAAAAGATTTTCAGGGATAAACATGTTAATTAATTCTAAGCATATTTCAAGGGAAGCTCAAGTGAGTCTTTACACGCCCGTTACTTCACGGGACGTATAATGGTATGGCTATGTCCGTCTGTCTATCTGTCTGTCCGCTTAAGGAAGCTTGAGAATGCGTCAACGGATTTTCATGCTATTTTCATGATTCTCAGCGAGCTGAGCACAGACTGTTATATGCATGCCATAGAATTTGTTAGATCCATTTTCATAGAATTTGTTTTACAAAAACTGTATTGTTTGTGATGCCATCTTACAGTGAGAATGTTCATACAACATGCACAATTGAGCGTCCATCGAGACCTCTGTGTATCCGGATAAATGGGAGTCTTGCGGCACGTAATCCGGATAACCATACCATTTGCTAATAGCAGGTTGCCGTTCAAATTTAAGTCTACGCTGGGTGCATATTTGTTTCCTCCCTTTTATGTGTTGTCATCAATGTTTCAGTGTTTGATGTTTCAGTACGTCTCTTTCGATTATTTTGTATGATGTTCTAGAGAATATTGTTGTGTCTTTTTGCGATTTGTATGAGTAAAAGAAGATCCTGACGATAATCTCAGTTGAAGATTTGCATGATATCATATATGTGTCACTTTCTTGTGGGTTTGTTTCACTGGGTGACTGCAGGGTGGTCATGCTGGAGATCATTCCCTTTTCTTTTCTATGTATTACGAACATTATCATTTTCACAGATTTTGGCCCTATCTATTTGTTTGATATGCTGAGTTTACGTAGTTTGCAGGTGAGCGATTGTGGTCCTCTTGGACCTCTTGTTTATACTTATACTTATATTTAATTCTATCCACAGGAAAAATATGCATTTCTTAATGAATGTGTCTATTTCATAATGACGTCATGCTCATTAAGTATCACTCTGGTTCTTGTAAAGCTATTGGAAATTAATTCTAATTATACTTCCAAAATTTTTATATATACATTGCATTTCCATATTGAAAAGAATGAACATGAAAGAAGTACCTATCAGTCTCAAAGTCGAGAAGGCCAGGCAATTATTAACCTCTTGTGGATGAATTTTTTTCAAAATCTAACAAAAGTATCTACAATGCCCAGAAATAATTTTATGATGAAATGAGGAAAATTGAATTTAGGATGAAAATATTACAAGGCTTCACGTTTCCAATTTATTTTATCAAAAATCTTCAACAAAGTGACATCCTGTTCCTGTTGTGTAAATTTGTTAACAAAGATACTGTGATAAAAGTTGAATTTTCGATTTTATTAGTGCAAAAATTTAATCAATACGTTTGCTTTTAATAATGTTGCAGCATTTTGAATGAAAGGGTTTGTGACGCCATTTTCCCCCGATAATGTCAAAATGACGTCGTTGTTTGCTCACGAATAAAACCCCGTAGTCAATATTTCTAAAAGTGGCATAATTTCTTCAAATGACGTCGACTTTTTTTCAAACTTCAGCTGGAGATTCTATTTTATAGATCAATCAGTTTATCAAATATTGTAAACATTTAAAGACTGTACTTTTCCTAGGAAATGAGAAAACAAATAATGCCACTGCCATCTTGGTGTTCAAACCCTTCTTAAATTTTTTTTCAGTATTTTGACAATATATATAATATATTCCACTTTTTCAGACTATTGAGAGGAAGCCGCCTTTCGATTTTCATATTCATCGAATGAATTTGTCGTTACAGAGTCATGGACCTTAAAATTTTGGTAGTATGAAAACATATTTAAATAATTAAAATTCATTTGAAGTCTATTTTGGTCGAAATAATTGAAAATTTGTATGCTTTAAGAAGAAAGAATGTTCTTTCATAAATGTAACTATCTTTTTGGTCGCATAATTGAGAAATAAATGTAATGCGAGGGGGTTGTATGTATTGTCAATATTGAAATATATGTTCTATAGTACCAATTTTATTGCATTAGACACGTGTTTCGGATGTTTCAATCCTCGTCAGTAGTACTTCATGCCAAACAGTTTAAATAAAGCCAAAGTGAATTTTTCCGGCGCCATCTACAATAAGAGCTTTAATTTCCTTGAATGAATGACATTTGTACACTTTGATCAGACTGTAGAGAGAGGGCTGACTGTCGATTTTCAGGTTCAACCGATCTGTCTATACAGAGTTATGGGACTTAAAAAATCATTTAAAGTCTATTTTTGGTCGAAAAGATTTGAACATTTCTATGCTTCAAGTTGAAAAGATGTTTTTTCTCATATATGTAACTGGTTTTTAATTTCTTTGTCGCATGATTGAGAAATCAGTGTAATGCGAGGGGATTGTGATAAACGTCCTCAAATTAAATAACATCATTTAAGAACAAGCAACACAAATGAATATGTAAATGGATATCAAAAAGGGCTTATGTAATACAATCCGTGCTCTGCCGCCCGTAGCTCATGTATGTATTTACCCGAGGAGTCCGACTGGCATTGAGACAGGACAGGCGGTCGGGGCCCTGTCTTCTCTAAAGAGGTTTAGACAGGGCCCGTCATGGAGTCCCGTCGTCATAGTCAGTCAGTGTGCAAGTTTGAAGAATGCGCTGGTACAAGACTGTAGATTGGTCAAATACCAAGCCTAGTGTCCGTCTGGTGACATTAGGATCATATCCATGGTATGAAAGGCGTTTGATGATTCTGACGCATTTTTGATAGTTATGATGTCTATCTTTGGTCCTTCTGATCTTGTTAATAATGTCACCATAAAATGCAGGTTGTGAAATACCCAAAGTAATATACTCTGTTGCCTGTATTGATCCGAATTTCAAAAGAATAATACGGAAGTGTTCCAACTCTATACCTTCATGAAGAAAATTCCAAACCAATTTGCACAAGACACGTATTTCAGAAGTTGACAATAATTTATATAAAATTTTTAGAAAATTGACAAAAGTTGACAATAATTTTTGTAAAATTTTCAGAAGTCGTTTCTAGTTTGTGAAAGCGAAAAACTTGTACTAAAAGTTTCTTGGTAATTTGTAAATTTCTAGAATGAAAATCCAAAATATCAGTACATGCTCTAGCATACCGCATGAGCTGTGAAATGTAGATACCATAGGACGGTAATCTAGGTATATCGTCAAGCCAAGGGACATTACTATGTTGAATCAAAAATCATCTCTTTTGTCATATACACTTGTATGAATCTCTCCATTAACAATTTTGATATTTAGGTCCAAAAATGGTGTTTCTGTGTTTATAGCGTTTGCCCTGTTTAGAATGAATTCTTGTGGATAAATAAAATTTTTATACTTAAAAAACCCCCAGGATTGTCGATAGTAAGATTGCCCTTTACACCACAATTGTACGCTCTTCGAGACCTCTGGGTAATCGGAAACCTGGGAGGGTTGTACGCACGTAATCCAGGATCACCACACCTTCTGTTATTTTCGTGGCACCGGTTGCCCATTGGTCTCATTGGTTTATGTGTAGTCCTTTGTGTTTGATGTTTCTGTGCTGTGCGTTGACGTTCCTTGTCCCTTTTGCGCTCTTCCTGTGTTTTTCTGCTCTGTGTTAAGAATATCATCCAGATACATGGAACAACATCCCTTCATCGCCTGCATATGGCGTGTTCAAATCTCAGTTGATACACGATGCCAGAGCAAGTACCAAATATACACATTTTATTCTGAGCGCTAGGCGTCCTTCAGATAAGCTTCTCAGTCAGGGATACGTTTGTGACCGACTAACCTGGTCACTGAGGAGGTTCTACGGTCTATATGGGGAACTCGTCATACACTATGATGTCCCACTCTCCAGAATGGTGGATGATATTCTATCATAGACAATTTGAACCATCCAACCGCCGAATATACTTGAATTTTCCGAAATGGAAGTCACCGGATGTGGCAATTCTACCGCATTGAATCGATGGGTGCTGCATGCAAGCAGGAGATGCTGACTCTTCCTAGGCACCTGGTCTTACTCCCATTTTCATACGGTGGATGTTTTTCTTTGTTTGCATTGATTCTTGTTTTATTCTGATTTTGTATGCCTTCGATATGAGATTTTCTGAATTATCCATAGTAAATCGATGATACATGTACACTGCAAAAGTCGATTTTTAAATCTCTCTGTTATATGTTCTATATGTACATTGTGAAGTTTCAATTTGGGAAGTATACCCATAATTTCGAGAAATAAGTCTGATAGTCGGCCACAAAATGACCTTGAAAATTCCCCGTGTGGCAAAAGAAATATTTTCTTGCCAAAGCAACTTCTTCTTTCTGGCGAATTCATTTAAGTCTACACATGTATTTACCTTTTTGAATAAGATCTATGTCCGAATAGTAGTGTGAGTGTCCCCGGGCGGGCCTCACCTAACCCTAACCCTATTTGTAGTCCTTTTAAATTTGTTTATTTATTCATTTATTTATTGTACATATAGTTTTTACAAAATTATATACATATCTGTAGAAAATTAGCCCCCTTCCTTTTCGCCTCTCTATAATTACGCTGTTTTCATGACTAGAACGAAGTACGAAATGTTAGCGTTACAGATGTATATTCGAGTTACTGATGGTTTAGGGTTGGGGTTAACCCTCGTGTCTGGTGCATGAAAATTGGTTTGAAATTTTCTTCAAGAAGGTATAGAGTTGGAACACTTCCGTATTAGAGATGTTGGGCAAGCCGAACTTGTACGTGTACGCGTGCGTCAAAAATTTGTTTATGACGTCATCACATTTTGCGTTCCACGAACCTGTGTTACACTTTACATGTTCGGTAATAGGTGTAAAGCAGTAAGTACACGTTTTTGATTACTAGTAGATTTTATAAGCAACTTAATGCAGCTAACCTATTAGCGTATACATGTACTTTCTGAATATTCGAAGGATTTGCAAATAGAATGTATCATATTTTAAAGGAGAACCCTCAGAGTTGACCAAAAATTTTATTCTTGAATTTTAATTTTTGTGTTATATACATCCGATTACTTTGAATAGAAAAGAATAATTCACTGTCTTTGCTGAATGCCCCTTACCTTTAGAATCTAAACGCCAAGTTATTGACGAATACGCAGTTGTAAACAAAAGATAAATAACGTCACAAAAACGTATACACGATTTACACGTACCATTACGCGTTGTGAATAAGCTCAACCGCATAACGTCAACGTGTAAACAAAGAACGTGTTAATACACGTGCGAGTTCTAGTACACGTACCAGTTGGGTTTGCTCACGAAGAGGCGCGGCTTTTGACCTAGTGACCTTTGGTTTGACCTTTGACCTACTTTTAAAATGTAAGGGGTATTGCTTTGATATTCCACGGAAAGGTTTCACATGACCAGAACTTTCATTTGATACCATGGCTATCGACCCAGTGACCTTGACCTTTGACCTACATTTGAACTATAAGGGGAAGAGCTTTGCTATTTAACATACAAATTCCTCATGACCAGATTTTTCATTTGATACCCTGACTTTTGACATCGTGACCTTTTTAATGAGGCATGTCACACATTATTGCCTTCAATATTTATATATTTTTCATATATCGTGAGAATGTTTTTTTTCAATCTGATTTCGATGTTTGTGTTTGACTTTCATTCACTGATTATGATTGAGGATTCATGGTGCAAAACCTTTTCTATCTATCTATATTTGACTTTATTCATATTTGAATATGAATGTTAACATAATTCTCTTATTGTCTCTATGACAAATATGGACAATGACCATACCCAAATGCACAATACAAAATCGATAATTCAGAAATTCACAAACCGAAGGCATGCAAAATCAGGATAAAACAGGAACCAAAGCAAACAAAGAAAACCCTTAACAATATGAAAAGAAACGAACTCCCAATTAGGAGTAAGACCAGTTGCCCAGGAAGAGTCAGCATCTCCTATTTGCATGCAACATCCGCTGCTTCAGTTCGGTAGAAACGTCACATCAGGTTACATCCATTTCGGAAAATACAAGTATAGTCGGATGACATAGAGTACAATCTTTGGTTGGATCGTTCAAATGGTCCGAGAAAGAATATGATTGACCATTCTGGACAGTGGGACATCATAGTGTATGACGACTTCCCATATCAACTTTAGAACTACTTTTGATTTTGATAGAATTAGAGTTTCATAAGAAATCAATAAAATAGAAATATTTGACTTATCACTATATGCATATATACAAGTTCAATCACCTTTTTAACAGACTTGAGGTCCTTTAGCTTGGTGTAAGAGTATAATCAATTATGGCTACTCCACAATACTCTACAACATCGGAAACAACAAATGCAGGTCGTGCAAGTCGAGTCCTGCTTGGCCCATGCTCCGCCCAGCTACGGGACCTTCTACGGGACCATGTACCACCACAAACATTCCCACAAATCATCAGACAAAAGATGGCAAACCATAAATGGACTAAACCCCAAAGAGACCTCATTTTACCATCAACAGGGCAGTATTCTGGAAATTACAGCGATTTTGACATATCTCTTTTGTACACGCTACTCAGAAATCTATGTAACATCCCAAAACATAAAAATGGCTGGGGGAACGATCCTGATCCCAATGACATGTCACTCGCAGCCAACATAGAAAGGATCCGGATCTGCAGGAATCGACTTGGACACGCATTAGATTTCTCATTGTCAGATTTAGAGTTTAACGATATCTGGTCAAGTATATCAACTGCAGTCATTGAGATAGACAAAGTCCTCAAAAGTAATCAGAAGCACAAAAAGGATGTAGATAACCTTAGGTATAAATCGATGGACTCCGAGATGGCTAGTTATTTTGAAGAAAATCTTCAAAGGCAGTATAAGGAAGACATAGAAATAAAATCACAAATATCAGAGAGCCATAACGTCTTGGGTAAACAATTAGACGGTATGTAAAAATAAAAAATTTGAACAAGTAACATAATTGATATGCATTATAATGTTCATTCAATGATTTTTTTCTAATAAGAAAGAACAATACTGTGAAAAAAAATGACTCCATCTAAATAACACGGCAGAACCGTCTGCCCTGGTTGAAATAAAACAAATAAAAAATGCATTTCTATTGATAGAATAAATCATTTTTCTTTCTTGTCAAAATATCGTTATATTACTTAATCGTTCTTCTCTAAAAAGATATAAGATCAAACCAGGACATGATTGCTAAACAGTTTGAAACATGGACGAAAGATCAACAAAGAAACGGAAGAAGCACAAAAATCGAAGGTAAAGAAGCAGACCTGTATAAGTCACATTCAGGTGCTTAGACTCATTATGTTTTCATATAGATTTAGATGAATGTAACATTTATGCAAGAGACGGGAATGATCTCCAGCATGACAACCCTGCATTCACCCAGCGGAATAAACCCACAAGAAAGTGACACACAAACTCCATATCGCAAAAAGACACAGCAATATTCAATAGAACATCATACAAAACAATCGTAACAGACATACAGAAACATTAAACATTGATGACAACACATAAGATAAACATCAAAGAAGTACCTAACCGTTATTCAGTCTCAAAGCCGAGAAGGCAAGGCAAAATCGTGAGAATTCCCATCGAAACAGTTGCCAAAGGAAGTAGACCAATGTGCACCCGACGCCAACTTTTGGCGGCCATCTGCTTTATCCTGATTACTTGCACACAACCCTCCCACTTATCCGGCTACACAGAGGTCTCCATAGACAAACAATTGTTGTATAACATAAAACATCTCACTGCAAGGTGACATCACGAGCAAGATAGTAAAATACAGCGGCCTCTTGTAACACAGATTCTATGTAAATTAATCAAAACATTCTATGGCATGCATGTAGCAGTCTGTGCTCTGCTGGCTGAAGCGAGCCCAAGATTAGTCACCAGAGAAGTCTGACCAACTTTCGGATAGGATAGAGTATCAAGATCAAGGGTTCTCTGACTTGTAAGATTTCAACAAGGCCCACCATGTAGTCCCGTCGTGACGGTTGACCAGTGTTGGAAAAGACACTGGTACAAAAGTGTAGATTGGTCAGTACCATGCTCAGTGTTTTTGTGATGACTTTAGAATAAAGATAAAAAGATCCCAAAAGACTATAACAATATCTAATGAATGAATAATGCAACAACTCTATTTTTGCAATAACTCGACAACGGATAAATATCGTTAAAATTACATCCGAATCGCTAGTTTTAAACTGAAAGCTTTGTAGTTTTTGTAATGGACACATAAAAAAGTAAAAGCTGCCACACCAAATTGATCTTTCGTTCGTCGGATTTCAAGCTTCCGGTTTTCTCTCGTCGAATATTTTTTTTAATTAAGCCCGCTCTATTTTCGAGTTCGGATTGATTTTAACTGAAACCACCTATAAAGATGTAAAGATACGACTTCAATTTCAGCATCATAAACTTTCCTTTTCCGAGTAGTAACATTTCTTCATCGCCTCCTTATGGCATGTCAATATCTAAATTATACGCTATGCCAAAGCAAGTACCAAATATACAGATTTTGTTCCGCGAGCTAGTCGTCTTTCAGATAAACTTCTCATGTGACCGACTTACATCGTCACTGAGGAAGTTCTACGGTCGATACAGGGAATTCCATTTGTTACTTGAGTAGCAGATGGCCGTCCCAAGTCAGGACCGGTTGCCAATTCGTCTCGTTGGTTTATGTAGTATTTTGTGTTTAATGTTTACATATCGTATGTCTCTTTTCGTCTCTTGCTGTATTCGTCTTCTCTTTGTTATCACCTCGGATGTTTTGGTGCTTTGTTGTTGGTACTACAACCAGATCTGGTTGGAGATCCACTTCCTTCTTTCGTCATACACTACGATGTCCTTCTGTCCAGAATGGTGGATGATATTCTGATATTCATCCCACCTCTGAATGTACTTGTATCTTCCGAAATGAAATTTAACGGATGTGACAATTCTACCGAATTGAAGCGAAGGGTGTTGTATGCAAGCAAGGGATGCTGGCACTTACGGGGCACCTGGTTTTACTTCCATATTGAGTGTATGCTTCTTTGGTTCCGGTTTTAACCTGATTTTGTTTGCTTCGGTTTGTGATTTTGAGGTTGCTGCAACTTGGTGTTTTTGGAGATCCCCTCCTTTGTTTTATATTAACACTAATGCCGTGTTGCAGTGTGGAGTTGATGACACAATTCCCCGCGACCCGATGTTTTAACTGTTGTAATTCCAATTGCGCAAGAAGTTTAATTCTAAACATAACCGAAAAAATATGCCGAAACCCCAGCTAAGGACAGAGCTATGCAATGAGGGAGATATCCCTTAGTTTTAGAAATTTAGGAGCAATTTGATGAAAGAAATTAAGAATTTCAATGCAGTGCGTAAACACACAAAAAAGCGAGCGATATCTTCGGGTACATACAGTCCACCAGCAACGATAACAGCCTAGTGGTTGAAATTGTTAATATTGAAATATCTGTTCTATAGTACATTTTTTTTCTAGACATATGTTTCGGATATTGTATCCTCGTCAGCACTTCATGCCAAACAGTTTAAAACAAAACCAAAGTTAATTTTCCTGGTGCCATCTACAATAGACTTTTAATTTCCTCTTGCCAAAGTGAACGGCTCCAAATCCTATGCAGGGTTTATTCTGAAGCGGATTTAAGTGAAAAGTATGGCCGAAGTCGTTGGCGGCTAAGCGCAAGGAGTTTAATTCTAAACATAACCGAAATAAAAGCGAAACCCCAGCTAAGGACAGAGCTATGCAATGAGGGAGATACCCCCTGAGCGATATCCTCGGGGACTTACAGTCCACCAGCAGCGATAAATCATTAGAATTTCCATGGGAATGGTTGCGAACCTAGGAATGAATTTTATTCCGAAATGAATAACATTTCAAAGTAATATATTCTGTTGCTTGTTTGGATCCAAATTTCACAAGAAGTTGACAATAATATTTTTTTTAATTTTCGGAAAGACGTTTCTTGTTTATATAAGGGAAAACCTTGACATAAAAGTTTCTTCGTATTTTGTAAATTTCTACTATGAATAACTAAAAACATGTTTTCTTTGCTTTTGAAGATTTTGGATATATTCTTTATCATACGTGTATTAAAATATATCTGCAACAAGAGGCGCACAATAAGTTCCCAAAGGGATCCCTACAACCTGCTTGTAGAGATTATCACTACATCTTATATAAATTTTGTCCAAGAGGAAGGTCACAGCAATACACAGGTCCCTACATGTCCATGATTTGTATAATTTGTATTCTGTAGCGGAAAAGAAACCCTTATATTCAGATGTATGAATTTCCCCTTTCAATCATAGCACCATTTAATGATCGAGTTTGGATAAAGAATAATTCATTTTGTTGTGAGGAAGTGTGGTGTACATATTTGAAAGTCGTACTAAGAAATTGTATTGGCGTACGTGTTCCTTTTTCGCCGTAAGTGCTGACGTCAGATTTCTAGACAAAATTGTAGTTGAGCAGATGTGTTGTTGAGCAGTTGCTAGAATTAGCAATGTATCGAAATTTGTAGGGAGATTAAACAGATTTAGAATGCAGTATATGCAGAAAATGAAAAAAAAAATCACTGTCATGTTTGCTCAAAATTTAAGGGACACTAGTATTGCTTTTGAAGTAACATGAAGCCATTCCATACATATATTAATTCAAATGTTTTCTATTTCATGAAGTGTTTAACACCAAAAACACTCAATGCAAAAACACAGAGCAGACATGCATAGAAACATTTAACACGAAAAACTACACATATTCGAGACCAATGAGCGATCAGTTTCGATTTAAAAGAAAGGAGGGTATCTCCAACAACACTAGGTTGCAGCACCCACAGCAAAATCCCAAAACACCCAATGCAAAAAAAAAAACACAGAGCAGACACCCACAGAAAGGGACGCAAAAGGGAAAAGGAACACCAACTCGCACCATAGAAAAATTAAGCATAAATGACCACACATAAACCAACGTGACGAATGGGCAACCGGTGCAGACTTACAATACGCACCAAAGGATTTACAACGAGATTGCGTTGATGGAGTAAGCTTACTCCATCATTCCTCGAAGTAATTTCGCTATCTTCCCCCTTGCTCATTTGTTTACTCCATGTACAACGCGATATCCGCTACGAGTTTCTTCCAATATACACCAC
The DNA here is from genome assembly GCA_033119305.1 of Pinctada imbricata. Lineage (NCBI taxonomy): Eukaryota > Metazoa > Mollusca > Bivalvia > Pterioida > Pteriidae > Pinctada > Pinctada imbricata. Next base: position 44,219,349 of record VSWD01000002.1, read on the forward strand.
GTGGCTTTTATGGGCGGAGATTGATGGATTGAAGACGGTGCTTACTTGGATGCGTAATTCCCTCATCATCGGCTAAAGTCGCGATAGACATGTATTAGATTTTCTTTTCATAACACTCTTCTGGTAGAGGGAACAAACAATATTAGATACATGACAAATACTTTGATATGTGATACAGAAAATAATAACGAAAAGCAATACACAAATCGATCATTTGAAATAACAACCTAATTCATGTAATTGCACGTTCATATACAAATCGCAAGTGAATGAAATCGATGGAAAATATTTTTTGAAAAAAACCTTTAGAAATATATAATGTACATCTACCTTAAAATGATATGAAATAATATCCACTTTATCTACAAGGTTTTTATCTTATCTTTTATTCATTCAGTCACAGGTATATCCAACCGTTATTACTGAATATAGGGAAATAATATACCGTAATGCTACAAAACAGTCCAGAAAAGTAAATAATCCGAAGGAAGGAAAGATAGGAAAGGTAGAACTGTCACATCCGGTTACTTCCATTTCGGAAGACATAGAGTACAATCTTTGGTTGGATTGTTAAAACGGTCTATGACAGAATATATTAGTTTCGAGGAGGAAAGTTTGATAGCTATTGTATGAAAAAAACTAGCTAGACGTACTTGTCGCTGTTGGTTATTTACCTAGGATTTAACTTACAAATACAAGTACATGTCCGACATTCATTCATTGTGTATTGAAGACGAACTTCAAGATTCATTCATATTCTAACTTCAAGTAATTCAACTTATAAAAATATTTCAATTACTTCCTCACCTGTCAAACGTGACGTATCAATTTCATGCTTGACCGAACGGCGCTATCGTTGGAATCTATTGTGCCCTTATGGTTAAACAGACATATCCCCGTGGTAGAACAAAACGGTGCAGAAATTTCTTTTATCTATATCGCGTATGCACACACTTGTTGTATTAAGATGTCTTTTGACCTACAAAGGTGACTTCTACCCTCAAAGATATACTGATAATTGCACGCAACGGCGGTAGACATGAACTGCTACATGCTCTCTCTTCAGTTCCAGCAGTTCAATTAAAATTTATCTTGGATGAAGCACTGGTTGCATTCTTAAGAAACACTGATTGATTCAGGCTAAACATCATTGTTGCATTCGCACAAGATAAACTATATCCTTTGGTTAAAAACACCTCCCCTAAAAGACGATTCATAAAAATTCCATTTATTAACAAAGGATTTGATCTTCTGAATATCTCTAATATTTTTCGGGATCATCGCGTACAAAGTGCCATTCCTCAATATTTTGAAAATTTAGAACCTCCTCTTATTTGTTACAAATATAAGAGACCTATTCGAAATTTCGTTTTTAACTACAACAAAGTTACAAAAGATCCTAAAATTCTTGAATCATGTCCTGCTTCTTGAGAATGTGCAACGTCTGAATATCTATATAAACCAGCTGGTCATATTATTACAGGTGACTTTTCAATTATCAAAGACAAGCAGCTCCGTGGTCTTCTCAAAAAGGGACCTAAATTTAGAATCCCATCCAAGATAGATTTCATTAAATGTCGCGAAGTGCTACAGGAAGCTTTAGATAACTATACCAAACGATGGTGTAAATCGGAAGGAGTCGAATCGCATGCTCTGAATGACTGGAAAAACCTCATTTTGGATATTACCGATATTCGAATAGATAACTACGACAAAAATCCTCATTTTTTTGAAAATCCAATTTCCAGAATCTGAAAGATATTTCAAATCCAAGTTACGTAATTTACATGAAAAATATGTCTTCGCGCCTGCAGACAAAGCAGCCAACAATACCATAATTATTTGAAAACGCTACTACATATCAACTTTAGTTTCGGAACTTTCCTCTACTAATACTTATATCGAAAGCAACGAAAGTGTTCCCAATATTTTGAACAAACATAACAGTGAAATTTCTTCTTTTAACATCCCTATTTCTAAATTTGATCTCCCTACAATATACTGTATACCAAAACTTCACAAGTCTCCTTACAAATTTCGATACATTGCTAATTTTAGCAACTGCTCAACAACAATTTTGTCGAGAAATCTGACGTCAGCTCTCACTGCTATAAAGGAACACGTGGCAAAATACTGTGAAACTGTCATGAACAGGATTGGCGTAAACTTCTTTTGGTCTATTAAAAATTCAGGGGATGTGATTGACAAAATGAAATCAAGAAATTTTGAAGCAAATACGATATCTTCATACGACTTTTCTAAGATGTACACCACGCTTCCTCACGACAAAATAAATGCTCGACTGTCCAAACTCATTAAATGGTGTTTTGATCGAGAGGGGAAAACTTATCTTTGTACTTCTTAATCGAAGGGTTTCTTTTCCGCCACAGATTACAAATCATACAAATCATGGACATGTGGTGACCTGTGTATTGCCTTGTCCTTCCTTTTAGACAATATTTATGTAAGATTTGGTGAGAAACTCTACAAGCAGGTTGTAGGGATTCCAATGGGTACTAATTGTGCGCCTCTTGTTGCAGATTTATTTTTATACACGTATGAAAAGGAATTTATCCAAAATCTTCAAAAGCAACGAAAAAATGATGATGTGAAATGCTTCATTGGTACTTCTAGGTACCTGGATGATATTCTTACTATCGACAATCCTGCTTTTGAAAAGTATAAAAATGTTATTTATCCACAAGAATTGATTCTAAACAAGGCAAACGTTTCAAACCGGCTAGCCAACAGGGGATGCTTACTCCTCCCGGGCACCTGGTCCCACCTCTAGCTTGCTAGGGGTCCGTCAATGTTTAATTTTGCGCTCTATTGTGAGTGCTGTTGAGATTATCGTCAGGCTCTTCTTTAACTCATTTCAAACACAGAAACACCATTTTTGGACCTAAATATCAAAATTGTTATCGGAGAGATCCATACTAGTGTGTATGACTGTATGACAAAAGAGATGATTTTGGATTTAACATAGTAAATTTCCCCTGGCTTGACGGTGATGTTCCTAGATTACCGTCCTATGGTATCTATATTTCACAGCTCATCCGGTATGCTAGAGCATGAACTTATGTTTTGGATTTTCATAGTAGAAATTTACAAATTACCAAGAAACTTTTAGGACAAGGTTTTCGCTTTCACAAACTAGTAAAGACTTTCTGGAAATTTTACAAAAATTATTGTCAACTTCTTCTGAAATTCGGACCAATACAGGCAACAGAGTATATTACTTTGGGTATTTCACAACCTGCATTTTATGGTAACATTATTAACAAGATAAGAAGGATCAAAGATAGACAACATCACTATCGAAAATGCGTCAGAATCATCAAACGCCTTTTATACCGTTGATATGATCCTAATGTCACCAGACGGACACTAGGCTTGGTACTTGACCAATCTACAGTCTTGTACAAGCGCATTCTTAAAACTTGCACTCTGACTGACTGTGACGGCGGGACTCCATGACGGGCCCTGTCCAAACCTCTTTAGAGAAGACAGGGCCCCGACCACCTGTCCTCTCTGAATGTCAGTCGGACTCCTCGGGTGAAAACATACATGAGCTCGCGGCGGCAGAGCACGGATTGTATTACGTACGCCCTCTTTTTATATCCATTTACATATTCATCTGTGTTGCTTGGGCCCCTGAGTTTTGCGGTCTTATTTGTGTGTGGTCATCTGACAGTGAGGAGGTTGTTTTACACCACAATTGTACGTTCTTCGAGACCTCTGGGTAATCGGAAAAGTGGGAGGGTTGTGCGCACGTAATCCAGGATAACCACACCTTCTGCTATTTCCGTGGCAGATGGCCGTCCTAAGTCGGCACCGGTTGCCCATTGGCCTCGTTGGTTTATGTGTAGTCCTTTGTGTTTGATGTTTCTGTGTTGTGCGTTGACGTTCCTTGTCCCTTATGCGTCTCTTTCCGTGCTTGTCTGCTTTGTGTTTTTGCATTGGGTGTTTTGGGGTTTTGCTGTGGGTGCTGCAACCGGGCGTTGTTGGAGATCCCCTCCTTTGTTTTGGATGATATACATCTGTTGACTAGGTAATGCAAAGGTGTGCGTTACGGCACTTTTATCTACATATATAAACACATGAAAAAAAAAATACAGCCAAGATAAAAAAAAATCATAGATACTTCAGATACACCGAAGGACATTTTACACATCCACAGTTTTATGTTTTATAGATACAAATACATAAATAAACAGTTATTTATTACTTTTTTTCTCTTCTTATTGTCTTTATTATTAGTGTTTGTCTGGTTCATGCTGCAAATTTATGATCTGTTCTTAAATGATGCCATTGAATCTGAAGATGTTAAATATTCCTACCTTTGATGCTCCATTAATTCATATTTATTTGTTGTACATCACGGGAAATTCAGGTACGGATCCAGAGTGGAAAAGAGGGAGGGGGGTCTATCGGCCAAAGGGCCGATTGAGCCGTGGAGTGCAGAGTGGGGGAGGGGTTTGCCTCAGACAGTGCATGCATTTTATATATTTTATTTTCATTTTCGTGTGTGAACATCGACGGCAGGTGCGGCTAGCCAACAGAGGATGCTTACTCCTCCCGGGCACCTGGTCCCACTTCTAGCTTGCTAGGGGTCCGTCGATGCTCAATTTTGTGCTCTTTTGTGAGTGCTGTTGAGATTATTGTCAGGATCTTCTTGAACTTATTTACACATGTGTCATAAATATGTCAAAAAAGTTTTTTTAATTGTTACAGCAGAAATATATTTATAAGACTGTTAATTAGTTAATGAGACCTTAAGGAGTTTTACTGCAAAATAACGATTTTTTTTCAAATTTTTAATATTTCTGCGCAAGAGATCTTAATTAAATTCATGTTATTTATTTGTTGCACTATAACTATCATTTTAAGAAAAAGAAATTGAAATATTCACCGTCATCAAATTTTTCTAATTGTACTCAGCCTGTTAAAATTAAGTATCCATAAGCGCCGCCTCTGTTAATTAGTACCGCCCATAAACACTCGGTGTTTTCGGGGTAAATTCTCTTCGCGTTGAGCCCGCTTGTCCCTCATCAGCCCTCCTGAAAGCCCTCCATCGATGGAGGAATTGTTCTTTACTCGTTAAATCGATGGCGATCTCGTTGATAGGATCTGTAGGACGGCCATCTGCCACGTAAATAGCAGACGGTCTGGTTATCCTTGATTACGTGCGCACAACCCTCCCACTATTCCGATTTCAATGATTTTAAAAGAAATTCTCCTATGCCAAAAAACATAGTAGACAAAAGGGCAAAAAAAAAGACAAGGACCACAAAAGTCGACATAAACACAAAGGACTTCATTATAAACATACGAGACTATAGGTGCCGAATTAGGACGACCATCTGATATATTGTAAGCAAATTATAACGTTTTGGAAACATGGTATATTTTTCAGTTATTTTTTTTAGTATGGGGTATTGTCTACTTGTGCGTGAACATCGACGGCGGATGCGGCTAGCCAACATGGGATGGTTACTCCTCCCGGGCACCTGGTCCCACCTCTAGCTTGCTAGGGGTCCGTCGATGCTCAAGTTGGTGCTCTTTTGTGAGTGCTATTTAGGTTCTTTAACTCATTTGAAAAGTCAATCATTTTATAACTTTATTAACAAAGTATTTGAATTTTTAAATTCACAGTGCAACGAACAAATCAGTTCCTTGAATTTCTTCAATGGATATTGACTGTTTTTGGAATTATGAGGATTTTCAATTTCTTTTGGAACACAGAAGGTAAGATAGTTACAAATAAGTTTTTATGATTTTTACAAATTTTACTTGCAATGAATGGATATGAACAATATGTAACGAAAAGTTGATTGTAGTATTTGTTGTTAATTTTTATTTTTCAATTTTGTAATGGAATAATCAGAAATATAAATTTTTGGCAGGCATTGACATATATGGAATTGCATATTTTATATTATTGTCTAATTTCGAATTATTCATGGTTACTGGTGATTGTTTTGATCTAGATTTTCATAACGTCACCAATGAAGAACCCCTTTGCTACTAGACAATACGAAAAGAAAAATTCATAATAACGTTAAATTTAACGTTAACACCATTTTCAATCATATTACCACCATAAAATCTTTCGACTTCTCCACGCTCTATACCTTGTCATAGGGTGAGAGGATACGTATTTCGTGAAGGAACACTCTGATTCAAACAAAATTATACCGATGACGATATAATCCGGATGCTTGAGTTTTTGATTGACAACATTTTTGTGGTGTTTGGATGAATTGTATTCCAGCATTCCATCAAATGATTGGCATCCCCATGAGTACCAATTGCGCCCCACTGCTTGCGTACTTATTTTTATATTCATACGAAGCTGACTTCATCCAGACCTTGCTCTCGAATGGGCGCATCTCAGTTCAAATTTACCTTCAGATACATAGATGACGTGTTTGTTGTCCATCAATAAATCGAACTTTAAGGATCATCCACACGAAATCTATCCTCATGAACTAGAGATCAAGTAAACAACCGAGAGCGACATAACCGCTTCGTACTTGGATATACTTCTGACTTTTGACGCAAACGGCCATTTGAACACCTCACTGTATGACAAGCGTAATGATTTCAGCTTCCGCATAACTAACTTCCCTTTCATGAGTAGTAACAGTCCGTCTTCTCCTGCTTTTGGTGTTTTTGTTTCCCAGTTCATACGGTACGCCAGGGTATGTTCTAAATATGAATATTTCATTGTTAGAGCCAGACGACTTGCAAGTAAGCTAATCGTTCAGAGCTATATTGCACAACTGCTGAAATCATCTTTGAGTAAGTACTTCGGTCGCTACGGGGATATAATAAAAGCATATCAGATCTCGCTTTCCAGAATGATCAGTGACATTCTGGTTTGTGGTTGAATGGCTGTCATCACAACAAAACAAGACTTACCTGATGTGTACGCCTGTATGTACATCGAGATAATCATCGAATCGGACAAATTTTCATGGAGCTGTTGCGACGGGGGTTGCATGCAATCAGGAGATTCTGATTCTCCCCGGGCACTTGGTCTCACTTCGGAATTTTGTTCATTCCGAGGTTAGCAACCGTTCCTATGGAAAATCTAATAATTTTTGCTTATCGAACGAAGACTGTTTGACCTTCAGAATTCAAACGTCATACATGTTATTGTTAAGCAAGCTCTTTCACCTTGACCTTGACCCAAGGTCAAACTTTGATTCTCAAGGTCACAACAGACGTTTTCCTTTTAAACAGAGACCATTTGATCATAAGTGTTCAAACTACTTACGTATTATCGTTAAGCCATTCTCTTTCAGTTTGACCTGACTGCTACTTGTTAAGATCCGATTTTTTGTAAATTTTACTGTGAAAATCCAAAATATTAGTATATGCTATAGCGTACTGAATGAGTTGTGATATGAAAATGCCGTATGACGGTAGTCTGGGAACATCACCGTCGAGCAATTTTACTTTTATCCAAAATTATGAATTTTGTCATATACACTTGTATGAATCTTTCCGTTTCCAATTTTGATATTTCAAAATGAGTTAAAGGTCCAAAATTCGTGTTTCTCTGTTAGTAATGTTTGCCTTGTTAAGCGTAAATTCTTGCGGATAAATTCAATTCCTATATAATTCAAAAGCAGGATTGTCAATAGTCAGAATATCATCCAGGAACCTATAAGTATTTTTGAAACATTTCAAATCATCAAATTTTCTTTGCCTTTGAAGATTTTGGATAAATTCTTTTTCTTAAGTGTATTAAAATGAATCTGCAGTAAAAGGCACATAGTTAGTACCCATAGGAATCCATGCAACCTGGCTGTATAGATCCTTACCAAATCTAACATAAATATTGTCCACGAGAAAGGCAAAGCATTACGCGGTTTGTATTCTGTTGAGGAAAAGAAACCCTTTAATCCAGATGTACAAATGTAAGATTTCCGCTCTCGATCAAAACACCATAAAATGAGTTTAGATCATCGATCAAATTGTTTTTGTTTTAATTAGAATTGAGGAAACTTGATGCAACAGAAATATCTGACTGCTCAGTTTTACTTAAATGGGATCATACAGCAAACGAAAGAGAGAGACAGGAAACATCATACATCATTGCGTATAGAAAAACCAGCTCAGAAGATAATGTGCAAAGAATTACCCTTAACTGTTGTGAACACAAGATAGAAACTCTACAGCACAACACCGAATATGAAGTACAAATCAATGTCTTGACATCATCTGGCGAAAAGGAACTTTCAAAGAAGATAATATTCAAGACAGAAGGTATGCCACCCTTATGTTTCTGTGAACGTTTGAAAAACCCATTAAACATGACTATATTGGTCCAGTGTGGGCAGAATCGGCCTGAAAAGACAATCTAAAGATATAAATTAATAAAAGACTATTTGGGACCCACATGATATCTATATCATCATTTTTACAAACACATTTCTTTTCTAAGTTAAAAAAGAGATTAATCAAATGACACCAGGTCCTAGAATCAATTTCATTTAGAAATTCATCTTAATCATTTTTGAAATATCAGTTTGAAATGGGTCTCAAATGAGCTCAATATAGAGCAAGTTTCAGCAAGGTGTAATAGTGCAATGTAATTGTAAAATTCATCAAATGAACATTAAAGAAGTACCAATAATTTATTCAGTATTCAAATTAATCTGGATATTCATTTATTAGTTCACCTGACCGAAGATCAAGCGAGCTATTGTCAAAGCGTGCCGTCCGTCGCCCGTCCGTCCATTCGTCGTCCGTCGTGTACTTTTAGGCATTTTCGACTTCTCCAGAACGGCTGAAGGAAGTTTGATGAAACATGGTAGGTATGAATTACTAATGGTTCCCTACATGTGTTGTTATTCTTATTCCGGATCCGTCATCAGGTGGCGCCACGACAGGCAAAAGTTCCAGAACTAAAGTTGATATGTATGAGTAAAAGAAAATCCTGACGGTAATCTCAATATCATGTAGTAATGAGTATGGTATTGTTGGCTGCTTTATCAGCCTGTGCAAAGACATACGGGGTATTTTAATGTAAATTACTTAACTTGGATTTGAATTATCTTTCAGATTTGGAACGTGGATTTTAAAAAAGATGAGGGTTTTGAAATGTTAAACTTCTTCGAATCCAACAGCATCATTTACGAACAGATACACTTTCAGCATGGACCAGACATTGACGTTTCGGGCATTTAACCCTCGTCATTGATCCTCAATCTATACAATCTTATTTTGCCAAAGAGTGTTGAAATCATTATGTACAAAAAAATTACCGAAAAACGAGCAGGATGGGTGGGATATGATATTTAGGACATAATTTTCATCGATTTTGGCCGTATAACATTGTTTAGATTACTGACGAGGGTTAAACCCGAAACGTGCATGTCTGGTCCATGTAAATGTATCTGTTCTAAATATGATGCTAATGAATTTGAAGACGTTTAACACGTGTACCACTGAGTGCCAATGCTGGTGGCCCGAGAGTCCCCGAGGGCAGATGTAGCCAAGTTCGATCAATTTCAGTCGGTCGATTCTTCAAACGCAATAAAAAATTTCTGATTACAAAATTGTCTCAAACGTCTAAAACGTGGGTCCTGTAGCATCATATCCCAGCCATCTTGCCACGTCTTTTGGTATATTTAGGACATAATTTTGGCCATATTACATTTTTTTAGATTCAGGATCACTGACGAGGGTTAACAGTCCTAAACGTGCATGTCTGATCCATGCTGTAAATTTATCTGTTCTACAATTATGCTAATGAATTCGAAGACGTTAAACCTGCTACAGGACCCACGTTTTAGAAATTGGAAGAAATTTGATAACAGAAATGTTCGATTGCGTTATAGAGACAGACGATCAACCGAAGTAATCTATTCGAATATTCGTTATATATCTAACATAAGGTTTCTCCGGTCATTCAGAGCATGTTGTTCGACTCCCAATGATTTACACCATCTTTTCGTGTAATTATCTAAGGCTTCCGTAAGCACCTCACTGCAGTTTAAAAATTTATCTTGGATGGTATTCTATACTTATATCCTTTTTTAAGATGACCACGGAACGGCCTGTCTTGGATAATTGAAAAGTCACCTGTAACAGTTTAATATGGCCAGCTGGTTTGTAAAGATATTTAGAAGTTGCTCATTCTCAAGAAGCAGGACATGATTCAAATATGTCAGGATCGGATGCAACTTTATTGTAGTTAGAAACAAAGTTTCGAATAGGTTTCTTGTACTTATAACAAATAAGAGGTGGTTCTAAATTCTCAAAATATTGAGGAATGGTACTTTGCACGCGGTGATCCCGGTGTTTATATACGGGATTTGTATGAATCGTCTTTTAGGGGAGGTGTGTTTTTATAGGATAAAGTAACAAACCTAAGGCGAACGAAACAACAGTAAATTACATTGTCGTAGGTCTGCTTGTTGGTCAAGCTAACAATATAATGGGCATATTAACAGCAATTCTCTGTAAGAACCAAAGAATTTCAAGACATGTTGGCACGGCATGTCATGGATTTTTGAGATTTTTGGTATGGAAGTTCAATATGAAGCACTAGTATGTAAATCAACCCCAGTTTTTTTTCAAAAAGGTTGTCGTTGCCATGGTAACCGTGTTTGAAGTTTCAAAAATCGGGAAAATCTATAGGACCAGGCATATTTGTAGGCTTCGTTACCATGGAAACAGGTACTTTTTTAATCTGAAATTGCTTTGATTATTTTCTTTTAATCCTTATTATTATGCATATTTGTAAAGTTTTTTACATTCATCTCGGATGCTTTGGGTATACAAGATGAAAAATTGGGCCAAAACAGGGTATCAAATGGCTCTGTTTTGGGCACTTAAAGGCCCTTTTTTGCATGTTTTTACTGTTTTGCAAGGTTGAAAATTTCATAAAAGGACCAATTTTTGAAGTCCAAACTCTAGTTATCCAATTAGTATCATCTTTGAACTGTACATGAATACAAAAAAATAAATTGGGCTAATTTGACCTTTTATTGCAAAGCAGCATCAAATTTAGTTGCTATGGCAACAATCGGCTGAAAGGTTTTCATACGATGAATTTAAACACAACCTCTATCAAACAATCTACGCATGATATTGGAACAGAAGTTTATGTATACATCTATCAGAGGCGTTTTGATATAAAATGACCTTGAAAATATTTTAAGGTCACCCATTGAATTTTCAAGGTCATTAAACTTTAAGTGACCAGATTTGACGAAAATCCTGATTTTTCATAAAATGAAGTTGTCAATATTTTAGAAACCTTGAAATATTGAACTTAACAGTTATTTGCCATAAAATGATAAATGTATCACTTATTTCTTAGAACTATTGATTACGTTTCTTCACATCATCGAATATCTAAATTCTTGGTGAATATTTTGATAAAATAGGGACGAAATCTGTATTTTTCTTGTTTTTTGACGGAAAAATATTTTCCTATTGAATTGCTACAATTCAATAAATTCTAAGATTTGTCTTTCTTATATTCATGTGCTTTCATAATATATATAACCTATGAAAATATTTAAATAAAAAAATCACTAAAATCGGTGACAAAAAAATTAAAAAATCAATATTTTATGCAAAATTTGAGTCTCAAATTATAAATGACCTTGAACATCAAGCCAATGACCTTGAACATTTTAATTGTTCTGATGTAAAAGATATAAGTCATATCTTTACATGCATACATTTTGACAATCTTATGTAACTCTAAAGTGGAATAAAATCAATTTCAAAGATAGTATGAAAGAAGCAAAAAGGTCTAATGTTGCCATGGCAACGGTCTTTTACGACAGAATTTAGGTAAAACTCTTAAATACCCACTCCAATTTTTCGTTCATTTTATTTGTCAATAAACATACATTTCCATTGATGAAAATCACTAGTCTCCTATTGGTGCCTTTTGTGATATTTAAGATTGAAAATGATCAAAAACACACTAAATTGGCCCTTATTTTCACCTCTATTTTTCGCTTCATTTTGACTTATTTTGGCTTAATACAATAAGCTTCCTGTAATTAATGTCACATATCTAAGTGTACTAAGTAAGAATGGAAGTAAGGAAGAATAGATTATATAAAGATGAACAAGCTGTTACAGTGGTATCCATGGCAACGAAGTCTCCGGAGCTGGCTTATTTCATGGTCCCAAAAGTGCTATAAATAGAATGACCTCGTTACCATGGCAACCAGAGGTCACATTGGCCGAAAAATGTTATTTTCATGGTCAGTACTTTACATATACCCATTATACCGAAAATCATCAAAATCCATGACATGCCGTGCCGAACGATTTTGGTCCTTACAGAGAATGGCTATTAATTTGTTTCCCTAAAAGCGGTATACACCAGAGTATACTACATCATTTAAAAGCAAATAAATTTAACGATTTTTGGCCATATCTTTCACTTTAATACGCTTATGAATATACCTTACACAAAATTTGAAGCTGTTCATTTTGGCAAGAGGTAAGTAAAACTCTGTATTGAAGATGACGCAATAAAAATTAACTTCGGCTTTATTTAAACTGTTTGGCATGAATCAAAGAAAGTACTGCTGACGAGGATATATAAATACACCATTCTGGTGAGTGTCAATCTAAACAATGTAATATGACAAAAATCTGATAAAATTATGTCCTAAATATACCGAAAGACGTAGCAAGATGGCTGGGACATGATGCTACAGGACCCAGGTATAAGAAACTTCCGAAAGTTTTGTGAACAGAAATTTTCAAATGCGTTTGAAGAAACGACCAACCGAAATTGATCGAACTTGGCTACATGTGCCCTCGGGGACTCCTGGTCCACCAGCTGTGATACTCACAAATTGTACAAATGTTTAACGCCTTCAAATTCATTAGTATCATTTTAGAGCAGATAAATTTACAGCATGGACCAGAAATGCACGTTTCGGATATTTAACCCTCGTCAGTGATACTCAATTTCAACAATGTAATATGGCCAAAATTCGAAGATGGAACACTTGGTGCGTATAATGATTATTACAACCTTCTTTCTATGAGATGATCACACACAAAAAAAAAATAATCCCCAGAACAAAACCAGCATAACGCATGGGTTCAATGACAAACAGGGTGTACTTAATGTCGGATGGAGGTAGTTCACGATCTGAACACTTGAAAGGTTCGACCGATATTTAGAGAGGACAGTTCTCCATATCCTGTCTTCTTAACTTGCTTAACCCAACTTCAATAACAAAATGTTTTTGTTTTTATTAGAATTGAGGGAATTGAAAGTAACAGAAGTATCGGACTGTTCAGTTTTACTCACGTGGGAAAAAAGAAGAGGGAGACGGGAAACATCCTACGTCATTGAGTATAGAAATACACAATGTACTAGCTCTGAAGATTATGTGCAAAGAATTACCCTTAACAGTTGTGAACACAAGTTAGACACTTTACAGCACAGCACCGAATATGAAGTACAAGTAAAAGTTGCAACATCGTCTGGCGAAAAAGAACATTCAAAAAAGATCAAATTCAAAACAGAAGGTAGGACACCTTTATGTTTCTGTATAAAAAAAGAACAAGCAAAAATGGCTATATTGCTTCCATGTGGGCAGAATCGGGGCAAAATACCCATTGAAGACCCATTAGGGACAGTTGGACACACATAAAAGAAAGGAGGGGATCTCCAACAATACCTGGTTGAATCATCAACATCAAAGCATCCCAATTGAAAACACAGAGAATACATATACAGCAAGAAGGACAAGGAACAACAAACACGACATCAGACATCAAACACCAATGACCACACATAAACCAAGGAGATCAATGCGAGATTGATGCCGACTTTGAACGACCATCTGTTACATTGATAGCAAATGATGTAGTTATCCGGGTTATGTGCGCACAGCTCTCCCGTTTTCCCGGTTACACGAAGGTCTCGAAGAATGTTAAATTGTAAAAAAGCCTCCCCACCGTAACATCCCCACATACACAAGACAACAAAACTGGGGGACCAAGCAAACCAGATGAATATATGTAGATTGATATAAAAGGAGAGATGGCTTACGAAAAACAGTCCGTGTTCTGTCGGCTGTATCGAGGTCATGCATGTTATCACCCGGGGAGTCCCACCTATAAGACCTAATCATATCATTTATGTTTTAAAGAGCTTTTTATGCAATAACCAAGAATAAATCTAGTGACACCAGTTTCTATAATCCATTTCATTGTAAACTTCATCTTACTGGTTTGTTTTGCAAAATCATTTTGCTTCCGTGGGTCCCAGATGAGCACAATATACAGAAATTTTCAGCAAAGGTCAAAAGTGTAATATGGTAATTAATATTATCAAATTAATCTGGGTTTTAATTTGTAAATTCTTTAACAATTGATTTCATTTCGTGATTCATCTACAGATAAACGAATGTATTCTGAATTCTAAATCATTAGGATACGATTTATCATGTTTCAAATAAAAGCCATCATGTGAACCCCCGGGGTAGATCGTACCTCACATAACCCCGTAGGACAGAAGAACGAAAACACTCGGAGCAAACTGTTCATATTCATGAATATAAAGCCACTGCGCTTGTTGCTGAAATAATGACAAGGTAAAATTTACATTCAACCACTCGGTGACGAACAGTAAAGTCTTCGAAGTGCCGACAACCGAACTTAAAATTTCTAGATCTTTTTTCTTAAATTTTACTGCAATTTTTTTTTATTTTCACTCAATTTTAATCGAACAAATTTTAAAATGATCGTCTCATTAAGACCTTAATACATTATTGAGGTTATCTTGAAAAAATGAATATGAAAAATTCCGATGCCACTTTTCTGGAATTCTCCAATGACATGTCGTGAACTGTTGTTACATCGATGCAACACATTGTTAAAACGAGCGTTGCTTTCAGTTCATTACTGGGCGCTGAAAACGTAGCTTACCAATGAGATTGTCGTATTTCAGGACATACCTTCCCAAGGTTTTCAATTCAATTGTGCCAAGGGGGTTTGTGAGGCACGAGCTTCCCCACGAGTTACACACAATGAATAAAAGCAGGAAACTGAAATAGAGAATCAGTTTATCAACAATGTTATTTTATAAAATATCAGACTGATCAGATCCCAAATGCAACTCATGCTGAACGAAATAATTTCGTTTCGTTAACTTCCAATTTACTATGATAGTGTTTTTTTAAATTAGATAAAATACAAACTTTTAACGACATCAGATTGTTTTTATCAACACTTGTATGGAATTATCATAGATAATGCCATCTTATGAGCATATCGATCTAGTCTAAGCCTCGAGTCTTTAAGCAGTACTACAAAGTACTTTAGAAATGTAGAATAAGACCGAATGACACATTGACCTCTATCAATGGCAGAGCCTGGTACAAACAGTAAAACACAGACAGTGTACTTCGTTTATGACTGGATAGACTTCAACATAGCCTGTGATAAAGATAAAAACAATATAATTGAGATTTACGATTTATTATTGTATTTTGGCTGTATCTGGCCGCGGCTGTAAGATAAGGAGCCAAGGTTCCAATTGAGCCTGTTGGGCATCCTCAAATTACAGAAATCAATTGTGGATGTGAAAAATAGAGAACTCTGAGATCAGACGTTCAACATCCATTGAAAAGGGTAAATAGAATATAGTTTTAATGAAGTGTTTTCAATTTAACGTCACTGGTGAGCACCAAACGCCAAAGACTAGCAAGCTAGCCCCGCCACCAGTGATTCTTTCATTCGAAGGGACGATTTTGATAAAGATGATTTGTTTTAATCCATTTTGATCATTGTCATTTACCTAATGCTTGAATACAAAGAAGAAAACTGTTGAAAGACATCAGTTCAAGTGTTTGTTTGTTTTTTACAATTATTTGCTTGTCAAAAGTGTGCAATTAACAAGTTCAAAAGACGATTTTAAACTCAGTAAACTTTGGTACCGTTTTGCTTTTTCAACAACAAATTTTGAAATTTATAAAGATCAATATAAATTTATTTCAAAATAAATTAACTTGGCTATACCATTTCTCCAATATGGATTAAATACAAATTTGAATGGAATCTGACATAAAACAAGATAACAGCAACCTTCATGTTGCGTGTTCCGAAGTCTAAAGATTCATTAAAGCAATATCAAGTGTCTTTGGTCAAAATGAAGAGTTAATATCACAATTATGTGCAACAAACCGTAGATCTAAAACGAGACAAAATTGAAGATAATGTGAGTCGAAGTCAAAAATGATCAATACAAAAAGCAGTATCAAAAGTGCATTCAGTCAATATGATCTGAAGCCAAACAATCAATATATCATCAAATGTGCAACAAACCGAAGATCTAAAACGAGACAACTTTACTTTATGGCAAATATGAACTGAAGTTCAAAAGATCAATGCATAAAGCAATATCCAAAGTGTATTCGGACAATAGCAGAAATTTTTGCGTGGATAAAATTTCGTAATTATAGTGCAAAACAATGTATTCATTTCGAGAGTTCATGTTTTCAAGATTTGAAGGATTCTGAAAAAGTGAGAGTATGACATGATAGGTATTGCATTTTGTATTATGCTTCTTCTTCTTCTTCCAAAAAAAAGTGAGAATTCAAAAAAAAAAATTCTGGTAATATTCCTCGTCATTCTTGCAGTGACTGATCATAAAAATATCTCAAAATTATTTATTAAGTTTAAAATCCATAATAAATGTATTAAATTTGTAAGGCAATTTGCATGCTCATTACACTTACTTAACAAATGAAAATACTGTTCATGAAAATTCTTTTGGATACATTTTTTGCTGACAAAAAATTTATTTTCTCATTTTTGAATAACTCGCAAAGTACCTCGTGAAAGTTTCTGCTTATACGGTATGACCCGAAATCAAAACAATATGATGTCAAATGTGTAAACAAACCGAAGATCTAAAACGTTAAAAAAAGTGACAATATTACCTTTGGGCACATATGAGCCGAAGTCCAAAAACGATATTTCAAAAGTGAATGATCAAAAGTCAAGATAACATAAAACATCAAATATGCAACAATTAAGAGATCAAATCGAGATTACAGGGCCTTAGGACCAATATGAGTCAAAGGCACTAAAATGGATAAAATGCATGTATTAGTCGGAGTTCTAAAATGAAATAAATTTTATCATTAGCGCCGTAAAGAGGTGTCTAAAATCAGTTCACGTCTGGATAACCTGTTAAGCTTAAAAATCAGTTTACCACAGGAACGCAAAATAAAACGGTTGATACAATCCAAGTTTTTCAATAAAACTTCAAATGCTATATACAATGTACTGTGTGACATCTGTAGTAAGGAAACAAAGAGTAACGTTTGGTTCATACCCGAAATGAGACCACCAGACTCTCAATGAGGTAAAAATCATAACCTGCAGAGCAAAATAGATTCTATAAATTTTGCAATTGCAGACCTGCAATAAATAGGAGATCTGAAACGGGTTACAAAAAAAGCGATATTATCAAAATATTAAAGTCAATATTATCAAAATATTAATGTTCATAGTGGATAGTTAGATGAAGCCAAGAGCATACTTTCAACCAGCTCTCTGCTCGAGCCTTGAAGGTTTACGAATACATAGCGCGCAGACCAGATACAGTTTGTAATAGCTTCATTTTATTAAAATTCACGAAAGATGTTGTATTATAGTACTCAGAAAATAAGATAATACAAAAGATATATAATCGAAAAATTGTCTTATTAAATTGATGCCTTTTTTATACCTTTGATAGAAATGCATTAGCGATAGCCAAAGTGAGTGAACTGTTGTCGCCTCCGTTTCTACTTCAAATCTTAGTATACAGAATTTTAAAATCAGTAATTTGAAAGAAATTTAGATTGTCTTTCCAATGCTGACACCTGAATTTGTGTCATAATTGTTCACATCATCTCATTGACCTTAAGAAATATGTTGCCATCCTAATCTTTTAGAAGCTTCACGTGTTAAGAAGTAACTAGTTACATGTACAATTAATGTTAATTAGTTACTGCGAGGATCCTTTAATACATGTATACTTCTATGGAGATTTAAGTTTTAAAACGTTCAACAAGAATGTACAAGAATTTGAAATGTTTTTGTTTTTGTTTTTTTTTTAATTTATCAAGCCAGCAAAGTAAAGCCAGTACATTTCGTTTGTACTGAGCAATTCCTTTTTGTGAAGTTTTCATGTCTTCATGTGAGATACGTAAAGATACAACTGTAATCATAATGGAGAGAACGAATATATAGAATTAAAGGTTGAATCGTACATTTTTAAATCATTTTCTGAAGTTCTAACGAATGTAATTACACAACACGTTAGGGTCCTTCTTTTTGTGATAATATGGTAAGATAAGGATGTTCAAAAGACTATTAACACCATCAAATAGTTATAATTATATATAGAATGGAAACTTATCCTTTGCGTGAATCAATAGTGTAGCTGACGAAACTTGCACATTATGCAGAAGCATGAGACGTACAATTCTGATATGATTAGGCTTGTCTAAATATCCAGAAGTTCAATATTCACACGAAAGAAAAGTGGCTACTGTTATCGTTTTAAATGGATTTCTTTAAACGTAAAATCATACTACCTACCCTCACGAAAATAGAAAGCTTTTATAAGTCGCAAAAATGACTGATTTGATCAGTGCTGACGCTAAATAAATCATTTATTGATATGAAACTTTTCGGGTTTTGAATTCGACTTTCATTTACTGACATATACGAGTACTATCAATTTTAATGGTTCATATTGTCTTTATCATAATGTATCTATTATCATCATTTTGAAAATTACTATAAATCTTTTTTGAAGTTAATCTGTGTTGAAGTTGCTCTTTAAAGCATTAATATCATGAATTACAAGTTAGAAAATAAAGCTTAGAATGTCTTGTAGCAGCTTAATATTGTCCATATCACAGGAGATTATAATCAAATGTGTGCACAATGTAAACGTAATCATGATTATCCAGTGAATCGTGCTAAGTTCAAGGGGTCGTCAAAAGACGATCGAGAAAAATAAATGAAATTATATGTAACAATAGATATTTCTGAAATGATCCAATTTTACTTCTAAACAAAAGATTTATGATCTTAGCGAATCCATGTATCTCTATTTCTAAACATAGCATTTATTGATCTTTACGTAGTACCAGCTAAATAATTTTATAGTCGCAAGTATATGACAAGTGTCCGAGAAAAACTAGCTACATCATTTTAATTAAATCCTAATTTGTGAATGAAAAATATAGATGTCGGTGAAATTTCTTTACAAAATGTTCAACAATAGAACTATTATTATTCATATAATTGATTCTAGTGAAGAATTTAAGTGAAATGTAGGTGGCGCTACTAGATTTGTGCGGCACCGCAAAACACAAATTAACATTGAGCTACTTTCTTCTGTAGTTTCCGAGGTTTCTGAAATTTAGTAGTTGCTCAAATAAACTATACGCTATTTAGAAATACAGATACTATCTAAGTGTCTAGAAATACAATACGGGGAATGACAAAGTTTTGTATATTATAGATTTTTTTTAAGGGGGAGGGAGGGAGGAAGGGCTACTTTAAAAAAAATTCGTTTCATACCCTAATTAAATGAACTAAAAGCTTGTATTTTCTTGAAAGCCTTTGAATTTTGAATAACAAACATGTTAGATCATAAATTTTGAAAAAGAAAATCATTTTGGAAGGGGGTCACCGTCAATTCTTTACTGAAATTATTCAAAGGAATCTGCAAAGATTAGAAATTGATAATCAGAATTAATTTGTACGTGAATCCAGTTTCTAAATAGGATAGAAATCTCATTTTAAAGACCGACTAGTTTAGGGGATGTGAACAAAATAATTTTGATCTCAAAACTTTGTGATAACGCCTTTGTTGGTCGTTTTTTCTTATATTTACGATATAATGAATATTTTTAATTATTCCAATTTCCTTTGTAAAGTACTCAGTCTGAGTGCGTATATACATATTAGCCAAACAAGTATGACATGAAACATTAATATTTCATTAAGTAGCAACTTAAAAAAGAGCTAGCATAAAAATAATATAACTGAAAGGTCATTCAAACTGTAACTACCTTATTTCAATCGAAGAATCAAAAAACGTGTGATTGTCGAGCTGTACTTTTCTATTTCCATTCTACCGGTTGAGGTAATGATAGATTCGTCTTTCGTCCTGTACACGTGCATTCGATTTTTACAATTCAAGCTTTGTCCACATGAGTCCACCCGCATAGTCCAAGTTTATTTAGCTGAAACTCATACCAATATACTAGTTGAAATATGGTTAAAATCTCCCTAACACTGATAACTTTCACAGGTTATTTCTTAACGTAACCGGTATTTTAAACATTGTCAAAATAAATTAATTACATTGATCAAAAGTTTGTTGACGAACAGAAATCCTCCTCTAATTACCATTGGCATTGATAATAAAACTTTGACCGAACAAAATGAAAATAGAATTTAAAAAGACAAAGATAAGGTATATACATCATGATGTATTTCATACATACAATTTGAAAATTGTCAAACTTCTTTGTAAGAGGAAATTACTTTGCATATTATACATGTACAAAAAGAACAATAACAAAAATGAAGTTGTAAAGTAGATATAAAACGCAATGTGGAAAAAACCTTACCTTAACAATTTATAATCAAAACTGATAACTGTCTTCGTCTCATTGTCACTTTAAATACTCTTCCATTAGTAGATGCACGTATTATTTAAATTAGCTATGGATAACGACGTTTAAAGATAGCACGGAATATGCAAATTAGAAACGAGTGTTCGGAAAGTAATCGATGTATAGAAAATAAAAGTTGGTGAATTAGAAAAAATTGGCCTTCCTCTGATAAATGGATTTAATAGTAATATATTAAATCTTATGTGTTAAAGATAGATTATTGAGAGGATCTCCAAAAAGACTCTGTTTCAGCACTCACAGCAATGAGTTTAAGAAGATCCTGACGATAATCTCAACAGCACTCATAATAGAGCAGAAAATTGAGCATCGACGGACCCCTAGCATGCTAGAGGTAGGACCAGCTGCCTGGAAGGATTAAGCATCCCCTGTTTGGCTAGCCGCACCCGTCGTCGATGTTTGCGCACGAAAATGAAAACAATATCTAAAATACATGCACTGTCTTTGGTTGTGGCTATATAAAAGTGAATTAGCGACCATGTCAGGGAAAATATTCAAAACACTTACCCCGACATGCATAATGCATAATTACTGAGTAGACATACGCAGTAAAAGGGGAAAAACCCAAATACAACCAAAACATCTACACATGAACAAGGGACACCAGTTGGAAATCGGTGCCGACTAACGAAGAGAGTGTGTATATCAGCATTAGGTGTGCACAACCATCCCCCTTTTCTTGTATCCAAAGGGGATCGTATAAGGCAGAATTGTTGCATATGTTGAGAAAAGGGATAGATCTCTACAATGAAAACCGTGTACACAGCAAAAGGAACCAACATGAAAGCGACACATAAATGACCGCGGCTGCGTTACGGTGCTCCACGCTGACGTCGCGCTGAAGATATTCCATTTTTACGGTGCCTGGCATTCAACCCTCAATTACAGCGTAAACGTTCTTTCTTAAGTTCAAGGCTGTATTTTCTTTATATCTGGTAGGCGTCTGGGGGGACGGGGGGATTCCCATGGGGGGATTCCCATGTGTCACATGACAGCCCTAAATATATCTCTTAAGTGTTGTCCCGGTTTTAAATTAAATTTTGCAAGTGGTAAATAAGGAAAAAATAATATAAATGTTATATCGTTTTCTTCAGTAAATCCTGGGGGGATTCCCATGTGTCACATGACAGCCCTAAATATATCTCTTAAGTGTTGTCCCGGTTTATAATTAAATTTTGCAAGGGGTAAATAAGGAAAAAATAATATAAATGTTATATCGTTTTCTTCAGTAAATCCTGTAGATTTAGAAATGTGCTTGGCATTGAGACACTTAAAACGATCAAGAGGAGAAAAGATACCGAGATAAAACAAGTGGTAAAAACACTGAAAAACTCGACTTTACATCCATATTTTGCACAACTACTAAATGTTCAATTAAATGCCCAGCGAAATCTTGGTAAATTGAAGTGCCCTCTATAGATTCTGTATAAAAATATCGAAAATGTTCAAGGGTAGTCACCTGCAATTTACATTTTTTACAACTACCCTATATCAGTCTATTTTCAGATTTCCTAAACGCACAGGCGACCTGGATGACGTCATAGAAAGGACTATAATTTCGACGAAAAATGCTTTTGATAAAAGAACTATTAATTATCACTTTTTGCAATGTTGTATGTTTGAGAAAATACCACGTCATATTTTGAGCCCTCGTAATGTCACGCGCGTAATGTATGACGTCATGTTCTGACGTCATTTGCCTTGAATGACGCAAAACAAAGAAAAATCGTCGTATTTTACATACAAATCTTCAAAATTCATCTATGATCCAGTCCTCGCCCACGATATTTTTTACGCAAATTGAAAGGCCGATCTAAAATCCATCGATTGGTACAAAAATTATCATGGACAAGGCCTGAATCGATACTTAATTTCATAAATTTCTTTCGAAATTTCGCTCATTTAGTGATATATTGAATGATTTCAACGTTTTTAGACGCATTATTAAGTATAGGACTGTGAAATCAAAGTAAGCTTTCCTGATATGGATTCACCATACATTTGACATTTTAAAAACTAGAATATTATGGATATATGAACAACTTTGAAAATATGGCCGATAAGGCAGGTTACCGCACCTACTTCTTTAGCGGGAAGTTTAACATGCAACATATACGTGTGTACATATAAAGTACAGAAACATAATAACACGGGTTTTCACATATCCCAAATGAATAAAGTGGGGTTTTTTTAAATTTTAGTATTACTTTTTTAACGATGAGAATGTGATATAATTTATATATTAAGAAGGCAAGGGGGGGGGGGGGGGGGCTAAGGAGGGTAAACCTCGTCTGGGCATCCGCTTTTAGTATGTTATTCAACATATTTTCTTTGTGGGAAAATTTGCAATAGGGAATAACTGTGCTGATAAAGGTTTACCGCTTGAACTTAAAACTTCTGCTGATCGAATATCGAAATATATGTATCAATGCAATATTTCCCCGTACTGAATTAGAGTCCAACCCGGCAGAGGCTATTTAATTGTGACCGCAATACTGACCGTCTTCTAATTCTGTATTTAACAAAATTAATTTTTCATAGTTATTTGTAAACTTGTCACAGTGCCCTTGGGAGCAGAGCTCTATCGGTGACAAAATAATAATAATAAAAATATAAATAAATAAAAGAAAGAGAGAGAGGGGAGGGGGGAGAAGGGGGTTCTTTCCCGACTAGGCTAATCATGTTACCGTCTAATTATACGCCGCCCAATCTCTTGCTGATTACAATTTGTTTTATTATTCTTTTTTTTTCATAGATTTATTCTAGTACAAGATAAATTGATTCATTAGATTTATTCTAGTACAAGATAAATTGATTCATTAGGACCGTATCTGAAGTCTCAACATTGTTCCGTTGTACAGGCTATGTATACGGTGTCCTTATGCTAGTTTTACACTTAGCCACGATCGCCCCGATTGCCCTGATTGAGGTGAATCGTAGAGATCGTAAGAGAGCGTGGGGTTGAATCATGACGATCGTAAGAGAGCGTGGTGGAATCGTGATGATCGTAGGAGATCGCGGAGATCTTGGCAAAATATTTGATTCTCAAAAAATTTGCTACGATTGTCCCGATTGATCCGTACATCGTGAGAGAGCGTAGTGAACGTGATGGAGCGTAGTAGAGCGTAACAGATCTTGACAAAGCGCAACAGATCGTAATATGCGATCGTAGGAGATCTTGGTGAAACACGTTCTCCTACGATCTACTACGATTTCACTCACGCTCTTTGACGATTTGTTACGGTTTCCATGATTCAGTCCACGATCTACAAGATTCATTGCGATTCAAATATTCCTAAAATGAAAATTATAATAATACAACCCGTTTTTGGTGGATAACAAGAGTTTTTAACATCAGCAACAATTTCTAAGATATGAAGAATACTAAGAAAAGAAGTCTTGATAATCAGTGAGGTGCTGCATTAATTGTCTTCGAACGAGTTAAATATATACACGCAATCAAAGATTTGAATTGCTCAACAAAAAATGTTACCTTTAATAATAAAAAAAGAAAGATCAAATAAGATTCATCAATGCAATTTCCAGAGTTTTGCGATATAAAATCTTCATCTCCTGGATATTAAGCTTAATCTTGTTTGGATATTGCAAGTGGCATTGAAATTGGTTGTCTATTTCATATCAAATCGTGTTAAATCGCGGCAAATCGTAGCCCTGCATCGTAACAGATCGCAACAAAACTTGATAAGCGTCGGGAACCGTGATAGAGCGTGGCAAAGCGTAATAGCTCATCGTGGTAATCGTACGGGAACGTAACGAAGCTTGAGAGAACGGGATGCAAATCAAAACAGATCTTATCTACAATCGTAACAAATCGCTACAGCGCGTATCAGAGCGTGATGGAGCGTCGGAGAGCGTGTGAAGACCAATTTTATTTTTAGAATCGTGGAGCTCCATGATTTTGCTCAATCGTATACATCGTAGGGCGTCGTAGGGCATCGTGGCTAAGTGTAAACCTAGCATTGTAGCCATTTATTGACAAAAGTATTTTAGCACCGTATTCGTGATGATATACATTATATATATTTTTGAAAATAAAGCTTTAGAATAAAAACTGTATTAACGCACATGAGCTGGCACCCTCTCCCCCCCCCCAAAAAAAAACCCGCCGGCAACAACAACTAGATAAATATAAAAATGAATAAGAAATAATTATATTAAAGCCGGTAAATCAGTAAAACTCCATTAACTAGCTCAATATGGACAATAAAAATTGTGCTCCTTTATGAGGATACCATTATCAATTCCCTATATTGATTTACTAATTGGAAATCAGCTATTTCTCTGTGAATTAAAAGCGGTTTCTCATCCAAAGCTTCCCTTTAACCCTGAACTCAGACTGCGCATGCTTGACCTACAACGATCCGATGTGCAAAACTGTGGAATAAACACGCATTCTGTCATTACTTCTCGTAAGTAAGATACCGGGAACATATAGAGTTGATGTAAGGAATAGGATGAAAGCTCAATAATATTCGAAACGATCCAGTAGAATTTATCCCTTGAAATATCCTTAGCATACGATAAAGTCATTTATAACGTCACACAACGTTTTCGCGGATTTTTTCTTACGACGTCATTGTGCGGAGCACGTAGCTGTGACATCAGACAAAACCACAAAGCGCAAAAAAGACCCAACAATATTCACCAGAAAACAATACAAAACAATCGGAAACAAAGGAGGGGATCTCCAACAACACTAGGTTGCAGCACCCACAGCAAAACCCCAAAAGACCCAATGCAAAAACACAAAGCAGACAAGCACAAAGAGACGCGTAAGGGACAAGGAACGTCAACGCACAACACAGAAACATCAAACACAAAGGACTACACATAAACCAACGAGACCAATGGGCAACCGGTTCCGACTTAGGACGGCCATCTGCCACGGAAATAGCAGAAGGTATGGTTATCCTGGATTACGTGCGCACAACACTCCCACTTTTCCGATTACCCAGAGGTCTCGAAGAACGTACACTTGTGGTGTAAAACAACCTCCTCACTGTCAGATGACCACACACAAACAAGACCGCAAAACGCAGGGGCCCAAGCAACACAGATGAATATGTAAATGGATATAAAAAGAGGGCGTACGTAATACAATCCGTGCTCTGCCGCCGCGAGCTCATGTATGTTATCACCCGAGGAGTCCGACTGACATTCAGAGAGGACAGGTGGTCGGGGCCCTGTCTTCTCTAAAGAGGTTTGGACAGGGCCCGTCATGGAGTTCCGTCGTCACAATCAGTCAGAGTGCAAGTTTTAAGAATGCGCTTGTACAAGACTGTAGATTGGTCAAGTACCAAGCCTAGTGTCCGTCTGGTGACATTAGGATCATACCCACGGTATAAAAGGCGTTTGATGATTCTGACGCATTTTCAATAGTGATGTTGTCTATCTTTGATCCTTCTTATCTTGTTTATAATGTCACCATAAAATGCAGGTTGTGAAATACCCAAAGTAATATACTCTGTTGCCTGTATTGGTCCGAATTTCTGAAGAAGTTGACAATAATTTTTGTAAAATTTCCAGAAAGTCTTTACTAGTTTGTGAAAGCGAAAACCTTGTCCTAAAAGTTTCTTGGTAATTTGTAAATTTCTACTATGAAAATCCAAAACATCAGTACATGCTTTAGCATACCGGATGAGCTGTGAAATATAGATACCATAGGACGGTAGTCTAGTAACATCACCGTCAAGCCAGGGGAAATTAACTATGTTAAATCCAAAATCATCTCTTTTGTCATACACACTTGTATGGATCTCTCCATTAACAATTTTGATATTTAGGTCCAAAAATGGTTTTTCTGTGTTTGAAACGTTTGCCTTGTTTAAAATCAATTTTTGTGGATAAATACCATTTTTATATTTCTAAAAAACAGGATTGTCCATAGTAAGAATATCATCCAGGTACCTAGAAGTTCCAATGAAACTTTTCACATCATCATTTTGTCTTTGTTTTCGAAGATTTTGGATAAATTCCTTTTCATACGTGTATAAAAATAAATCTGCAACAAGAGGCGCACAATTAGTACCCATTGGAATCCCTACAACCTGCTTGTAGAGTTTCTCACCAAATCTTAACAAGAAACGCACGGAATGTCAACAGAAGGAAGAAGACCAATGTGCACCCGACGCCGACTTTTGACGGCCATCTGCTGTTAGCAAATGTTGCGGTTATCCAGATTTCGTGTGCATAACCCTATCACCTCTCCTAATACCCAGAGATATTGAAGAACGCACAATAATGGTGTAAAACAACCTCCTCGCTGTAAGATGAACATACAACAGAAAGCCTGACGCAGGGGGTCCAAGAAAGATAAGAGGGGATTTCCAACATTTCTCGGTTGCATCACCCATAGCAAAACTCCAAAATACCCAATGCAAAACACAGAGCAGACACCCACAGAAAAGGACGAAAAACAAAAGGAACAGGGAACACAAATCCACACAACAGAAACATGAAACACAAATGACCACATAACCAGCGAGACAAATGGGCAACAGGTGCCGACTTAGGACGGCCATCTGCCACGGGAGTAACAGACGATGTTGTTATCAGGAACACGTGCGCACAACCCTTCCATGAGAATTATGACCTTCTTGATAAATATGATTCCATAAAGAAAGAAATAAAAACACATCAAATCAAGTAGTAAAACGAATACGTAAATTGATATAAAGAGGCATACAAATATAGTTTGTGCTCTATCGGTTGGAGCGACCTCATCATTTGATTTCGACCGATATTCAAAGTGGATAGTTGTAGGGATACTGTCTTCGTAACGAGCTTAACTGCAATATTAGAATGGTTTTGTTTTTATCAGAATTGATGGAATTGGAAGCAACGGAGATATCTTACCGCTCAGTTTTACTTAAGTGGGAAGATAGAAGAGGGAGGCAGGGAACATCGTACATCATTGCATATAGATGTACAAACTCAGACGATAACATGAATAGAATTATCGTTAACAGCTGTGGACACAGATTAGACAATTTAAAACACAGCACCGAATATGAAGTCCAAGTAAAAGTTGTGACATCATCTGGTGAAAAGAAACATTCAACGAAGAAACATTTCAAGACAGAAGGTAGGACACATTTATATTTTTATAGTAAATGTAGGGTCAAATCCAAGTAAATATGTTGGCTGACTAAGGGCGAAATACAAATTGTAGACCCATTGGGGTCTCATTTGAGATTGTAAGCCGATTTGGGACTCCAATAAGACCTATATGTATATAAGCATCAAAGAAGTACCTATCAGTTATTCAGTCTCAAAGTAGAGAAGACAAGGCAAAAACAAATCATTAGAATTCCCATTGGAACAATTGCGAACCTGGTAATGAATAACATTCCGAAGAGAGACTAGGTGCCCGGGGAGAGTCAGCGTCTCCTCATTGCACCCGTCGCAACAGCTCCATGAACACTTGTCAAATTCCTTGATTGTCTCGATGTACATATTGATGTACATTTCAGGTAAGTATTTCTTGTTTGGTGATGATGACAGTCATTCAATCACAATCTAGAATGTCACTGATCACATCATTTGTATCTTACAGACACATTTATGTACGAAAATAGGAGGACAATATTCAAATGACACCAGTTTCAAGAATGCATTTTATAATAAAATTCATCTCGTTGATTTTTGAAAAATAAGTTTGCTTAAATGGGTTCTATATGAGCCCCACCTACAGGTTCAATAGTGAAGTGTAAGTATTGATTTCACCAAATTATTCTTGATTTTCTGTCATAAATTCTTTTGGAGTTCCTCTCATTCTACTTTTAGTTTAATGATTTTCAGAAAATATTCACTTCACTTAGAGATAAACAAATATACAATGTCCTTTTTATCATATTGATTAGTTCATCATTGTGGTCCTTCATATTTTGGCCTACAAGTAGGATACTGTAAATTGGTGTCACAAGCAAGTTATTATAATCAAAATAAAAAAAAAAATCCTGTTATAAATGGCTTCAAAGCGGCGTAGTCTATTGTGTCTTCCACTTAGATAAAAGTAACTAATCTATTGGTAGAATATACATGTTGCCCATATTGGACCTATACAAACTTGATCAAGGACCCATAAGTAACCTCCCGGCAACCGCAAATTAAGAAGGTTTTTGCCAACGTAATCCGGATATCCACATAAATTGCAATTATTATATGGCCGTCCTTAGTCGGCACCGATAACCCATTGGTCTCGTTGGTTTAGATGTGGTCTTTTGTATTTGATGTTTTCATGTGCTGTACATGTCTGGTGTTTTCCTTTCCGTGTTGCAAGTGTTGATCGAGAGTCGTTACTTTCTTTTTTCCGTAAAAGGCTCCACAAAGACCAATATAGGTACGATTTTATATTTCTATTCTGCAAAACCCAACTCGCGTCCATTTTGAATAGCAACTTCGACCACATATATCCAATATTGGGCCAATATGGGTCCATTGTATTTTGATTGCAGGGAACATGATTGCAGGGAACATCTAGCAGTTTATTCCTCCTATCGATTTCATTTATCTCTCATGTGGTCAGCCTGGATATGTCTACTCAATTAAGCTATATCTATGTTGGACGTCTTCAAATTGAATAGCATCATTTAAGAACAGATAAATTGGCAGCATGGACAAGACATGCACGTTTCGAGTACTTAACCCTCGTCATTAATCCTCAAATCTAAACAATGTAATATGCCAAACAAATATGAAAGTTACTATGTTGAAAAAGCGTTCCAATAGACGCAGCAGGATAGGTGGGATATGATGCTACAGGACCCACATTTTTCGTACATTTTTGGACATAACAATTTTCATACTTTTTGGCCATATTACATTGTTTAGACTGAGGATAACTGACGAGCGTTTAGTACCCGAAACGTGCATGTCTGGTCCATGCTGTAAATTTATCAGGTTTTAAATGATGCTATTGAATTTTTTTTAGATGCTCAGAATACTAGGCTCACGCTATATATCATCAGTTTTGATATAATTGCGTTTCTACTGAAATATAATGTAGTAGTATGATGCTCAAAAGGCTTCTTATCATATAACATAATTTTCGTATTAGTAGTCTAGTAGAAGTTAGTTATCGATTAGTTATTTTTAGTCGTGTCGTGTATTTAGTGTAATTCTATCTACCTCTAAGTGTCAATTAACCATATCATCTTTTGAGCCAGTATCATCACAGCACCTTTTACCATATTTCATTTAATTTATTTTATTTCCATAGAGTATTAATTATATAACAAATAACACTTTCATTTTCACATATTCATAATCATAGATAACATATAGCAATAAAAGTATGATTTTATTTTTAGTTAGTAAAAGTGGGTGCAAGTGCTTTTATAATATTTTGTTCACAACTTTTCATATATATCTTTAAGAATCTTATATTTTTGATATCCAGTCAACTGAAGTTTTTTTTACGTATTTCATTTTTAAGGAGTAATTTTATATTGATAAAATCTCGCCTTTGATTACTTTAATGGAAGTATTTATAAATGGTAAATCCAATAATAGAAATTACAACATTAATATCATTGTATTCTTCATGTGAGATTTTGTATCCAAAGACAATGTACTTAAGCTTTCGTAAATTTGTTTTAAAATTCAAATCTGTTAGTATGTTAGTTATTGTTAACCATAAAATATCTAAAGATTTGCAAGTTATGAAATAATGTTCGTAATCATCTTGTTTATCACATACTAAACATTTATCTTCATTCAGTATTTTCCAACGTTTTAGTAATATTTGATTTGGGATAATTTTATGGTATAACTTCCACCTAAATATTTTTTCATCATTTTTTAAAAGAATATAAAAAAAAACAAAAGAAAACAAAGCTTTTGTTAATGATGTTATATTGTTTATATCATCAAATTTCCTTTTCCAGCTATCCAAACAGTAACTGTAGCAAAATTTCTTATCTATCAATAGATTACACAGCTCTTTATTACTGAAGTTGATGAACTTCTTGGTTCTGCTTGTTTTAGGATTCACAAGTTGCAAATCTGTAATGTTAATTTTAACATTGGTATTGTGCATTTTGATTTTCTCTGACCATTCTTTTGGAAATGACTTCTTCAGCAAAAGTGATTCTGACATCCAGTTTCTTTTATCTTTCAAGTTCTCATGTATAAATTTTTCATCAATCATTCCATTTTCTCCTATGATGTCATTAACATAAATAAAACCAGATTTCATCCAATTTTCGAAGAATAATGCTTTTCTGTTGTAACTGATATTTTTATTACACCAAATGATTTCTTGTTTTATCTCATGTGTATCAGAAAATTTTGATTTAAATCCCTTTATTTTGAACCATGCTTCTAATAATAGTCTGTAAAATAATGGTATTTCTTCAAAATTTGGAATATATTTACTATCATCATTATTCATTTTGAACAACAGAAGATTTGATCCATATTTGTTGAAATAATGCAATGGTATTACTTTCCAATTTGAACTGACATTACTATGCAGTCTTTTCAGCCAAGATAATCTCAAACATAAGATATGCGACTCAATATCTCTTATTCTAAGACCTCCTTTCGTAAAATCTCCAATCATAACATTTCTTTTAACTTTTTCTTTTGGACTATCCCAAATAAATTCGTAAATGATTTTTTTCTAATTGTTTTATTTGTTCTTTTGTTATCAAGTAAACGCTAGCTAAAAAAGTTATTTTAGATAATATGAACGTATTTATAACAACTGATTTTCCAAGTGGTGTAATCTTTCTTTTCTTCCAATTCTTCATTAGTTTATCTATTGATGTAATTTTGTCTTCCCAATTTAAGTTCCGACACACCTTTTTATTTGTTCCGAAGAAGATTCCAAGTGATTTTACAAATTTAACCCAAGAAATACCTTCATAATGCTTATCCCTGTTTTTATTCCTTCCAAGAAATATGCCTTCTGTTTTAGATTTATTTAGTTTTAAACCAGATACACTACCAAACCCGTCAACTATTTTCAGGGCTCTTTTGATATCTGAAAATTTTAAGAATAAAGTCATATCATCGGCAAGTTGTGTAAGCTTAATATGATTCTTTTTAATTTCAATTCCTTTCAAATCTATATCTGTTCTTATTTTACAAGCTAAGATCTCCACTGAAATAACAAATATTAGACATGAGAGGGGGCACCCTTGTCTGATGCCCCTTGAAATACTATAGCTAGGTGTCAACCAATTATTATTCTTCACACTACCTTTTATGGTCCTATACATTGTCTCCACCCATGAAATGAATGATTTACCGAAGCCAAATTTATGTAATGTTTTAATCATGAAATCCCACTCAATAGTATCAAATGCTTTTTTAAAATCTAAAAATAACATGCATGAATCAATGTTGATTTTTTCCGAAAAGTCAATTATGTCCTGAATTTGCCTTATATTAAAACCAATAAATCTGTTTCTAATGTACCCATTCTGGTCAGTATCAATTATTTTATGTATTACAGATTTAAGTCTGTTTGCCAAAATATGAGCTGCAATTTTATAATCTATGTTCAAAAGAGTAATAGGTCTCCAATTGTTCAAGCTTTTCGGATCCCCCTTTTTAAAAATTAATGAAACAATACCAAGTTTTTGAGAGTCACTCAGTTCTCCATTCTGATATGCATTATTTAAAGAGTGCACCACAAGATGTTTTATTTTGCTCCAAAAAGTTTTGTAGAATTCAGCGGTTAGCCCGTCACTTCCTGGACTTTTATTTGTTTTCATATTTTTAACAGCATCTTCACACTCTTCTAAAGTTAATTCCCCTTCGCATTGTAACATATCATCTTGATTTAATTTTGATTCCACTCTACAATCATTTAGATATTCTTCTATTGTTTTTGAATCTATGTTTTCTGATTGGTATAAAGCAGTATAGTATTTTTCTATCACTGATAAAATCCCTTCAGATTGTGTAACTGTGCAGTCATTTTCTGTTTTTAACTGAGTGATAACTTTCTGTGATTGTCTTTGTTTTTCTAGTCCTAAAAAGAATTTTGTGTTCCTTTCGCCTTCTTCAATCCATTTTACCCTAGCTCTTACTTGTGCTCCTTTAGCTTTATCATCATAAAAAATATTCAATTTATTTTCAATTTCCTTAATTCTTCCAATTTCAGGGGAGTTACATTTTAAATCTGAAAGTTCCTTTTCTAATTGTTCTGTTTCATTTCTAGTCTTATTCGATTTATTTCTGCAATATGCAATCGTTTTGTCTCTAATATAAACCTTACAGTAATCCCAAAATTTTGAATGATTCAAGTTCATAGATCTGTTTTGTACTTCCAAATTTTGAATAACATCTTCAATCATATTTATATAGTTTTCATCGTTCAATATACTATTGTTTAATTTCCATATCCCCTTACCTTTTGTGTCAGTTACCGAGTTAAGTTTAAAAACACTGCCATATGATCCGTATAATTTATCTGCGCGGGTCTAATATTAGAACATTTCATATTTGATACTTCTTCACTTACCATGATGAAGTCTATCATGCTTGCTTCACTGTGATTTTTCCTACGCCATGTAAACTGTCGTTTTACTTTATTAAAGACTTTCCATACGTTTATCAATTTCAAGGTTTTTATGAATTTAGTTAGACCTACACTCCTTCTTATTCTAACATTCGCGTTTCTGCTTATTCGATCATTCTTTTCTAGAACTTCATTAAAGTCACCACCAAAGACGGGTCCATGTTTAAACTCGCTTACCTCCCTTGTCAATTTTTTGAAAAATATACTTCTTCCTTTGTCATCATTCGGTGCGTATAAATTACATATTGTGTAAAAGCTATCATCAATTTCCAAATTCAAAATAACATATATCCCTTCTGTGTCAAATTTTGAATCAATGAAATTGTAATCAATATTTTTCGAAATCAAAATTGATACTCCCTTGCTATTAGATTTTCCAAAAGCATGGTATGCTACATATGAATTTAAAATTTCATTATAACTTTGATTCTCTATATCACATGTGAAATGCGTCTCTTGCAAGAGCGCAATTCCGTTCTTTTGTCTTTTAAGATATTCTATTGTTCGTGCACGTTTGTTCTTATCCCTCAATCCTTGACAATCAAGGGTTAGAAAGTTCAGGTCCCTCATTTTTTACCTAACCATCTTTCTTTTTCTTTCTATCTTTCCCTTTCTCCGGAGAGGGAGGAGTACGATTCTTGGACAAACTTCTATCTCTCTGTCTTACCGGTGTGGCATCCAGTTGTTCCTTGGCTGCTCTCACAAAGTGGTCCATAGGACCAGGAGTGTTCTTGCCATTCTTTGCCACCACTTTACCTTTCTTGTCTTTTTTCTCCTTTTCTTGTTTCTTTTCATTTTTACTCACTTGCTTGTCCTTTGTCTCACCACTTCCTTCATTGCTCTTTGTACCTGTAGCACTTTCAGTTTTCTCTGCATTATCTGTCTCACCTTCTCCTTCATTACTCTGATGACATGTAGCAGTTTCTGCATCATCATCGTAATCATCCTCATTTTCACTCTCACCTGAAATACTACTAATATCCTCATACACTCTCTCGTTTGTGACCTATATCTCCACAGAAGTCACATACCCAACCTACATCACATTCCCTTGTGAGGTGTTCTCCTTTACATTTTAAACATTCAATTTTGCTTTTCTTTAGTTCCTTTGGCTGGCCGTAATACCACAATGAAGCATTATACTTTCCAACTTTCAGAAACTTTGGAAGATCATTTTCAAGTTTTTCTACATAGATAACTCTGTCACCATTGTCACAATTTGTAAGTCTGTTGTTTACTCTGAGCTTTTCTCGGTACATGTCTAATACTTTACACCCTTTTACTTCTATTGCTCTTTTAATTTGTCCGTCGTCAGCCGACAACGGGACGTTCGAGACACGTAGCTTAGTTGTTAAGTCAGGGTCAAAGCGGGGGTTATTAGGGTTTTCAGGAATAAGAAAAAGTTTTTTACCTCTCAGATTTATTCCCTCTGCAAGTAGAGTAGCCCGATCTTCAATGTTATCCACATAAAGCCTCCAGTACTTTCCTGTCCTCTGTATGCCGCTAATGTGTTCCGCAGAGATGACTTCCCCTAAACTGACGTATATCTCTTCATGTTTTAACCATGTTACGGATGCCAAATTTCTATCCCCAAATACGTCTTTCTCACTTAAAAAGATTGGTTTGGCTTTGCCATAATCCTGTGGAAAAACTTATCTTGTCATACGTATTCTCTGGATAGCTATGCTCGTTGACAATGTTAGCGTATGATACAGTCGTATTTTCATCTTGTGAAAGCTTCAAATTTCTACTACGCAGACACTCCCTTACTCCCGGTGGAACAAGGATATTTGCCATGTTTCAATATTTCCCGATTTGCTTGGTTGACATTTAGCGCTCAGGTGAATCGTTACCTGTGCGACCTTTATGCACTGTCCGATTGAGTACTCACGATGTTTACATTAATGCAGATCACTCAAAATTGCTATTGAATGCTATTGAATTTAAAGACGTTAAAAATTTGAACTACTTGGTGAGTGTCACTGCTGGTGGACCAAGAGTCCCCGAGGGTACATGTAGCCAAGTTCGATCAACTTTGGTTGATCGTCTGTCTCTTCAATGTATTTGAAATTTATTGTTACAAAATTTCTTGAAATTTCTAAAACTTGGGTTCTGTAGCATCATATCCAACCCATTTTGCTACGACTTTTAGTACATTTTTGGACGTAACAATTTTCACACTTTTTGGCCATATTACGTTGTTTAGACTCAGGATCACTGACGAGGGTTTAGTACCCGAAACGTGCATGGCTGGTCCATGCTGTAAATTTATCAGGTTTTAGATGATGCTATTGAAATTAGAGACGTTTAACATTTGAACTACTTGATGAGTGTCACTGCTGGTGAACGAAGAGTCCCCGAGGGCAC
The DNA here is from genome assembly GCA_033119305.1 of Pinctada imbricata. Classification (NCBI taxonomy): domain Eukaryota; kingdom Metazoa; phylum Mollusca; class Bivalvia; order Pterioida; family Pteriidae; genus Pinctada; species Pinctada imbricata. The sequence goes on from VSWD01000002.1 coordinate 44,254,986, forward strand.
ATGTAGCCAAGTGCGATCAACTTTGGTTGATCGTCTGTCTCTTCAACGCATTTGAAACTTTCTGTTTCAAAATTTCTTGAAATTTCGAAAACGTGGGTCCTGTAGCATCATACCCCACCCATTCTGCTACGTCTTTTGGTACATTTTTGGACATAACAATTTCCAGACTTTTTGGCCATATTACATTGTTTAGACTGAGGATCACTGACGAGGATTAAGTACTCGAGACGTGCACGTCTGGTCCATGCTGTAAATCTATCAGATTTTAAATGATCCTATTTAATTTAAAGACGTTTATCATTTAAGATATTTCAAGAAATTTTGATAACAGAAATTTTAGAATTCATTGAAGAAACGATCAACCAAAATTGTTCGAACTTGAATACATGTGCTCTCGGTGACTCCATCAACAATGACACTCACTAAGTGGAATAAATGTTAAACGTCTTCAAATCGAATAACATCATTGGGCAGCATGGACCTGACATGCACGTTTCGGGTACTTAACCCTCGTCAGTGATCCTCAAATCTAAACAATGTAATATGCCTATCAAAAACAGTATGAAAGTTACTATGTCGAAAAAGCGTACCGAAAGACGTAGCAGGATAGGTGGGATATGATGCTACAGGTCCAAAGTTTTAGATTTCAAGCAATTTCAATCACAGAAATTTTAGAATGCGTTGAATGAGTTAAAGAAGACCCTGACGATAATCTCAACAGCACTCACAATAGAGCGCAAAATTTAATATAGACAGCCCCTTAGCAAGCTAGAGGTGGGACCAGGTGCCCGGGAGGAGTAAGCATCCCCTGTTGGCTAGCCGCACTCGCCGTCGATGTTCATGAAGCATGAAGCATGAAAATATATAAAATTCATGCACTGTCTGACGTTATGTCTATATAGAAAGTATTATGTCGACAATGTCAGGGAAGTATATTCAAAACACTTACTGTCAAACCCCTCGCGGGGAACTTTTTTACGAGCTCCACACGGCAAAGGGCATACGTGTGACACAAATGAGTTAAAGAAGATCCTGACGATAATCTCAACAGCACTCACAATAGAGCGCAAAATTAAACATAGACGGACCCCTAGCAAGCTAGAGGTGGGACCAGGTGCCCGGGAGGAGTAAGCATCCCCTGTTGGCTAGCCGCACCCGCCGTCGATGTTCATGAAGCATGAAAATGAAAATATATATAATTCATGCACTGTCTGACGTTATGTCTATATAGAAAGTACTATGGCGACAATGTCAGGGAAGTATATTCAAAACACTTACTGTCAAGCCCCTCGCGGGGAACTTTTTTACGAGCTGCACACGGCAAAGGGCATAAGTGTGACACAAATAAGTTAAAGAAACGATCAACCGAAATTACTCAAGCAATAAATGGCCCTGACCTTTGATCACTGACCTTGAAAATAAAAAAAATATTCGGCTTAGTTTATACAGTTTAGGGGAATAGCAAACTAAAATCTAAAAGCTATGGTTCAGCCTATACTGTACTTATAGCAAAGACACGCATCTGTAACCCTCCTTTGTGACCATATGGCCTCTCCCCCACAATATCGATGTTGAATTATTTTATGCTGGGGAATTTGCACACTGAATAAAGAAGGATACTTCTTAACTAAATCAATTCATTTACAAGTAAACGAAAGTTACTTCATTCCCCTTCATGAAAGAGGTACGTGTATGATGGAATTATTAGTTCATATTACTGGGTTACATTCAGCACCTGGGAATCAAAACACAAATGAGTAGGTGCAGTTACCTGCCATTTCGGCCTTATTTTGAAAGTTGTTTATATATCCATAATATTCTATTTTATAAAATATCAAATCTATGGTGAATACATATAGGAAAAGACTGTTTTGATTCCACAGTCCTATACTGATTAGACTTTTTTCACCGTGACGAACTTCGCACTTCGAACTTCGCACTTTAATTTCATAAGTGGGTTGCCGAAAAAAGCGCGCCAGTTGTACAGGAAGTCCAATATACCATTCCATTGACTTTCCTAATCAAAATGTAGATGACTCTGCTTATAAGTTTATACGTGAACGGCAGCTACGAAACTGATTATTCAATGTTCGAAGTGCGAAGTGCGAATTTCGTCACGATGAAAAATGTCTAATAATACGTCTCTCAAAATGTCAAAAAACGTTGAAATTATTGAAAATATCAATAAACAAGATATTTCGATACAAATCTATGAAAACAATAATGTCGAAGGGTTCCAACTCTCTACCTTCTTGAAGAAAATTCCAATTCAATTTACATGCACCAGACACGTGTTTCGAATATTAAATTCTCATCAGTGATGCTTTCAGCGGCGTCACCATAAATAGCGCCCTCTTTAATTGTTTGAAGATAGATTTTTACATTACAGAGAGCGCGCGGCTCCAAATTTCCTGTAGGGTCGATTCAGTAGCATATCCAAATAGAATCTATGTTCAAAATACATGAAATAGTATTGGAGGGATGGTGCTAAGATGTAAAACTCCTTTAATTTCGATGATATTTATCGGTGAAAGGGCTAATATCCGAAATAGCAAAAAAAAAAATATTTTATGTCTCATTGATAAAAGGCCAAAACAAAGCTTCTTTCAGGTGACAGAGCTGGGAAGAAGTAATTAATACACTTGACAAACATCAGGCCACGGGGAACGATTTTAACTGCTCACAGTAGCACTCCAGGCCTTGCGCACAACTATTTTTGTATCAATCGATGGACTTCTGATCGGCCTATTAATTTGCATAAAAGATATCGTGGGCGAGGCCTGGAGCGTAGATGAATTTTGAAGATTCGCGTGTAAAATATGATGATTTTCCTTCGTTTTGTGTCATTCAGGGTAACTGACGTCAGAACATGACGTCATACATCACGCGCGTGACGTTACGAGGGCTCAAAATTATGATGCAGTATTTTCTCAAACATTTAACATTGCAAAAAGGGATAATTAATGATTACTTAATAATTACTTTATAAAAAGCATTTTTTCATGAAATCATAGGGCCGATATGAGGGGTTAGCGCACCTAGTCCTTTATCTGTATAAAATTCTTGACAAGCACAAATCTGTCCTTCGGTATTTATACCGATGACTGATGTTAAACGTCTTCAAATTGAATAGCATCATTTAGGAACAGATAACTCTTCAGCATGGACCAGACATGCACGTTTCGGGTACTTAACCCTCGCCAGTGATCCTCAATCTAAACAATGACAAATATGGATAATGACCATATCCCTGTCTACAGTACAAAATCGATGATACAGAAAATCAGAAACCGAAGGCATACAAAATCAGGACAAAACAGGAACCAAAGCAAACAAAAACAAAAACCTCCACCATATGAAAAGAAGCGAACTCCCGATATGAGAGTGAGACCAGGTGCCCAGGAAGAGTAAGCATCTCCTGCTTGCATGCAACACCCGTCGCTTCAATTCGGTAGAACTGTCACATCCGGTTACTTCCATTTTGGAAGATATAGAGTACAATCTTTGGTTGGATGGTTCAAATGGTCTATGACAGAATATCATCCACCATTCTGGATAGTGGGACATCATAGTGTATGACGAGTTCCCCATATCGACCGTAGAACTTCCTCAGTGACGATGTTAGTCGGTCACAAACATATCCCTGACTGAGAAGCTTATCGGAAAGACGCCTAGCTCTCAGAACAAAATCCGTATATTTGGTACTTGCTCTGGCATAGCGTATCAACTGAGATATGAACACGCCATAAGCAGGCGATGAAGGGATGTTGCTACTCAGAAAAGGAAAGTTCGTAATGCTGAAATTGAAGTCGTCACGTTTGTCATAGAGTGAGGTGTTCATGTGACCATCAGTGTCGTAGGACAACATTATGTCCAAATAGGATGCTGAATTATTTGTCTCTGTAGTTTCTTTGACTTCAAGCTCCGAAGGATAGATACTGCTCAGGTAATCCGCGAATTTTGGATTATTGATGGACAACACATCGTCTATGTATCTGTAAGTGAAGTTGAAATCAGAAGCTAAGTATCTTTTCCCTTCAGAGACCAAAGATTGAATGAATTCAGCTTCGTACGAGTAAAGGAAAATGTCGGCAAGGAGTGGGGCACAATTGGTACCCATTGGAATTCCGACAATTTGCTGGAAGACCTTTCCTCCAAACACCACAAAAATGTTGTCGATCAGAAAGTTTAACATCTGAATAATGTCTGTTTCAGTGTACTTATTTTCAGAATCTGACTTTTCTTTTACAAAGTAGGTTTTGTCATAGTTAACAACAATAAATTTGTATTTGCGATTACCGTTCTTACTTGTAAACGCATTACTTATAATTTTTGCGAGTCTTTCTTTCAATTTAGAATGTGGAATTGTAGTGTAAAGTGTCGAAAAATCAAAGGCTTTGATCGAATTGACTCTACTAAAATGAGTGGATTTCAGATGTTCTAAAAGTTCCTTCGAATTCTTTAAAATCCACATCTGGTTGATACCACTGCGAGAATATACTGTCGAACAATATTTTTGTAGCCCAGATTTGATTTCAGATAAAACTTTGGTGAGTAAGATCGATACAGATTTGGTAGAACATTTTGAGGAACCAGCGATGAAACGTTGTTTGTACGGATTCTTATGCATTTTAGGTATGCAGTATAAGTATGGTAAATCTAAATCTAAATTGGTAGTGTCGAAGCCAAAGGAAGCAAGAGCTGATTTGTGGTTATCTATTATTTCAGAGGCAGAAAGGTTTGTTGGGGTGTAAGTGGGATTTCCAGGTGTCGAATTTAAACCCAACTCTTTAACTACACTGTCGAAATAGTACTTTTTGCAAGTAAATGTGTAATTATTTGAGGCTTTGTCCGCTGGTGTGATGACATAATGTTCTTGGAGGTAGGTAAGTTCTGTGATAACATCAGGGTCTTTAAATATAGACACGAATCTGGTGTTCACAGTTGATTTTAATCGGTTAATTCTAGATAAAAGTAACCCTCTGATTGATTTTATCCATTCGGAAAGGGTGTCGAATGTAATAAGGCCAAAGAGTGAAAATTTTAATGTTAAAAAATTTACCGAAAGACGTAGCAGAATAGGTGAAATATGATGCTACAGGACCCGCTTTTTAGAAGTTTCAAGAAATTTTGATAACAGAAATTTTCGAATGTGTTGAACAAAAAAGAAGGGAGGAGATCTCCAACAAGACCCCGTTGCAGCATCAACAGTTAAACACCAAAACACCCGATCCAAAAACACAAAAGACGAGTACAGCACGAGACGGAAAAGAGACACACGACATGTAAACATCAAACACAAAAGACTAAACATAAACCGACGAGACCAATGGGCAACCGGTGCCGACTTTGGACGGCCATCTGTCACGCAAGTAGCAAATGGTGTGGTTATCCTGGATTACGTGCGCACAACCCTATCACTTCACCAATTACCCAGATGTCTCGAAGAACGTACAATTGTGGTGTAAAACAACCTCCTCAGTGTCAGATGACATCACACAAACAAAACCGCGAAACACAGAGGCCCCAGAGACACAGATAAATATGTAAATGGATATAAAAAGAGGGCATGCGTAATACAGTCCGTGCTCTGCCGGCTGTAGCGAGCTCATGTATGTAATCACCCGAGGAGTCCGACTGACATTCAGAGAGGACAGGTGGTCGGGGCCCTGTCTTCTCTAAAGAGGTTTGGACAGGGCCCGTCATGGAGTCCCGTCGTCACAGTCAGTCAGAGTGCAAGTCTCAAGGATGCGCTTGTACAAGACTGTAGATTGGTCATGTACCAAGCCTAGTGTCCGTCTGGTGACATTAGGATCATATCCACGGTATAAAAGGCGTTTGATGATTCTGACGCATTTTCGATGGTTATGCTGCCTACCTTTGATCCTTTTTATTAGCTCACCTGAGCGAAGCTCAAGTGAGCTATTGTCATAGCGCACCGTCCGGCGTCCGTCCGTCCGTCGTCCGGCGTCGTCCGTCGTAAACTTTTCACATTTTCGACTTCTTCTCCAGAACGGCTGAACAGATTTTGATTAAACTTTGTAGTTGTGAAGTACTAATGGTCCCCTACAAGTGTTGTTGTTTTTCGTCCTGATCCCTCAACAGGTGGCGCCACCAGAGGCAAAAGTAGGTCCCAGAGGGTACCCTCCTTTGACAAACTTCTTCTTCAGAACAGAAGCATGTATCGACAAACCGAAAGCATCTGAATGATCTAGAGAGATGTCTTAAGAAGTGTTGTTATTTTTGGTTCCACTCCGAAGTCAAATTTTTGACGCGTTTTTGATGTCTTTTCGGACTTCGTCAGAAATGCTCATTTTTGCACTATTTCTTTCAGTTACTCCATAAATGTATGATTTTATGCACTCATTTAATGCATTTTTATCTTTTTCAGTTACTTAATGTTTTGATATGTATTTTATGCTCAAATTTTATTTTTATGAATTTTTATAAATTATTTTCTTATGTAAAAAGGGAGGGGGGGGGGTGATCTTGATACATTTTCTGCTTCTTTTCCAGTACCGCTTGGCAGATTTTCATGAAACTTGGAGGGTATGAAGTACTAATGGTCCCCTACAAGTGTTGTTGTTTTTCGTCCAGATCTCTCAATAGGTGGCGCCACCAGAGGCAAAAGTAGGTCCCAGAGGGTACCCTCCTTTGACAAACTTCTTCTTCAGAACCGAAGCATGTATCGACAAACCGAAAGAATCTGAATTATCTAGAGAGCTGTCTTAAGAAGTGTTATTATTTTTTGTTGCAGTCCGAAGTCAAAATTTTGACGCGTTTTTGACGTCTTTTCGGACTTTGTCAGAAATGCTTATTTTTGCACTATTTCTTTCAGTAACTCCATAAATGTATGATTTTATGCGCTCATTTAATGCACTTTTATCAATTTTAAGCTCCTTTATGATTTGATATGTACTCAAATTTGTTTTAAATGAATTTTTATGAATTTTTTTTTTATGTTAAAAAGGGGGGGGGGGGGGGGGGGTTGAGGTTTTGATACATTTTCTGTTTCTTCTCCAGAACGGAGAAATAAGAATAAGCAGAAAGTTCTAATTTGTGATTTCATCTTGTTGTTAATGGTTTGTTTTTTAGCTCTCCTGGTCGACACCAGTCGAGCTTATTTGATACCCTGATGTCTGTCCATCTGTCTGTAAACAATCACATCTCCTCCAAAACTATCCATGACAGACAGTTTGTTATGGCCCCATGTTGTTCACCCTAGGGCCTAGTTGTGTATGTGTGATTTTGGTGCTCCACAAAAGGGTGTGTCCATAGAAAATTTTTAATGGTTTCACCTTGTTCCCCTTAAGATGTAGATGTGCATGTATAATTTAGGTGATGATCCTCCCTCAGGAGGCCCAGAAATGGGTGTGGTCAGTTTTCCTTATATAAGCCTTTGTAAATATTGTTATTGCATCTCCTGCAAGACTATCAGTGTTGAGAAACCTTTTAATGGTCCCATCCTGTTCCCATTAGGATGTAGATCTGCATTAGTAATTTTCGTGATGATCCTCCCTCAAGGGGCTCAGAAATGGTCGTGGTCAGTTTTCCTTATATAATTCTCTGTAAATCTCGTTCCCGCATCTCCTCCAAAACTATCATTGACAGAAACCTTTGAATTAGTCCCCTATCGGCTTCGCTGAAGGGAACTCATATTTTGAAGTCCGTCTGTCTGTTTGTCCCGGTTAAATTTTCTGGACTTATTTCTGCCATTTTACAATGTATCAAAATGATATTCGGTACATGACTGTACATTTGTAAATTACAGATCAAGTCTGAGTTTCATAACTTTCGACAGAGTTATGGCCCTTGGACTCAGAAATATTCACTCAAATATCAGTTTTACAAACTTTTTTCAGTCATTCTCCCATGCATTCAAATGATATTCTGTACAACGGTGTATATTGGTAAGTTACAGATCAAATTCGAAATTCATAAAATTTGACCCACTTTCAACAGAGTTATGGTCCTTGGACTTGCAGATTTTCACTCAAATGTTAGTTTCCCAGACTTTTTAGTTGTGCCCCTTGAACTTAAAAAATTCCTTGAATTCTCAGTTTCCGCTCATTATCTTGATAAAGGCTTGATGGATCCAAATGATATTTGGTTTACAGTTGTATTATTGGGAGATGCAGGTCAAGTTCGAATATGGGTCCTGTCCAACTATTATTGAAGGAGTTATTGCCCTTGAACTTAGGGAATCTCTTGAAAATGACAATTTCCGCTCATTATCTTGATGAAGGTTTGATGAATCCAAATGATATTTGGTATACAGATATATCATGTGGGGATGCAAGTCAAATTCAAATATATATGGGTGCTTTCTGATTATTATTGGAGGAGTTATTGCCCTCGAACTTAGAAAATTTCCTGAATATGACAGTTTCCACTCATTATCGCGATGAAAATTTGATGGATCCAAATGATATTTGGTATACAGATGCATTATGGGGAGATGCACGTCAAGTTCAAATATGGTTGCTATCCAATTATTATTGGAGGACTTATTGCCCTTGAACTTAGGAAATCTCTTGAAAATGGCAGTTTCCACTCGTTATCTTGATGAAGGTTGGATGGATCCAAATGATATTTGGTATACAGATATATCATGGGGTAATGCATGTCAAATTCGAATATGGGTGCTCTCTGATTATTATTGGAGGAGTTATTGCCCTTGAACTTTCAAAATTTCCTGAAAATGACAGTTTCTGCTCATTATCGTGATGAAAATTTGATGGATCCAAATGATATTTGGTATACAGATGTATTAGGTTTCAATAAACAGTTTCGCATAATCTCTAACCTGATTTGGCCCCGGTCAATTATTTTAATAATAAGAGATGAGCCTTGATATTCATACTGTATGCATGAAAATTAAAATAATGGCATATTATGAGGTATCATTAAAATCTGTAAGATATTTGCAAGATTATGGGAAATTTTCATTTTCTGAAACACGTGTTCATAGGCAATGAGGTGGGGCTCATTAAAGGGGTCTACCACAGTAAGGGGCGCCAACAGGGACATCATGATTTTCAGTGTTTTTGATGGTCATATTGATTTCTCCTTAACTACACGGTCAGTCCCTAATTCACTTTTATATTTTATTGATATAGATACACCCTATCTTTGATATGAATTTTATTCCCCAAATATTTACGGAACGATGTCGTTTCCGCTATAGAAGTTGCCCCGCGGTACCGTCAAATTTTCTCTATTTTCCCCTTTGTCGAGCACATTTCTACATCTTATTCTAAGTTATAGGTATAATCTTGCGTAAGCATGATAAAGTGTAAGATTCATTCTTTTTAACCATATATATACTTTGATAGGTATGTATTTTATGATAGCATTATATGACGCTGGGTTAAGGGTGCGCGTCAAGGGATGACGTCATGAAAAAAACTGTTTACTGTAACCTGTAGGCATATGGGAATATGGATGCTGATGAAGTATGTAAATTTATAATTAAAGTCCTTGGATACCATACATGTGTTAACAGTATATCACATATAGATGGTAGCAATAGTGAAAATAAAGGTCAAAGTGCTGTATTATAGATGCATTATGGGTATCAAAATGGGTATCTGCCTCAACATGTCAAATGGTGAAATAAAGGCAAAAATAGGCATTTCGGAGTGGGTCGCGGGAATCTCTATGCGGCATACCGATAAATAAGTATGCGCGTTACGACAACTTGCGATATATCAAATTCTTCGGAACGGCATGTACTTTCCATATTTTAAGGAAAAAAATTATGACGGGATGATTAAAATGTCTTTTAGGTTTCAATAAACAGTTTCGCATAATCTCTAACCTGATTTGGCCCCGGTCAATTTTTTAATAATAAGAGCTGAGCCTTGATCTTCATACTGTATGCATGAAAATTAAAATAATGGCATATTATGAGGTATCATTAAAATCTGTAAGATATTTGCAAGATTATGGGAAATTTTCATTTTCTGAAACACGTGTTCATAGGCAATGAGCTGGGGCTCATTAAAGGAGTCTACCACAGTAAGGGGCGCCAAAAGGGACATCATGATTTTCAGTGTTTTTGATGGTCATATTGATTTCTCCTTAACTACACGGTCAATCCCTAATTCACTTTTATATTTTATTGATATAGATACACTCTTTCTTTGATATGAATTTTATTCCCCAAATATTTACGGAACAATGTCGTTTCCGCTATAGAAGTTGCCCCGCGGTACCGTCAAATTTTTACTATTTTCCCCTTTGTCGAGCACATTTCTACATCTTATTATAAGTTATAGGTATAATCTTGTGTAAGCATGATAAAGTGTAAGATTATTCTTTTTAACCATATATATACTTTGATAGGTATGTATTTTATGATAGTATTATATGACGCTGGGTTAAGGGTGCGCGTCAAGGGATGACGTCATGAAAAAAACTGTTTACTGTAACCTGTAGGCATATGGGAATATGGATGCTGATGTAGTATGTAAATTTACAATTAAAGTCCTTGGATACCATACATGTGTAAACAGTATATTACATATAGGTGGTAGCAATAGTGAAAATAAAGGTCAAAGTGCTGTATTATAGATGCATTATGGGTATTAAAATGGGTATCTGCCTCAACATGTCAAATGGTGAAATAAAGGCAAAAATGGGCATTTCGGAGTGGGTCGCGGGAATCTCTATGCGGCATACCGATAAATAAGTATGCGCGTTACGACAACTTGCGATATATCAAATTCTTCGGAACGGCATATACTTTCCATATTTTAAGGAAAAAAATTATGACGGGATGATTAAAATGTCTTTTAGGTTTCAATAAACAGTTTCGTATAATCTCTAACCTGATTTGGCCCCGGTCAATTTTTTAATAATAAGAGCTGAGCCTTGATCTTCATACTGTATGCATGAAAATTAAAATAATGGCATATTATGAGGTATCATTAAAATCTGTAAGATATTTGCAAGATTATGGGAAATTTTCATTTTCTGAAACACGTGTTCATAGGCAATGAGCTGGGGCTCATTAAAGGAGTCTACCACAGTAAGGGGCGCCAAAAGGGACATCATGATTTTCAGTGTTTTTGATGGTCATATTGATTTCTCCTTAACTACACGGTCAATCCCTAATTCACTTTTATATTTTATTGATATAGATACACTCTTTCTTTGATATGAATTTTATTCCCCAAATATTTACGGAACAATGTCGTTTCCGCTATAGAAGTTGCCCCGCGGTACCGTCAAATTTTACTATTTTCCCCTTTGTCGAGCACATTTCTACATCTTATTATAAGTTATAGGTATAATCTTGTGTAAGCATGATAAAGTGTAAGATTATTCTTTTTAACCATATATATACTTTGATAGGTATGATATTTATGATAGTATTATATGACGCTGGGTTAAGGGTGCGCGTCAAGGGATGACGTCATGAAAAAAACTGTTTACTGTAACCTGTAGGCATATGGGAATATGGATGCTGATGTAGTATGTAAATTTACAATTAAAGTCCTTGGATACCATACATGTGTAACAGTATATTACATATAGATGGTAGCAATAGTGAAAATAAAGGTCAAAGTGCTGTATTATAGATGCATTATGGGTATTAAAATGGGTATCTGCCTCAACATGTCAAATGGTGAAATAAAGGCAAAAATAGGCATTTCGGAGTGGGTCGCGGGAATCTCTATGCGGCATACCGATAAATAAGTATGCGCGTTACGACAACTTGCGATATATCAAATTCTTCGGAACGGCATATACTTTCCATATTTTAAGGAAAAAAATTATGACGGGATGATTAAAATGTCTTTTAGGTTTCAATAAACAGTTTCGTATAATCTCTAACCTGATTTGGCCCCGGTCAATTATTTTAATAATAAGAGCTGAGCCTTGATCTTCATACTGTATGCATGAAAATTAAAATAATGGCATATTATGAGGTATCATTAAAATCTGTAAGATATTTGCAAGATTATGGGAAATTTTCATTTTCTGAAACACGTGTTCATAGGCAATGAGCTGGGGCTCATTAAAGGGGTCTACCACAGTAAGGGGCGCCAAAAGGGACATCATGATTTTCAGTGTTTTTGATGGTCATATTGATTTCTCCTTAACTACACGGTCAGTCCCTAATTCACTTTTAATTTTATTGATATAGATACACCCTATCTTTGATATGAATTTTATTCCCCAAATATTTACGGAACGATGTCGTTTCCGCTATAGAAGTTGCCCCGCGGTACCGTCAAATTTTCTCTATTTTCCCCTTTGTCGAGCACATTTCTACATCTTATTCTAAGTTATAGGTATAATCTTGCGTAAGCATGATAAAGTGTAAGATTCATTCTTTTTAACCATATATATACTTTGATAGGTATGTATTTTATGATAGTATTATATGACGCTGGGTTAAGGGTGCGCGTCAAGGGATGACGTCATGAAAAAAACTGTTTACTGTAACCTTATGGGGAGATGCAGGTCAAGTTCGAATATGGGTGCTGTCTGATTATTATTGTAGGAGTTAATGCCCTTGAACTTAAAAGATTTTTGGAAAATTACACTTTCTGCTCATTATCTTGAAGGTTTGATGGATCCAAATGATATTTGGTATACAGATGAAGATATGCAATTCTTTTTAGAATATGGGTGCTATCTGATTATTACTAGAGGATTTACGGTATTGCCCTTGAACTTGGGAAATTCTTCAAAATGAGAGTTTTCTACATGCTTTAACACAACTTGCACACAAGGACATAAGCGGTACGGATGAATTGTAAGGGAAGGAGATTAGTGTGCTTGTGTGAAAGTTGACTTAAACATATTGAGTTGTAACTTTTTAAATGACTTTATTTTTATAAACTTCATACCAAGTTCTAATCTTGTCATTTCATTTGGTACATCACTTTGTTTTCCTCAGTTGCAGATCAAATATGCAAGTTGTTCTTTCTGGTCAAGTAATGTGATAAAATAACCTTCACAAATTTTTCATGACAGGCATATTTTGTACCGTTTGCAGTACTCTAAAGCGGGGGACATTAAATCTCATTCATCTGTCCGTCCGTCCGTCCGTCCGTCTGTCTGTGTCACAAAATCTTTAACCTTGGCTATAACTTTTTAACCAGAAGAGATACAGTTCTCATATTTCACATGTGAGTTCCTTGTGACAAGACCTTTACACTGACACAAAAAAATTTTGACCTCGTGACCGTGACCTAGATATTTGACCTACATAAAGGACTCAGATTTTTCTGAGTCAAACACCCCAAGCGGAGGACCACGATTCTCTGAATCTGCTTGTTTTCTTATTGAATTGGAAGAGGTGGGGGAGGGTATTTTCAACTTCTTCTTCAGAACCGCTGGGGCATTTTAAAGAAACTTGGTAGGTGTGATATGCTAATGGTTCCCTACAAGTAATGTTGTTTTTCATCAAGATCCGTCAACAAGTGTCGCCACCCGGGGCAAAGTAGGTCACAGGGTTCTTTGACAAACTATATATACTTCTTCAGACTCCAAGCATATATCAACAAACCGAAGGCATCAGAATGATCTAGAGGGATCTCTTAAGAAGTATTCCTGTTTTTAGTTCCACTTTGAAGTCAAATTTTTTATGTCTTTTCGGACTTTGTCAGAAATGGACATTTTCATACTATTTCCTGAACTAACACATTGAAAGCATGTCTTTGAGACCTAATTTGCTGTTATATTAATCACACTTGATGCCATTAATATAATGCTTTCATATAGATTCTGTGCCAAAATATTTTTTTGGATTTTTTTTACATGACTTTAATGATGGACCACACTAACAATCACCATTACAATGTGCATGTATTCAATCATTCAGCAAAAGTGACATGGTTCTCAGGGGAGCGATATAGGCCCACTTGGGCCTCTTGTTTTGTTTATCATATCACCATAAAAGACAATAGAAGAGACGATCCAACGAAGTTGATTGAACTTGGCTGCATGTGCAATGGTCCACCAGTAGTGACACTCAGCACGTGGCACAAATATCAAACGTCTTCAAATTCAATGTTTTGAACTACTTTGTATCTACTTAAATCTCAAAATGCACAAAAAGTCTTACAAGCACCGGTTCATTCAACTTCATTGCCGGTTCGTCCATGTACTTCACAAAACCTCTATCCATTTTGCTTACGAAAATATTAACTCGCATCAAGGAAGGTCTTCAAACATACTGTTATACAACATATTCCAGAAATGGAATCAATCAGATGTGGATCATAAAGAATTTAAGGAACTTTTTGAAAATTTGAAAGTCACCAATTTCAACCATATTACTAGTATACTGTCTTTCGACTTCTTCACGCTCTGCACTACCATTCCACACCAAAAGCTCAAAAACAAACAATACTATTAGCAACACCTTTCTTTTAAAAAAAGTAGGAACAGGAGAAAACATTTTTGTGGTGTTTTGAGGAACCGTTTTCCAGCAAATAGTTGGCATCCCACCAATTGCGCCCCACTGCTTGCGGACTTATTCTTAATACGAATCTGACTTCAACAAGACCTTTCTCTCCACTGGGCAAAAGCACCTCGGATCTAATTTCAATTTTACCTTGGGAATTCTGGAAAATCGGAAAAGTGGGAGGGTTGTGCGCACGTTATCCAGGATAACCACACCGTCTCCTACTTACGTGGCAGAAGTCAGAATCGATTGCCCATTGGTCTCGTTGGCTTATGTGTAGTCATTTGTATTCGATGTTTCTCTGTGATTTGAGAGTCAACAAACGCCGTTTAAACCGTGAATATGATCCTAATGTCACCAGACGGACACTAAGCTTTGTACTTGACCAATCTACAGTCTTGTACGAGCCTATTCTTAAGACTTGCACTCTCACTGACTGTGACGACGGGACTCCATGACGGGCCCTGTCCAAACCTCTTTAGAGAAGACAGGGCCCCGACCACCTGTCCTCTATGAATATCAGTCGGACTCTTCGGGTGATAACATATATGAGCTCGCTACAGCCGACAGAGCACGGACTGTATTACGCACGTCCTCTTTTCATATCCATTATATCCATCTGTGTTGCTTGGGCCCCTGTGTTTACGGTCTTGTTTGTGTGTGGTCATCTGACAGTGAGGAGGTTGTTTTACACCACAATTGTACGTTCTTCGAGACCTCTGGGTAATCGGAAAAGTGGGAGGGTTGTACGCACGTAATCCAGGATAACCACACCTTCTGATACCGTGGCAGATGGCCGTCCTAAGTCGGCACCGGTTGCCCATTTGTCTCGTTGGTTTATGTGTAGTCCTTTGCGTTTGGTGTTTCTGTGTTGTGATTGACGTTCCTTGTCCCTTTTGCGTCTCTTTCTGTGCTTGTCTGCTTTGTGTTTTTGCATTGAGTGTTTTGGGGTTTTGCTGTGGGTGCTGCAACCTGGTGTTGTTGCGGATCCTCTCCTTTGTCATCTAACAGTGAGGAGGTTGTTTTACACCAAAATTGTACGTTCTTTGAGACCTCTGGGAAATCGGAATAGTGGGAGGGTTGTGCGCACTCAATCCAGGATAACTAAATCGTCTGCTATTAACGTGGCAGATGGTCGTCCTAAGTCGGCACCGATTGTCATTGGTTTCGTTGGTTTATGTGTGGTCTTTTATGTTTAATGTTTCTATGGTGTGAGTTGATATTCCTTGTCCCTTTTGTGTCTCTTTATGTTGGTGTCTGTAATGTGTTTTTTGCATTTGGTGTTTTGGGGTTTTGCTGTGGGTGCTGCAACCTAGTGTTGTTGGAGATCCCCTCCTTTCTTTGACGTTCCTTGTACCATTACGTCTCTTTCTGTGCGTGGCTTCTTTGTGTTTTTACAGGTGTTTTTAATAGGTTTGCTGTTGGTGCTGCAACTAGGTGTTGTTGGAGATCCCCTCCTTTTTTTTACATTGTTGACGAGTTGTCAATCAATAATCGGAATTTTATGAATAATCTACATTAAATCTATCCTCATAAACTAGAGATCAAAGAAACAACCGAGAGGGACAGATCTGCTTCGTACTTGTATACTTGTTACCGACGCAAATCACCATTTGAACACCACTCTATGACAAGCTTGATGATTTCAGCTTCAACATAACTAATTTCCCTTTCATGAGTAGCAACATTCCCTCTTCTCCTGCCTATGGCGTTTCTGTTTCTTAAGTGATACGGTACGCCAGGGCATGTTCCAATATGAAATTTTCATCATTAGAGACAGGCGGCATGCAAATAAGCTACTTTATCAGGGTTATATTCCACACGGCTGAAATCTTTCTTGAGGAAGTTCTTCTGTCGCTTCGGGGATATAATAAAAGCATATCAGACTTTCCAGAATGATCAGTGACATTCTTGATTGTGATTAAATGACCGTCGTCATCACCAAACAAGAAATAATTACCTTATATGTACAACAAAAGGTACATCGAGACAATCGCCGAATTTGACAACTTTCCACGGAGCTGTTGCTGACTTTCTCCTGGCACCTGGTCTCACTTCGGTATGTTGTTCATTCCGAGGTTCGCAACCGACGATGGGAATTCTCATTACATTCTCATTATTTTGCCTTGATATGCCAACTTTGAGACTGAATTAAGTGATAGGTACTTCTTTTATGTTTTTATATGAAAGATCATGCCTTCTCCTAGTTTAAGTATACAACGTTTGAAAACATGTTGACAAAAGATAGATTTTAATGAATTATAAATACATTTTAGCCAGAAATGTTCCTGAAAAATTAACCCCTCATCTTGAAAATCTATAAAGACATAATAAAGCAGCAAGACATAAATGGTTATTTCAACCATGATATGGATCGTGCAGACACGTACTTATAATACCTAAAATTTGTTAAAGGTTTAACCTTTACACTGAATTAGATGTATGTTTTCATGTTTTATTTCGAATTTACTAGACACTAGGAATTAACGCGAACATAACTTATATCTTCTTTGCACTGATGTTGACGGTGTAAGGGGGAGCAGTGTCCTTCATAAAACTTTTGGGGTGTCTTTTGGAGATATAGCGCTTTTCCTAGCTCGTTGTTAGGCATACAATTTGGTCACATTCAGGATTTTGTTCGTTCAATATTCAATGTAAGGATTCCCCTATTTTGGCTTGTTACATCACTGACAGTATTGCTGTATTGATATATTCTGATATTTGTATTCAGATCTACATAAATTAAAACATGAGGATATCACTGTATCTTCTGTCTTACTGAAATGGAAGCCAAAGATTAACACACAAGGAGATTGTCCTAGAGGACAGGAGGGAGTTTACATAATCGAATATGTTAATGCAGAGCCTGACAGCAAAACGAAACGAGTAGAAGTCAAGAGCTGTGAATACCAGTTAGAAAAGTTGAAACACAGCACTGAATATAGAGTGCAGATAAAGGTGAAAACAGACTCAGGAGAGTATCAACACACGGAAAAAATCACATTTGAAACAGAAAGTAAGTTTTCACTCTAAGGAGGTATTGAACAATAGGGCTCCAAGTTCAATTATTCTCAAAATCTCTGAAATAATTTATATCATGTCTGTCCTAGTTCTACGAAATTACACTTGATTCTAAACACAGAAAATAATTCTATCAGACTATGATATCAGACAATGCGTTAATGTTTTCATGACGTCATATTCTTTTACATTACTAGTTGATTCGCATGTTGAACTCCCAATAGGCAGCTAGAATTATATTCCAATAAATCGGGTTGCCTATTTAGACGTCACGTCAAAGTTTCGAACGTAGATAGAATTACCAACGTCAGAATTATTTGATGCTGTAATATGCTGTATAAGCGCTTTTCGTGCAAAAAAAGTAAGAACTATTTCAACCCTCTTTTTAGCATTGTCCCGAGATACACAACCAGAGAAACGTATCATTTCTATCCAAACTTGCATTTTCAAATTTCTACTTTTATTGGTAGATCCTTAGTCTGATTTTAACAGATACTTCGCAGTTAGCAAGAAAAGCATACCTCTTCGGCATGTACAACAAATCTCTTTGGAAACTTTTTTCCAGCTCCCCACTGCAACAAAGAATAAGTTTAGATATAAGGAGGAATGACGTGTAAAACTCAGCTGTCACTGGTCAAAATTTAATCAATTTAATTTTTCAAATGAATGATGCATAGTACAGATGCTGGTCAGGTAACGTTGCGATCAATGTGGGATTCGTTATCTTAAAAAGAAGGGAGGAGATCTCCAACAAGACTTCGTTGCAGCATCAACAGTAAAACACCAAAAAACCCGATGCAAAAACACAAAAGACGAGTACAGCACGAGACGGAAAAGAGATACACGACATGTAAACATCAAACACAAAAGACTACACATAAACCGACGAGACCAATGGGTAACCGGTGCCGACTTTGGACGGTCATTTGTCACGCAAGTAGCAAATGGTGTGGTTATCCTGGATTACGTGCGCACAACCCTCTCACTTCTCCAATTACCCAGAGGTCTCGAAGAACGTACAATTGTGGTGTAAAACAACCTCCTCACTGTAAAATGATATCACACAAACACGACCGCAAAACGCAGAGGCCTCAGAGACACAGATGAATATGTAAATGGATATAAAAAGAGGGCATGCGCAACACAGTCCGTGCTCTGCCGGCTGTAGCGAGCTCATGTATGTAATCACCCGAGGAGTCCGACTGACATTCAGAGAGGACAGGTGGTCGGGGCCCTGTCTTCTCTAAAGAGGTTTGGCGGGACTCCATGACGGGCCCTGTCCAAACCTCTTTAGAGAAGACAGGGCCCCGACCACCTGTCCTCTCTGAATGTCAGTCGGACTCCTCGGGTGATTACATACATGAGTTTGCTACAGCCGGCAGAGCACGGACTGTATTATGCATGCCCTCTTTTTGTATTCATTTACATATTCATCTGTGTCTCTGGGACCTCTGCGTTTCGCGGTCTTGTCTGTGTGATGTCATCTTACAATGAGGGGGTTGTTTTACACCACAATTGTACGTTCTTCGAGACCTCTGGGTAATTGGAGAAGTGAGAGGGTTGTGCGCGCGTAATCCAGGATAACCACACCATTTGCTACTTGCGTGACAGATGGCCGTCCAAAGTCGGCACCGGTTACCCATTGGTCTCGTCGGTTTATGTGTAGTCTTTTGTGTTTGATGTTTACATGTCGTGTGTCTCTTTTCCGTCTCGTGCTGTACTTGTCTTTTGTGTTTTTGCATCGGGTTTTTTGGTGTTTTACTGTTGATGCTGCAACGGGGTCTTGTTGGAGATCTCCCTTCTCTTTATGTAAATGCCGTATGACGGTAATCTTGGAACATCACCGTCAAGCCAGGGGAAATTTACTATGTTGAATCCAAAATCATCCCTTTTGTCATATACACTTGTATGAATCTTTCCGTTTACAATTTTGATATTAAGGACCAAAAAGGGTGTTTCTGTATTTAAAAGGTTTGCCTTGTTAAGGGTTAATTCTTGTGGATAAATTTCATTCTTATATAATTCAAAAGCAGGATTGTCAATGGTTAGAATATCATCCAGATACCTAGAAGTATTATTGAAACACTTCAGCTCATCAAATTTTCTTTGCTTTTGAAGATTTTGGATAAATTCTTTTTCATAAGTGTATAAAAATAAATCTGCAACAAGAGGCGCACAGTTAGTACCCATAGGAATTCCTACAACCTGCTTGTATAGATCCTCACCAAATCTAACATAAATATTGTCCGAGAGGAAGGACAAGGCATTACACAGGTCACTACATGTCCATGATTTGTATGATTTGTAGTCTGTCGAGGAAAAGAAACCCTTCGATTAAGATGTACAAATGTAAGTTTTTCGCTCACGATCAAAACACCATTTAATGAGATTAGATAATCGATCATTAATTTTGTCATGAGGAAGTGTGGTGTACATATTAGAGAAGTCGTATGAAGAAATCGTATTGGCTTGGAAATTTCCAGATTTCATTTTTGCAATCACATCCCCTGAATTCTTAATAGACCAAAATAAATTTACATCGTTCCTGTTTAGAACCGTTTCACAATATCTAGTTATGTGTTCTTTAATAGCAGTAAGTGCTGACGTCAGATTTCTAGAAATAACACTATGTTTTCATTTCAGAAGTTCAGCCTGCACCACGTTTGCCGTTCAGAACTGTACAGATCACAACAAGTTCAATTACTGCTGAATGGGGTAACTGTAAGAAGTGGTTAAGTGATCAGCAACGGCATTACATTCTAACATGCACTAAGAATTCTGAAACTCATTCTGAAGATTCAGAATCAAAAACCGAAATCATTGAAGTTAATCAAGATGAATTACCCGTTCAGAAATGCACGGGAACTGTATCTGAACTGCTTTCAAATACAATTTACTCACTTAAAGTGAAGGCCGAAAATGGAAATGTAGTTTCCAGGGAACTTGAAATGGAAAGACCAACAAAAACCAAAGGTAAGACATGTGTTTCGTCTTTCATTATCTTTTTTTCTGTTGTACAATGCTCTAATTAAATTCGCGGACTACCTCAGCAGTATCTATCCTTCGGAGCTTGAAGTCAGCGAAACCACAGAGACAAATAATTCAGCATCCTATTTGGACATAATCTTGTCCTACGACACTGAGACACTGATGGTCACATGAACACCTCACTCTATGACAAACGTGACGACTTCAATTTCAGCATTGGAAACTATCCTTATCTGAGTAGCAACATCCCTTCATCGCCTACTTATGGAGTGTTCATATCTCAATTGATACGCTAGAGAGCTAGGCGTCTTTCATATAAGCTTCTCAGTCAGGGATATATTTGTGACCGACTTACATCGTCACTGAGTAAGTTCTACGGTCATTATGGAGAACTCGTCATACACTATGATGTCCCACTCTCCAGAATGATGGATGATATTCTGTCATAGACTAATAGAATCTCTCACCCCTTTGTACAGGGACAGGGAAATCCAACCCGAGTATCAAAGATTTGCGGTCCACGACGAGGCTTGCCAGGGATTTCCCTGTCCCTGTACAAAAGGGTGATTGATTATTTTTCTCGCACCGATGTATTTTCACATAATTCATGAATAAACATTGCTTGTTTTGCGTTAAATGCTCTACATGTGACGTCAAACACTGCTTAACCTATACGTAAAGGTCTATGACGTCACAATAGGGGGTTCGAAACAAACGTCCGGGGGTGCGAGAACAGGTAAAACTGTAGATATCTCTCTCCGGGGTGAGAGAACATTTTAACCATCCAACCAAAGATTGTACTCTATGTCTTCCGAAAGGGAAGTAACCAGGATGTGAACTTTCTACCAAATTCGGTCTTTTCGAAATAGAGAGTTACTTCCCATTTGTGCAGGTATCTGACGTCAACGCATTGTGACGTCATCAAATTATATGGAAACTAGCATGAAATTCAGGGAAACGGGGTTACATATATGGCGTTTTCAAAGGAAATTAATGACGTCACAATGCTTTTACGTCAGATACCTGCACAAATAGAAATTAGGACTGTAAAATCGAAAAGACGGAATTGAAGCGGCGGGTGTTGCATGCAAGCAGGAGATGCTTACTCTTCCTTGGCACCTGGTCTCACTCCCATATAGGGAGTTCGCTTCTTTTCATTTGGTGAGGTTTTTGTTTGTTTGCTTTTTTTGGTTCCAGTTTTATCCTGATTTTGTATGCCTTCGGTTTCTGACTTTCTGAATTATCGACTTTGAGCTGTATACGGGGATATGGTAATTATCCATATTTGTCATTTGTGATGTTATCTTTAAATTTGTCAATGATATTTTTTTTTCAGTTGATGCCCTGATAGAGCCATTTTCATCTTCAGGTATATTTTCAAATAGCATTAATATTCAAATCAAAATAATGTGAGCATATATGAAATGAAAACTTCAAGTTTTTGACTCTTAAGTATTTATGAATTATAATTGTTGGTGAGCCAAAAATAGAAGCCAAATCTGAAAGAAAAAATGCAGTGGTAACAGAGACAATGCTGTAAAGAAACGAAAAACCGTAAATTCTAAAATGCATCCTATCCTCAATTACCCGAGAGCACGAGAGAAATACTAGTAAGTATGTAATTTTAATCTCGAAGCTATATATTGTTGTAGATCATTATAATAGAACATGCTTGTTTGATATTACAGAGGAAGCAGGATTGTATATCAGAAAAACCTACGAAAACTTGATTACAGATGTTCTGGATAAAATCGATACAAATATGCTAGCAGAGTATCTCCTACAAATGGCCATTATATCAAAAAACAGTTTTGATGATATCAAGAGAGCAAGTTTAGTTAGAAAAAATGATCTCATTGTGAAGAACGTTCTTGCAAAAAGAAACATCGACGAACGTCCCTACGAAAATTTTTGGGAAGCCCTGGATTTATTTTTACCACAATCCAAACGAAAATTAGTGGAAAATGCTAGAACAAATACAGAACGTAAGTATATTTTAAGTCTTATTTGTATCTCATCGTCTGATTGTAGACAAAAAACGTATTTTCTTTCTACCAATCCTATCTACGAGGGCTGTTCCATAATTTCGTGGACACGTGCTCGAAAAATCACATTTGAAGTGTTATGTGAATGAAATCTTCTAGAACTGAAGGGATACATTCAGAATGAAGAAACAAAAAATATCAGGTTAAAATAATTTATAGAAATGACGTGATTGTCATCTTTATAAATGAGCGGTAGAGGTTACGGAGCAGGAAAATGTGAATTGTTGAAATGAAAACATCCCTTACGCTATGTTGCTTAATAAAATAATGAAAAATGCTTTGCTATCTATGAAACTTTCTATACTATTAAAACTATTATTTGCCATGGTCCCTGCGAAGTTTTAACGAAATCGAACGAAGTTTATGGATTTAATGAGGATTTATGCATGATATTGTTTATAAAACAAACCAAGAATTGATGACGCCAGACTTCTTTACGGAGCACCGAATAGTCATTCAGTTTTGAATCTCGGTTGAATAGAACAGACGCAGATTTAATAGCTAATGTATACATCTTGATATGGGCAAAATATATCAAAACCAATGTTGTGAAAACAGAAGAAAGTGTTTTAATTATGAATATTTATATAAAATAAAGGAGGGGATCTCCAACAACACCAGGTTGTAGATACATGATTTAGGATGGAGTGGAACAAAAAGTGAACAAAAATAATAAAAATGATGCCTTTCCAACGCTTAATGGTTATCTGTCTTTGCCTGCTTCAAAGATGATAGTAGATTCTGATGTAGAGGTAGAAATGCACATGAAAATAGAACATGTCTGTCTCATAAAAATACACGAAAAGGTATCTAAATTTTGTACAGATGAGAGGTGTTATATCTCTTTCAAAATGTCAAATTTATGTAAGCCATCTAACGACGTCATTACTTTATGTTAGCTGCTCCGTTACCTATGACCTTGCGTTGTTCAATAGGGAATTTGAAAGGTTGATATTGACCGATCGTAATGAAAATTCGTATATGTATTCACAATTATTTATAGAATAAAGAAATCAACTTGGTTTTTATCAAATGTTCTACATCTTTCCTTAAATTGCATTGTCCATGAATTTTTGGAACAGCCCTCGTATATAGCATCGTTTTCTTTTCAGAAATAACACTGTCGTTACCATCTTTGTCATGGAATTTCATCAATGATCTCAGAGATGAACTAGATGTAGATGATATTCTAAACACAGCTCATGCACTTTTTGCCGTTGGATATATCAAAACTTCTGAGCATGATGATATTCTACTCGCCGAGAGTCCAAGTAAAAAAGTAGAGGCGATGATGAATATTGTGTCGGAAAAACAGAAAAAAGTTCTTTTCTTGCAAACCTTTGAAGCAAGATGTAACAGGACACAATTTGAAGGACTTAAAGAAAGACAGTCAAATTCAGAATCAGGTAGACATTCTCTATTCTTTCTTTATTAAAACAGATACTAGATGCTAATGTAGTAAACAAAAAATGACGAGGGGGTATCCAGCAAGACTACTGATCAGGGCGGAACACATCAGCAGCCTGCAACGGATAATATTATTCATACAACTACACTTAAACAACAACAGGGGACAAGTATGTAGTCTAACAAAGAAAGGAGGGGATCCCCAGCAACACTCCGTTGCAGCATCCACAGCAAAAATCCAAAATATCCAATGCAGAAACACAGAGCAGACATCACAAAAAGAGACGCAAATGGGACAATGAAAACCAAATCACATCCTAAACATATCAAACACACATAACTACAAATTAAACAACAGGACCGATGGGCAATCGGTGCTAAATTATGACGACCATCTGCTTCGCAACAAACGTTCAAAGTAGATAAGGTATTGCATAAACTTTTACTTCAATCAGTAACAAAAGACAAAGAATATTTAACATAAATATTTTTTCTGGATTGGAAAAATTTTAGAGGACTTTTTTAAAAGATTTTTAGTTGTTATAAAGATTCTACGAAACAAATATGACAACGCGTAGTCTTGAAATAAAAAAAGTCCTCCTCAAAAATGTGTTTAAAATCCATGACGTTTTTCTTACAACTCACATTAAGTCAAAAATATCATTCTGATTAAATGACAAATATGGATAATGACCATATCCCTGTATACAGCACAAAATCGATAATTCAGAAAATCAGAAACCGAAGGCATACAAAATCAGGATAAAACAGGAACCAAAGCAAACAAACAAAAACCTCCACCATATGAAAAGAAGCGAACTCCCAATATGGGAGTGAGACCAGGTGCCAAGGAAGAGTAAGCATCTCCTGCTTGCATGCAACACCCGCCGCTTCAATTTGATAGAACTGTCACATCCGGTTACTTCCATTTCATACTTATTTTTTTTCCTAACTAACGTATACTTAAAATGTACTTTTTGTTTTATAATATTCATTAAGAATATTAAGCATAATTAAACAATCGAATGAAAATTCTATGCTCACCCATTTCATCTTAGAGAATATAGTTAATCAAATTGACAAAATATTCATTTTCTTTAAGTAATCTCTTAAAAAGTATGGTCTAGACGGAATTCTGAGATAAATAACCCTGGCATCATAGATATTATTTCACTTAATTGATGAAGTTTAAAATGTGTAGTATAAACGTTCAATTAACAGAATTTAAAGCTTTACATTGTCTATTTTGATTCCTAACAAAGGCCACAAACTCATGCTTGAGGTGGTTTAGCTGACTGAAAATAACGATTTTTACCGTTTTCGATTGGTCCGTTTTCTGTTTCGCTTACATTACTAGCTTGAATTTTATTGCTTGTCATCTTCTTTTACTCATTTTTCTAGACTAAAGATATCATATTGACAAATATTGATAAAACAATTTCAGGCTAAAACTGAATCTTTCTCTTGCTTATCAACGAAATATGCCACATTTGATATTTTTGCATTTTGACTAAAATGAAGGGGGTGTAAAACTGCACTCCCCGTGAAGTATCGAGTGTTGACTTTAGATATGTCTTTTGAACTTGTGTTTCGACATTAAATCAAGTGTAAAAAAAGTATTTGCAATTACTTTGATTTCAGTCAATATTTGGCATAATATGACTGGACTAATGGGAAAAAAGATTTCAATTTTTAACAGCTTCAACTTCTCGATGAGTGTATTTTCTTTAATAAGTAAGGACAGGGAAGCTATCGTGCGCATGATTACTCTATACCGAGTACAACAGAATGCATTGTAGGATGTCACAAACAGGAAACAATACACAATTTTGATTTTGACTCTAAGACATCTTTTTAGTCGTATATTTAGGTTATTTTAACAATTAAAACATGAATTCATTGGTTTTACTTTCAATAGTGACACTTATGACCAAGAATAATTTATGACTGAGATATGCGTGACCTCCTTTGTCTTTGAGCTATAAAAACTATTTCATTTAACGTTTAGAAAGTTAAATGCCAGAATGTTACTTACATGGAAGAAACGACTCTCCTATCCGTACGTCTGAAAAATTGTAATAATTGGATTATATTTTATAAATAATCTCGTCTTTTTCAAGTTTTTTTTTCAGTTTTAATCAGCAATAATTTCAGCTTTTTATTTACAGCTACAAATTCCCAAACTGGGGCAGGTTTAGGTAAGTATTCACTGTAAATATGTACATGTAATAGAAAGGAAGTGATCTCCAACAACACTCGGATGATACCAACAACAAAACACTCCATGTAACATGCAAAGCAAGAGACGCCAAATATCACACCAAACACAAAAATATACACATAAACCAACAACAACAAATGATATATGACCGTATGAATTAATTCGCATGTAGAAGGAGATTTTGTTCCCCGACAAAATAAAACAGGTATAAGGTTGGTTACTGTCCGCCCGCAGAGATTTGTCTGGTTGAGCTCGACTTCGCCCCGCCTTCTATTGGCTTGATCAACCCGACAAATCTCTGTAGACGGTCAGTAACAAACCTAATAACTAATAATATATATGATGTCAAATTGATAAAGGGTCAAAACAACGCTTCCTTCAGGCTAAAGAGCTGGAAAGAAGTAATTAATACACATAAAATGGATCTACCAGGTGTAGAGAGTTCATACAATGTCATGTTATCACCCGAGTCAGGGCCCTGTCTTCTTTTAAGGCATGTCATTTCTGAATGAAGGAATTTCATCGATTTTATGAAAACCATATGAAAATATAGTATTCATGTCACTTAATCATTTTATGAAGGAAAACTATTAGGTCCGTGATGAAAATCAAGATTTATGCTTATTTGAAAACTGGGTAAAAAATGCCGGAAATTTGTTGCTAAAAATAGCACATTCGTAAAGAAAATACAAAAAGTGTTGAAATGCACTCATTTGATTTTTATTTTACTTTTCTTCGTTATTATTTAATAAAACAGGTTAGAAACTTTGTATAAAAGTAGAATTTGATAAAGTACTTCCTTAGGTACCAACTTCACCGATAATTAAAAATGTTCTAGATTCTACACAAAAATAACGAAAATCATCCAAGTTAAGGTCAAAATTTCAGAGATACCGAATTTCAACGATTTTTCCAAACACACAGTAACACGTGCTCCTAGGAAAGACTTTTCAAAATATTGAAGAAAAAGTATATGTCCGTGTTCAAATAAGAGAGAAAAGACGGTCACAAACAGTGTCATTTTGTGGTTTTCTTGAAAAAGCGTCCGAGCTGAAAATTTGCCTCATTTTGGGTGGAATTTAAAACAATTTGTAATTTTTTCGATAATCATCAGCCATTTCTTATAAAAAATCTGAAATCAATAATATTCCATACGTAAAACAAAATTCATTGGTAATTACTAACGTAAAAGAAATCCGAACAGTTAAAAAAAAGTATCTCCACGTCAATTTTTTTACAGAAATGACTGTGAAGCATTTTCTTACGCATACTTCATTCATTTTAGATAAACATTTTAAACTTGGCCGCTTTAATGTGTATGATGAATTAAAGTCTTAAAAAGAGTAAGAAATTATACATTGGCCATAATAAATTGAAATATCTATAAAAGTCAAGCTCAATGAGTTCTAAAATAGGAGATGCGCAAGAATAGTCCAAAATCGTGACCAATGACGCACCTTAAGAGTATTCGACAGGGCCCATCATGCAGGTCATGCAAGATTTTTTTAGACAAAGAATAAATCAGCAGGGTGTAAAAAGCAGTCAACAAAAGAGGATAAGGTACAGTAACCTAATTGAAGCAATCATAAAGATTTCATAAAAATATGAAATACAGCAGTGAACTTGAAATCAGCTCTCTCATTTAGATACATGCAGGTCTACAATGTATGAACAAAACAAAAGCTATCCGTAGAACAAAGGAGGGGATCTCCAACAACATCTTGTTGCAGCACCCACAGCAAAACCCCAAAACACCAAATGCAAAAACGCAAAGCAGACAAGCACAGAAAGAGACGCATAAGGGACAAGGAACGTCAACGCACAACACAGAGACATCAAACACAAAGGACTACACATAAACCAACGAGATCAATGGGCAACCGGTGCCGACTTAGGACAGCCATCTGCAACGGAAATAGCAGAAGGTGTGGTTATCCTGGATTACGTGCGCATAAACCTCCCACTTTTCCGATTATCCAGAGGTCTCGAAAAACGTACAATTGTGGTGTAAAACAACATCCTCACTGTCGGATGACCACACACAAAAAAGACCGCAAAACGCAGGGGCCCAAGCAACACAGATGAATAGTCCGACTGACATTCAGAGAGGACAGGGCCCGTCGTGTAGAGTTTCTCGCCAAATCTTACATAAATATTGTCCAAAAGGAAGGACAAGGCAATACACAGGTCACCAAAGGTCAACGATTTGTATGATTTGTAATCTGTGACGGAAAAGAAATCCTTCGATACAGATGTACAAATATAAGTTTTCCCCTTTCGATCAAAACACCATTTAATGAGTTTGGACAGTCGATCATTTAATTTGTCGCAAGGAAGCGTGGTGTACATATTAGAAAAATCGTATGAAGATATAGTATTTGCTTCAAAATTTCTTGATTTCATTTTGTCAATCCGTAGAAGCAGATATCACGATGACAATAGATCACAAGGACTCGGGGAAAAGATATTCAAAAAGATAAAAAAAAATCAAAATTCCTTTTTACAGTACAAGGCATTAGTACTCCATTCTACACTGACGGGTCTTGGCAAGACAATAGCTAGTCCTTGAATCTAGTCGTGAATGTTGGTCAGTTTCCTGTGCTGAAAATAATACTCATAGTGTAAACGTCAAATTCAATAGCATCATATAAGAACAGATAAATGTGCAGCATTGGAAGACATGCATGTTTCGGATATTTGAACCTCGTCCATCATTCTCAATCTAAACAATGCAATATGGCCAAAGATTGTGAACGTTTTTATTAAGGCAAGATTGAGGCACCTCAATTGTGAAAGAAGGGGGGAGATATCCAACAAGACCCCGTTGCAGCATCAACAGCAAAACAGCAAAACACCCAATGCAAAAACACAAAAGACGAGTACAGCACGAGACGGAAAAGAGACACACGACATGTAAACATCAAATACAAAAGACTACACATAAACCAAAGAGACCAATGGGCAACCGGTGCCGATTTTGGAGACCATTTGTCACGCAAGTAGCAAATTGTGTGGTTGTCCTGGATTACGTGTGCACAACCCTCTCACTTCTCCAATTACCCAGAGGTGTCGAAGAACGTACAATTGTGGTGTAAAACAACCTCCTCACTGTAAGATGACATCACACAAACAAGACCGCGAAACGTAGAGGCTCCAGAAACACAGATAAATATGTAAATGGATATGAAAAGAGAGCATGCGTAATACAATTATGAAAAGAGAGCATGCGTAATACAGTCCGTGCTCTGCCGGCTGTAAGTGAGTTCGTCGAGACGTCTGTATAATCGGAATAGTATGTAGATGGTTCAGTGGTCCAGGAAAACCAAACCGTCTGCTACTTGCGTATCAAATGGCCGTCCTAAGTCGGCACCGGTTGCCCATTGGTCTCGTTTGTTTATGAGTTTCTCAATCTAAATAATGTAATATTGCCAGAGTATATGAAAATTATTACGTCCAACAATGTACCGAATGACGTAGCTAGAGGGGTAGAATGACAAATATGCAAAATGACCATATCCCTGTATGTACCAATATGATGCTACAGGTCCCTCGTTTCAGAAATTTTCAGAAATTTTGATAGCAGAAATTTTAAGAAAGGTTGATAAAAGAAATTTTAAGAAATATTGATTACAGAAATTTTAAGAAATGTTGATAACAGAAATTTTAAGAAATTTTGATAACAGAAATTTTAAGAAATTATGATAACAGAAACTTTCGAATACAAAAAAAAACGATCAATCGAAATTTATCGAGCTTGGCAACATGTGACCTCGGAGACACCTGGTCCACCAGCAGTGACACTGACTCATCAATAGCATCATTAAAGAAAAAATAAATTTGCAACATGGACCAGCCATACACGTTTCGTGTACTTAATCCTCGTCAGTGATCTTCAATCTAAATAATTAATGGCATCATTAAAGAAAAAATAATTTCCAGCATGGACCAGCCATACACGTTTCGGGTAATCGTCAGTGATCTCCAATCTAACTAATGTAATATGACCAAAGAGTAAAACGTAATATATTTGACTACATCTATTTAAAATTGCATTGTCAATATTGAAATATATGTTCTATAGTACCAATTTTGTTGAACTAGACACGTGTTTCGGATATCTTAATCCTTGTCAGTAGTACTCCATGCCAAACAGTTTAAATAAAGCCAAAATGAGTGGCTTCAAATTTTGTGTAGGGTTTATGTTTCATCATTTCCTCAAGCAATTTTATCATTTGTGTCTTTTTCTTTGTAACGTCCTTCATTTACTTCTTACTTATTGGTTTCATTTTCGTGCGACTAGCCAACAGGAGATAACTTCTCCTCCCGGGCACCTGATCACACTTCTAGCTTGATAGGGGTCCGTCGATGCTCAACTTGGTGCTCTATTGTGAGTGTTGTTGAAAATATCTTCAAGACCCTCTGTAACTCATTTAAATAATTGACACTCCCAATGTGCGTCGGATTGATGGAAAGGAAATCGTGTGAAAGAGTTTTCAAGGGAGTAAGTTGACGCCCGATGTAACCTTGTGGCGCACATCTAAGACAAATTATCTTCCTATCATCATATTTGAAAATGTTTTGAAGTTATTTATCATCACTCATTGATAACCTGATCCCACCTCTACCTTGCTAGGGGTCCGTCGATGCTTAATTCTGTGCTCTATTGTGAGTGCTATTGAGATTATCGTCAGGATCTTCTTTAACTGCTTTTCTCATCTATTTTTTAAAAATTTCACTCACAAATCATTTCAAGCTTTTTTACGAATCACAAGTGCAAAATTGTAATCATTCTATCTCGTTTATTTTACAGACATGTCACAACAAGATGTTGAGGTAACTGCTCAATCAGAGGAAGTCCGCGGTAAGTTATACTGTAATACTGACAATGAATGGGAAGAGATACCCTGCAAGACAAAAGAGGAACCGAAGTGTTAGATCAATAATTCAAACAAGCAACAAGACTCTTGGTGAGTGTCGCTGCTGGTGGACCAGGAGTCCTCGAGAGCACGTGTAGCCAAGTTCGATCAATTTCGGTTGATCGTTTCTTCAACGCATACTAAATTTCTGTTATAAAAATTTCTTGAGATTTCTAAAAAGTGGGTCCTGTAGTATCATATCCCATCCATCCTGCTACGTCTTTCTGTGCACTTTTTCGACATAGTAACTTTCATACTTTTTTGGCATATTACATTGTTTGGATTTGGGATCACTGATGAGGGTTAAGTACCCGAAACGTGCATGTCTGGTCCACGTTGCCAATTTATCTGTTCTTAAATGATGCTATTCAATTTGAAGACGTTTACATCATAACAACATCTTTACCAAATACTTTAACAAAGAATCAAAGCAGACACAACAATGATTAACGTCTTTAAATTCAATAGCATCATTTAAAACCTGATAAATTTACAGCATGGACCAGTCATGCACGTTTTGGGTACTAAATCCTCGTCAGTTATCCTCAGTCTAAACAATGTAATACGGCCAAAAAGTATGAAAATTATCATGTCCAAAATTGTACCAAAAGACGTAGCAGAATGAGTGGGATATGATGCTACGGGACCCACGTTTTAGAAATTTCAAGAAATTTTGTAACAGAAAATTTCAAATGGGTTGAAGAGACACACGATCAACCGAAGTTGATCGAACTTGGCTACATGTGCCCTCGGGGACCCCCGGTCCACCAGCAGTGACACTCACCAAGTAGTTCAAATGTTAAACGTCTTTAAATTTAATAGCATTATTTAAAGACTGATAAATTTACAGCATGGACCAGACATGCACGTTTCGGGTACTAAACCCTCGTCAGTGATCTTCAGTCTAAACAATGTAATACGGCCAAAAAGTATAAAAATTATTATGTCCAAAAATGTACCAAAAGACGTAGCAGAATGCGTGGGATATGATGCTACAGGACCCACGTTTTAGAAATTTCAAGAAATTTTGTAACAGAAAATTTCAAATTGGTTGAAAAGACACACGATCAACCGAAGTTGATCGAACTTGGCTACATGTGCCCTCGGGGACCCCCGGTCCATCAGCAGTGACACTCACCAAGTAGTTCAAATGTTAAACGTCTTTAAATTCAATAGCATCATTTAAAACCTGATAAATTTACAACATGGACCAGACATGCACGTTTCGGGTACTAAACCCTCGTCAGTGATCCTCAGTCTAAACAATGTAATTCGGCCAAAAAGTATGAAAATTATTATGTCCAAAAATGTACGAAAAGAAGAAATCTTAAGGTGATATCACACGTTTCGTGTTATACAACATTTATTTTCAGAAAAAAAGCATAATTCTGATTTCCTAATTTAATTCAGATGTAAGGGACAATATTAGGAGGTCACCATCCAAAATTTTGAGATTTTGAAATTGATCAGACTTTTTACCCATCCATTGATTGTAATGGAAATGCTCATTTTTTGGTTATATTATTTTTTCAGTCCAAGATTTTCAAATGAAACTTCACATATGATTCCCTCATCATATTGTGCAAATTCTTATAGAAAGAAATCATTCAATGACCACGTCATATGTTGCAAAATCTGACTGAATGTGTAAATTATCATGTAAAAAATTAAAAGTGCAATTCGAGTTATCTTTCTTTACCATGTGACCAAAGACAAAAGCATCCGAGTTTATATTATCATCTGTTTGATATATCACAGCAGTGTTCCTTCACTCACAAAGATGTCAATATGTAAATAAATAGAATAAATAGAACCGAATATAGATTTTGTGTGATAACACGACAGTGTCTGCACATGTGTAATGATAAGTAATCCCTCACTACATCCACTTCCCTGCGAATGTTCTTCATCGGATTTCAACTACTCTCCTTGTGGACACGTTATTACTGGTGACCTTAGTATAGTCAAGAACGACAAGTTGAGAGAATTGTTAAAAAAGGGTCCCAAATACAGAGAAAGTATGTCCTTTACATGGAACCAAAATGTCAAAATTATCATGGACTCTTGTGAGGAATATGCAAGACGTTGGGCAAAGAAAGAGGATGTACAGCTCGACACCCTTTCCGAATGGATAAAATCAATCAGAGGGTTACTTTTATCTAGAATTAACCGATTAAAATCAACTGTGAACACCAGATTCGTGTCTATATTTAAAGACCCTGATGTTATCACAGAACTTACCTACCTCCAAGAACATTATGTCATCACACCAGCGGACAAAGCCTCAAATAATTACACATTTACTTGCAAAAAGTACTATTTCGACAGTCTAGTTAAAGAGTTGGGTTTAAATTCGACACCTGGAAATCCCACTTACACCCCAACAAAACTTTCTGCCTCTGAAATAATAGATAACCACAAATCAGCTCTTGCTTCCTTTGGCTTCGACACTACCAATTTAGATTTAGATTTACCATACTTATACTGCATACCTAAAATGCATAAGAATCCGTACAAACAACGTTTCATCGCTGGTTCCTCAAAATGTTCTACCAAATCTGTATCGATCTTACTCACCAAAGTTTTATCTGAAATCAAATCTGGGCTACAAAAATATTGTTCGACAGTATATTCTCGCAGTGGTATCAACCAGATGTGGATTTTAAAGAATTCGAAGGAACTTTTAGAACATCTGAAATCCACTCATTTTAGTAGAGTCCATTCAATCAAAGCCTTTGATTTTTCGACACTTTACACTACAATTCCACATTCTAAATTGAAAGAAAGACTCGCAAAAATTATAAGTAATGCGTTTACAAGTAAGAACGGTAATCGCAAATACAAATTTATTGTTGTTAACTATGACAAAACCTACTTTGTAAAAGAAAAGTCAGATTCTGAAAATAAGTACACTGAAACAGACATTATTCAGATGTTAAACTTTCTGATCGACAACATTTTTGTGGTGTTTGCAGGAAAGGTCTTCCAGCAAATTGTCGGAATTCCAATGGGTACCAATTGTGCCCCACTCCTTGTCGACATTTTCCTTTACTCGTACGAAGCTGAATTCATTCAATCTTTGGTCTCTGAAGGGAAAAGATACTTAGCTTCTGATTTCAACTTCACTTACAGATACATAGACGATGTGTTGTCCATCAATAATCCAAAATTCGCGGATTACCTGAGCAGTATCTATCCTTCGGAGCTTGAAGTCAAAGAAACTACAGAGACAAATAATTCAGCATCCTATTTGGACATAATGTTGTCCTACGACACTGATGGTCACATGAACACCTCACTCTATGACAAACGTGACGACTTCAATTTCAGCATTACGAACTTTCCTTTTCTGAGTAGCAACATCCCTTCATCGCCTGCTTATGGCGTGTTCATATCTCAGTTGATACGCTATGCCAGAGCAAGTACCAAATATACGGATTTTGTTCTGAGAGCTAGGCGTCTTTCAGATAAGCTTCTCAGTCAGGGATATGTTTGTGACCGACTAACATCGTCACTGAGGAAGTTCTACGGTCGATATGGGGAACTCGTCATACACTATGATGTCCCACTATCCAGAATGGTGGATGATATTCTGTCATAGACCATTTGAACCATCCAACCAAAGATTGTACTCTATATCTTCCAAAATGGAAGTAACCGGATGTGACAGTTCTACCGAATTGAAGCGACGGGTGTTGCATGCAAGCAGGAGATGCTTACTCTTCCTGGGCACCTGGTCTCACTCTCATATCGGGAGTTCGCTTCTTTTCATATGGTGGAGGTTTTTGTTTTTGTTTGCTTTGGTTCCTGTTTTGTCCTGATTTTGTATGCCTTCGGTTTCTGATTTTCTGTATTATCGATTTTGTACTGTAGACAGGGATATGGTCATTATCCATATTTGTCATGTACCATATGGGTAACTATATTATACGTTTCTCTACATTCAAACACTTTACTGTCACCTGACTTATTTCTGAATAGATACGACATATGTATGTAAGTAAAAAAGTCTTAACAAAATTTTCAAATAAGTTCAATTTCAGCAAAAAATTCACTATTGTTGGTCACTCTAGGCTTACCATTACTTTCCAAAGAAAAAAAAATATGCGAATTTACGAATAACAATCTGATTTTTAGTCCTGCGCTCAGGCTCGAACCACGGTCTTCCCGTATGGTGGGCAAGAGTTCTACCTCTGAGCTATTGGGTCGCCTTGCCGATTGAGCGATTATAACAAAGCCAGAACATCAAGACATTTTAAGTTACGAAAATCGGAAATCTTCAGCGTGGAGATTTCTTAAAAATTCTCGTCTAAGGGAGACTACTGAAACGCGTGTGATATCTCGTTAAGAAATTTTGATAACAGGAATTTTAAGAAATTTTGATAACAGAAATTTTAAGAAATTTTGATAACAGAAATTTTAAGAATTTTTTGATAACAGACATTTTCGAATGCATTGAAAAAGACGATCAATCAAAATTTATCGAGCTTGGCAACATGTGCCCCCGGGGACACCTGGTCCACCAGCAGTGACACTCATACATTAATAGCATCGTTAAAAGAAAAATAATTTGCAGCATGGACCAGCCATACACGTTTCGGGTACTTGTCAGTGATCTTCAATCTAAATAATGTAATATGACCAAAGAGTTAAACGTAATATATTTGACTACATTTATTTAAAATTGCATTGTCAATATTGAAATATATGTTCTATAGTACCAATTTTGTTACACGTGTTTCGGATATTTTAATCCCCGCCACTGGTACTCCTTGACAAGCAGTTTAAATAAAGCCAAAGTGAATTTTCCTGGCGCCATCTACAATACAGAGCTTTAATTTCCTCTTGCCAAAAAGAGCGTTGATGAAACGTGATAGAAAATTATTTCTGTGTGAACCTGGGTCATATAGCATCATATCCCAGCCATCTTGCTACGTCTTTCGGTAAATTTAATGAGTTAAAGAAGATCCTGACGATAATCTCAACAGCACTCTCAATAGAGCACCAAATTGAGCATCGACGGACCCCTAGCAAGCTAGAGGTGGGACCAGGTACCCGGGAGGAGTAAGCTTCCCCTGTTGGCTAGCCGCAACCGCCGTCGATGTTCATGCACGAAAATAAAAACAATATTTGAAATACATGCATTGCACTGTCTGAGGTTATATCTATACAGTAAGTGCTATGGCGACCACGTCAGGGAAAATATTCAAAACACTTACTGTCAAACCCCTTGCGGGGAACTTTTTACGAGCTCCACACGGCAAGACAAGACACACTTTTCACAGATTTTGGCCATATAGTATTGTTTAAATTAAGGATCACTGACGAGAGTTAAATACCCGAAACGTGAATGTCTGGTCCATGCTGTAAATTTATCTGCTCTAAAATGATGCTAATGAATTTGAAGATGTTAAACTCTAGTACACATATTTCTATGTGACTTTTTTTTCAAGGTTAAATTCTCATTGTCAAGGTTAAACACATCTTTGACTGTATAGTTTATATCAACAAGGTTCAGCCTTACACAAATATTCCTTGCATCAATGACTTTCACATGTCACATTTACATTAAATCAAGGTCATTTCAATTGTTTGATGCAATATATTATTAGCTTTATGTTCTGCATTTCTTGATTAAGCATGGAAGATGCAATTGTCAGTATTTCTTTTTCTATGTGTTATATTCGGATTCTAAACATTTTAGTTAACCGTCTATTGCTTGCACCAG
Source organism: Pinctada imbricata (assembly GCA_033119305.1). Lineage (NCBI taxonomy): Eukaryota > Metazoa > Mollusca > Bivalvia > Pterioida > Pteriidae > Pinctada > Pinctada imbricata. Next base: position 44,291,737 of record VSWD01000002.1, read on the forward strand.
AAGCCATCTAATAAAGGATTCCGTTTATTCCGTCGGAATTCTTCCTGTTATTGCAATGTCTTTTCTTTATTGTTATTGTTATTTTTCTTATTATTTTCATTCTTACATCCTTGGTTCGCTTTCAAATGCTCATTCTCAAAACAACTTTACTAGGAGAAAAAAAAAAACAAACTTATCACCCGAGTCAGGGCCCCGACCACCAGTCCTCTCTGAATTTCAGTCGGACTCCTCGGGTGATAACATTCATGAGCTCGCGGCGGCAGAGTATTACGTACGCACTCTTTTCACATATTCATCTGTGTTGCTTGGGCCCCTGCGTTTTGCGGTCTTGTTTGTATGTGGTTATCTGACAGTGATGAATTTGTATTACATAACAATTGTTCGTTCTTCAAGACCCCTGGGTAATCGAAAAGTGGGAGGGTTGTGCGCACGTAATCCAGGATAACCACATCTTCTACTATTTTCGTGGCAGATGGCCGTCCTAAGTCGGCACCGGTTGCCCATTGGTCTCGTTGGTTTGATGTTTCTGTGTTGTGCATTGACGTTCCTTGTCCCTTTTGCGTCTCTTTCTGTGCTTGTCTGCTCTATGTTTTTGCATTGGGTGCTTTGAGGTTTTGCTGTGGGTGCTGCAAACTGGTGTTGTTGGAGATACCCTCCTTTGTTTGGAAAAAAGCTATGTCATTCAGATACATGTATGTCTTCAATGTGTGAACAAAAAAACTATCCATAGAAGCAGATATTACGATGACAATGTATCACAAAGACTCGGGGAAAAAGATATTCAAAAAGATAAAAAAAGTCAAAATTTCCTTTTAATAGTACAAGAGCTGACGAGTCTTGGCAAGGCAATGGCTAGTCTTTGAATCCTTTCTTGACTGTAAGTCAGTTTCCTGTGCTGAAATTGATACTCAGCAGTGACACTCACCAAGTAGTTCAAATGTTAAACGTCGTCAAATTCAATAGCATCATTTAAGAACAGATACATCTGCAGCATGGGCAAGACATTCATGTTTTGGGTATTTAAACCTCGTCAATTATTCTCAATCTAAACAATGCAATATGGCCAAAGATTGTTAACGTTCTTATGAAGGCAGGATTAACGCACCTTTTGTTAGTTTTTCGAGACGTCTTTGTAATCGGGAAAGTAGGTGGGTGGTTCAGATAATCCAGGAAAACCACATTGCTGCTCCTTGCGTGTCAGATGGCTGTCCTTAGTTGGTACCGGCTGCTCATCGATCTCGTTGGTTTATGTGTGGTCTATTGTGTCTCATTTTTCTATGGGGTGAGATGGTGTTCCTCGTCTCTTTCTATGCGTGTCTGTTGTCTAAGTCAGCACCGATTGCCCATTGGTCCGTTGGTTAATGAGTTTCTCAATCTAAATAATATTATATTGCAAGAGAATGTGAAAGTTATTATGACTACAAATGTAACGAAAGACGTAGCTAGAGGGGTAGGATATGATGCTACAGGTCCCTCATTAAGAAATTTTAAGAAATTTTGATAACAGATATTTTGACAGTAAGTGTTTTGAATATACTTCCCTGACATTGTCGCCATAGCACTTTCTATATAGACATAACGTCAGACAGTGCATGAATTTTATATATTTTCATTTCCATGCTTCATAAACATCGACGGCGGGTGTGGCTAGCCAACAGGGGATGCTAACTCCTCCCGGGCACCTGGTCCCACCTCTAACTTGCTAGGGGTCCGTCGATGTTTAATGTTGTGCTCTATTGTGAGTGCTGTTGAGATTATCGTCAGGATCTTCATTAACTCTTTCGAATGCTTTAAAAAAAAAGGTCAATCGAAATTGATCGAACTTGGCAACATATGCCCTTGAGGATACCTGGTCCACAGCAGTTACACTCACCAAGTAGTACAAATGTTAAACGTCGTCAAATTCAATAGCATCATTAAAAAAGAAATAAATTTGCAGCATGGACCAGCCATGCACGTTTCGGGTACTTTATCATCGACAATGATGATCTTTAATCTAAATAATGTAATATGGCCAAGGAGTAAAACGTAATATATTTGGTTGCATTTATTTTTTTTTTGTAAATATTGAAATATGGGTTCTATAGTACCAATGCTGTTTTACTAGACACGTGTTTCGGATATTGTAATCCTCGTCAGACAGTGCCAAACAGTTTAATATAAATTGATCAATTGAATCTTGGTCAAATTTTGAATCACAAAACTGCCACAGAAAAAAAAATCCCACCATATTTCAAAAGACAAGAAACTCATTGTATTTCCTATAGCTACACACCAACAGTTGCATCTAAAATTTACAATTACAAACGATTCTTGCAATGTATTGATTTAAGTAATCCCTCACTACAACCACTTCCCTGCGAATGTTCTTCATCGGATTTTAACTACTCTCCTTGTGGACACGTTATTACTGGTGACCTTAGTATAGTAAAGAACGACAAGTTAAGAGAATTGTTAAAAAAGGGTCCCAAATACAGAGAAAGTATGTCCTTTACATGGAACCAAAATTTCAAAATTATTATGGACTCTTGTGAGGAATATGCAAGACGTTGGGCAAAGAAAGAGGATGTACAGCTCGACACCCTTTCCGAATGGATAAAATCCATCAGAGGGTTACTTTTATCTAGAATTAACCGATTAGAATCAACTGTGAACACCAGATTCGAGTTTATATTTAAAGACCCTGATATTATCACAGAGCTTACCTACCTCCAAGGACATTATGTCATCACACCAGCAGACAAAGCCTCAAATAATTACACATTTACTTGTAAAAAGTACTATTTCGACAGTCTAGTTAAAGAGTTGGGTTTAAATTCGACACCTGGAAATCCCACTTACACCCCAACAAACCTTTCTGCCTCTGAAATAATAGATAACCACAAATCAGCTCTTGCTTTCTTTGGCTTCCAAACTAACAATTTAGATTTAGATTTACCATACTTATACTGCATACCTAAAATGCATAAAAATCCGTACTAACAACGTTTCATCGCTTGTTTCTCAAAATGTTCTACCAAATCTGTATCCATCTTACTCACCAAAGTTTTATCTGAAATCACATCTGGGCTTCAAAAATATTGTTCGACAGTATGTTCTCGCAGTGGTATCAACCAGATGTGGATTTTTAAAGAATTCGAAGGAACTTTTAGAACATCTGAAATCCACTCATTTTAGTAAAGTTCATTCGATCAAAGCCTTTGATTTTTCAACACTTTACACTACAACCCACATTCTAAATTGAAAGAAAGACTCGCAAAAATTATAAGTAATGCGTTTACAAGTAAGAATGGTAATCGCAAATACAAATTTATTGTTGTGAACTATGACAAAACCTTCTTTGTCAAAGAAAAGTCCGATTCTGAAAATAAATACACTGAAACAAATAATATTCAGATGTTAAACTTTTTGATCGACAACATTTTCGTGGTGTTTGGAGGAAAGGTATTCCAGCAAATTGTTGGAATTCCAAAGGGTACCAATTGTGCCCCACTCCTTGCCGACATTTTCCTTTACTCGTACAAAGCTGAATTCATTCAATCTTTGGTCTCTGAAGGGAAATGATACTTAGCTTCTGACTTCAACTTCACTTACAGATACATAGACGATGTGTTGTCCATCAATAATCCAAAATTCGCGGATTGCCTGAGCAGTATCTATCCTTCAGAGCTTGAAGTCAAAGATACTACAGAGACAAATAATTCAGCATCCTATTTGGACATAATGTTGTCCTACGACAATGATGGTCACATGAACACCTCACTCTATGACAAACGTGACGACTTCAATTTCAGCATTACAAACTTTCCTTTTCTGAGTAGCAACATCCCTTCATCTCCAGCTTATGGCGTGTTCATATCTCACTTAATACGCTTTGCCAGAGCAAGTACCAAATATACGGATTGTGTTCTGAGAGCTAGGCGTCTTGCAGATAAGCTTCTCAGTCACGGTTATGTTTGTGACCGACTAACATCGTCACTGAGGAAGTTCTACGGTCGATATGGGAAACTCGTCATACACTATGATGTCCCACTCTCCAGAATGGTGGATGATATTTTGTCATAGACCATTTGAACCATCCAACCAAAGATTGTACTCTATGTCTTCCGAAATGGAAGTAACCGGATGTGACAGGTCTACCGAATTGAAGCGGCGGGTGTTGCATGCAAGCAGGAGATGCTTACTCTTCCTAAGCACCTGGTCTCACTCCCATATCGGGAGTTCGCTTCTTTTCACATGGTTGAGGTTTTTGTTTGTTTGCTTTGGTTCCTGTTTTGTCCTGTTTTTGTATGCCTTTGGTTTCTGATTTCTGAATTATCGATTTTGTGCTGTATACAGGGATATGGTCATTATCCATATTTGTCATTAAATAAAGCCAAAGTGAATTTTCCTGGCGTCATCTACAATACATAGCTTTAATTTCCTCTTGCCAAAATGAGCGGCTCCAAATTTTGTGTAGGGTTTATGTTTCATCATTTTCACAAGCAAATTTGTTATTGATGTTCTTTTCTTTGTGACGTCCTTTATTTACTTCTTACAATTGGTTTCTTTTTCGTGCATGAACATTGACGGTGGGTGCGGCTGGCCAACAGGGAATGCTTAGTCCTGGTCCCACCTCTAGCTTGCTAGGGGTCCGCCGATGCTTAATTTCTTAATTTTGTTCTCTATTGTGAGTGCTGATGAAATTATCGTAAGGATCTGCAGTAACTCATTTAAATAATTGGTACTCTCAATGTGTGTTCGATAGAGTGAAAGTAAATCATGTGAAAGAATGAGAGTTCTCAAGGGAGTAAGTTGACCACCAATGTAACCTTGCGGTGCACATCTAAGACAAATTATCTTCCTATTGTCATATTTGAAAATGTTTTGAAGTTATTTATCATCACTCATTGATACCCTGCTTTTCTCATCTTTTTTATAGATTTCACTCACCAATCATTTCAAGCTTTTTTTACGAATCACAAGTGCAAAATTGTAATCATTCTTTCTCGTTTGTTTTACAGACACGTCACAACAAGATGTTGATGAAACTGCTCAATCAGAGGAAGTCCGCGGTAAGTTACACTGTAATAATGACAATGATTGAGAAGAGATACCCTGCAAGACAAAAGAGGAACCGAAGTGTTAGATCAATAATTCAAACAAGCAACAAGACTGATAACAACATCTTTGTAAACCAGTCTAACAAAGAATCAAAGCAGACACAACAAACTTAGAAACACGAATGAACATTAGTTAGATGTTCAGTGCACCCCAGCTTAGACTTTTGACTGCAATCCATTCAATAGACGATTTTCCTGAGCACAACCCTCTCTCTTACCCAAATACACAGAGGTCTGCAAAGAAGTACAGCTGATGATTATAAATAGAACAAAGAACATATAAAGATCTCAATTCAATTTTGTGTGTGTATTGTCATTTTAATATTGACCTAGTTTAAGGTCAAATTCTTATTCTCAAGGTCACAGCAAACTTTTATCCATTTTAAAATAAAGCTTATTTGACCTTAAGAGTTCAAGCATCACACAAATGCTCCTTGCATCAAGGTCAAGGTCACAGCAGAGTATTTTTAAATAAAATGTTATGAATTCATCAGATCTATATTACAATTAAAGAATGTAATCTGTAGTAAACAACCTTTCTATGCCACCTTGGTTAAAGGTCAAATTTTCAATTCTCAGGGTCACAACAAACATCTTATTCAAACTTCATACAAATGTTTCTTGTCCCAAGTCGGCACCGGTTGCCCATTGGTCTCTTTGGTTTATGTGTAGTCTTTTGTGTTTGATGTTTCTGTGTTGTGCGTTGACGTTCCTTGTCCCTTGCGCGTCTCTTTTTGTGTTTGTATGCTTTGTGTTTTTGCATTGGGTGTTTTGGGGTTTTGCTGTGGGTGCTGCAACCTGGTGTTGTTGGAGATCCCCTCCTTTGTTTTGTATCTAGCTCTTCACCCTTAACCTTTACAGAAGGTTAATGATATGTTTTCAACTTAACATCAGTGTTTTTTGAATTAAACATTAAGTAATATTCAGATTTAGATAAAACTGTGTGAAATAATCTGTAGTACACAATCATTCTATGTGCCCTTTTGTTCAGGGTCAAAATTGTATTCTCAAGATCACAACAAACATTTGCCATAGAACACAGAGTTTTTTTTTTTTTATCCACAGAGTTCAAACGTCAACGAATATTCATGTAGCTGAATGATAAAATAATAAAATCATCAACATATTGTTGCCAATGTTAACGTCTTCAAATTCATTAGCATCATTTTAGAGCAGATAAATTTACAGTATGGTCCAGACATGCACGTTTCGGATATTTACCTTCGTCAATGATCCTCAATCTAAACAATGTAATATGGAGAAAGACTGGGAAAAATATTATGTCCAAAAATGTACCGAAAAAGGTAGCAGGATGGGTGGGATATGATGCTGCAGGACCCAAGTTTTAGAAATTTCAAAATGTTTGATAACAGAGATTTTCGAATGCGTTGAAGAGACAGACGATCAACCGAAACTTATTGTTAATGAATCTTTTTTTCATGTTTTGTTCTTTGATGTCGTCAGAATTGAGGTATATAATCTGAACGAAAATGAAAAGTTTTCTCTGGATACCGACCATTTCGCCTCGGCAATCAAGAAAAATTAAAATTTGTTTAGTGCCATCTGATTATGTTTAACTTTAAACATCCTAATAACTTCTCTATTTACATTTATTTGAGTTCAAAAAAGAAAACTTGCTATCTTTAGATAATGGTAAAATTGTTGCCATTGTAACTCCCTATTATTTTTTCCGTTATCTACTAAATTTATAACAAAGAATTAGGTTCAAACATTACGATTAAATCACACATGTCGGAAGACAATCTGTTAATTAGATCGTATGGGGCTTCAAAAAAGGTTTTAAAAAAATCACCTTTTCATTGTTTACATCCCGTTTCCATGGCAAACAGTCTAAATATGTGCATTTTTCGTCATTTTCAAATATTTTCATCATGGCCTATCCGTTGCATCAAAACCTTCCGTGACATAGCGTACCGGGTCCCTAAGCTAATTTTCTGGTGCCTACAGAGAATTGATTTTGAATACCACTTTGATAGTATCTTTGCTATTTGAAATTAACAAGATCTAAGAAAGAAAACTCTTTCATTTTTTTTTTATCTTAGTTTCGACTTTTCAGCGACATTTCATACTTTTGTCATTTTCTTTTATAGCAATTATTTTAATGGAGAGTTACCATGCAATTTTTGAGATAGTAATTTTTTAATAATGGTTACCTAAATAAAAAGGAGTATTTAGTCATTCCAAAGAATGGGCAACGTATAAAGAATAATTTTCATACTTATATTTCACATATCAACATGTCAAGGTCCGTGTTGAAAATTTCGAGATATAACTAAAAATTAATTATTAAAAGATAAAAATTTCCTGGTGCCATTCTAGACAATAATAATCCATTTCTTGAAAAGCACTTAGAACTGAGAATTTTTTTTATTGTATTTTCGACGAAAAGAAAACAATTTTTTGAAATAAAAAGAAGTGTATAAGACAAAATCACTATATGGAAGGGAAGTAGCATGGTTATCAATTTAATGTGATAATAACAAAATTCGTAAAATTATTATTTTCATCCCAGAAATTCACTCCAATTCAGTATCTTTTATTTTAATTCATCTCAATTGAGCATTTAGCTTATTCGAAAATTTTAGTGTTCAAAATTGTCTAGAAATTTCCTAAAATAGGTCCTGTAGCATGTATTCCAGCCCTTCCTGCTACACCTTCGATATTTTCTGAAATAAGTTTCACAGTCTTTGGTCATTTTTAATTGTCTGGATTGCGAATCACTGCTGAGGGTTAAGTAGCCGAAACGTGAATTTTTGGTCCATGCTGCAAATTAAATGATACTATGAATTCACCATATGAAAAGAAGCGAACTCCCGATATGGGAGTGAGACCAAATGCCCAGGGAGAGTATGCATCTCCTGCTTGCATGCAACACCCGCCGCTTCAATTCGGTAGAACTGTCACATCCGGTTACTTCCATTTCGGAAGACATAGAGTACAATCTTTGGTTGGATGGTTCAAATGGTCTATGACAAAATATCATCCACCATTCTGGAGAGTGGGACATCATAGTGTATGACGAGTTCCCCATATCGACCGTAGAACTTCCTCCGTGACGATGTTAGTCGGTCACAAACAAAACCGTGACTGAGAAGCTTATCTGAAAGACGTCCAGCTCTCAGAACAAAATCCGTATATTTGGCACTTGCTCTGGCATAGCGTATCAACTGAGATATGAACACGCCATAAGCTGGCGACGAAGAGATGTTGTTACTCAGAAAAGGAAAGTTTGTAATGCTGAAATTGAAGTCGTCACGTTTGTCATAGAGTGAGATGTTCATGTGACCATCAGTGTCAATTAATACGTTATGTTCGGGCAAGCTCCAAGTACTCAGGTTTTGTTCTAAGAGCTAGACGCCTTTCAGTTAAGTTTCTTAGGCAAAAAGAGATCTGTGACCGACTAAAATCGTCACTGAGGAAGTTCTATGGTCAATATAGTGACATGGTAGCACACTATGAAGTCTTTTTGTCGAGAGTCATAAATGATATTCTGACGTAGACCTTTTATGCAAAGACATACCAATCTATACGTTTGTCTCCCTGTGTTGAAGTTACCGATTGCCACCTTTCTAACAAATTGTGAGATTTACTGATTGTGACCTTTCTGCCAAATTGAAGTGGCGGGTGTTGCATGTAAGCAGGAGATGCTCACTCTTCCTGGGCACCCGATCTCACTCCTTCACGGGGGGTTAACTTCTCTTCATATGGTAGATTTGTTTTATTATTTCTGTTTCTCTGCCTTAGTTCTGGTTTTATCGTTGTTTTGTATGTCCTTGGTTTGATGAATTTTCGATTAACGATTATGTACTTCTTTATAGGGATATTTCCATATTTGTCACCCCCTCCTCATAGGATGATCAACCGATGATAAGATCACAGAGTGTCTGCTCTGTGTTTTTGAATTGGTTGTTTGTGTGGATTTGCTATGAGTGCTGCGACGGAAGGTTCTTAGAGATCCCCCTTTCTTTTGCTACAGTAGCTATTTAGTTTATGAATTATTATTTTCTACGACTTTTTATCGATTATGTGAATGTAACTACGTTGTAAGTTAGTTTACTTAAGTGCTGTGTCGTTGACTAACGGCAACAAAGTGCTGATATTCCTTGAATAACAAAAGAAAGGAAGTCATTCATATTATCACTAAAAATATGACTCCGTGGATTTAACCTTGATGTTTGACATATTTGTCAACAGTTTGAAATGATAATATTTATTTCATTGCACATATATTGATATCTTGATCCCCCGGCTTGATACCCGTTAGGCAGGTAGCATAATCAATTGACACTCTCTTCTTTCTTTTTTTCGGAACATAAAAACAATTTACATTGTTCGTTTTTATGCAAATAATATGAAAGAGATTATCTCTAAGAATGATTAGTTGTAAAATACCAAAACATCCAAGTGTGAAAAAAACTCATTATGCAGTACTAAACAATCACCCCAAGAGACGTTTAAGCACAATGGACACGAAAAACACCAAACACAAATAATCAAGACCAATGAGCAATCAGTGCCGACTTAGTCTTGTAACTTGCACCAGTGAGTTTAGAGGTATGGTCATTCGTGGTCCCTTGTTCCCTTGGTGACTTACTAAATTCAGTTTCCTTTACTTAATAAGTGGAAGGGATTTGAAAGAAATGTAACTCGATTCACAAATTGAGTTTTGTGGGTCGCATAGCTCAGTCAGTAGAGCGCCTGACATCCAAACCGGATGTCCCGGGTTCGAATTCTGTCAAGGGCAAACTTTCGTAGAGGTGATTTACACAGCCAATTGTGCCTCATATGAAATTCATGTGAAATTTAAATGAACTTTACATGAAAGTTCAATTGAAATTGATGTGAAACGAGCATGAACATGACATTTACATGAAATTTTTCATATGAAATTCATGTGAAGGTTTTTACATGGATGTTATGTGAATTCAGTTATCTGTAAAGGTTACTAAGAAAAATTCATGTGAAATTCATGTGAAGGAAATTTATGTGAAATACATGTGAAATATTTTTTCACATTCATATGAATTTTACATGAACTTTCAAGTGAAATTTACATGATGCTCATTTCATATAAATTTCATATGAGGCACAATTGGCTGTGTATCGCCTCGCACCAACCTCTCCTCCGACTCAGAGGGAACTAAATCTGTCTGAGTGTCCCCTCGGCAGCTACGGCTGAGGAGATTGCCTTGTGTGATTGCACGTTAATACGCACCATCCACTCACATAAATCATACGCTGAATACACTTGCATACCTTGGAAGGAACCTTGTACATGTCATGGCGAAAAAGTGGTCAGTAAAGCGTGCGGAGTATGAGAGGAATTTGAAATGTTGTCTTCATATATAATGTCATGATTAATATTATGTAATGTTTACTTACTAGAGAATTATGTCAATTTGCTTTCAAAACTAATAGAATACCTTTTTCTTGAACAGCACAGCTTATTTTAACAGGAGATGAGGAGATATTGTCACAGATGTTCGAGAACCAAACTCTTATGAAAGACCTAGAGGATAAGATAGAAAGCAATGGTATTAAAGTGAAATTATCCAAACAAAATTCTATTGTAATAGAATTATCGAGTTCTTCTGAAACGTCATACACAGAATTTGTGAAAATCCTTAAAGAGGGAAGAATCGACGATTTTATTGAAAATCTGTTGGCAAAACATAATATCTCAAAAGATTCACCAGAGGGAAACACAAAAATTAAACTTCGGTTATCAACATTGCCTCCAGCAGAAGGTAACAATTTAACTCATTATCTCTTTTAAATGACATATTAAAAAGCAGAGTTATTCAATTGTTTAAGATACTTTTTTATTTAATGACGTGTAGGAAGACAGTCATTACTTTTATTTACATTTATTGAAATTATTGGTCATTTTCATCTGCATGCACAATTTTCCTGTAACAGCGTCAAATGTATTCTAACGTAAGTAAATTGTCCCTACATAGAACACTTGAACGTGACGTCACAATGGCAACCCATACAATTCAATTATATTTTAGCGATGAAAATATTACTGCATCTTCGACCTACATTTCAGATCAATCAAAAATGAAGGAGAAGATTTTAAGGAGAAGTTTCCCCCATGCCCTCCATAAATGTCTTCCAAATAGTATCATGGATGAAATAAAGAAACTGAAACTGCCTTCACAGTTCCACAAGAAGCTCCTGGAAGGACTTAATAAGGTACACACTTATGCGTATACTTACTCCTCCCGGGCATCTAGTCCCTCCACTAACCTTTTATTTAGATAAATGGTGTCAAATTTAGGATCTTCTTTTTATACAATCTTAGTTGATTGAATTAATTTTTTAGCTCCCCTGAGCAAAGCTTAAGTGATTTATTGTCATGGCGTGCCCTCCGTCGTAAACTTTGCGGCATTTTCTAGTTCTTCTTCAGAATGGCTGAAGGGATGTTGATGAAACTTGGTAGGTATGAAGTTCTAATGGTCTACAAGTGTTGTTGCTTTTCATTCGGATCCGTCAAGAAGTAGATTGAACCCTGACTGAGAAGCATATCTGAAAGACGCCTAGATCATTTAATTTCCATTGTCATTTTCGAGAACCGAAGATTCTGATTGGCTGAGAAATTTTGTTGATACATCGATCAACACAATTTTTCACGGAAGTCTATTTATAGCACTGTTTTCAGAACCGGGGGTTCCCTCAGACACGAATGAACTCGTTGCTTAAAATACAATTTGTAGATGTTTGTTTATCATTTCAAGGGTACCATTTCTTTTCTATTTACTCAAATATTAACTGTGCATGTAGAATTTGCTCAAACTGGTCCTTATTCCAAAGATATAGAGAGACGATCGTTTGAATCATGGCGGCTGTCATAACTTGTTTCGGCAGAGGTATCACTGTAAAACCCTCCGACTTACAAAATATAGTGCGGTGATTGATTGATTTTAGATCCAAGTCTGTTTTCCACAAATAGATTATAATTAAATGATAAGAAATGAATCTGATACGCGCATTGATGCAGTTTTCTGACAATTGTTTGGGTGATTCCTGCATCAACAGAAAAAAAATTATCAGATTCATTTCTTAACTCTCAGAATAAAATCTGTATATTTGGTACTTGCTCTGGCATAGCTTGTCAACTGAGATATGAACACGCTATAAGCAGGCGATGAATTGATGTTGTTACTCAGACAATCCTGTGCTATTGACAATCCTGTTTTGATACATATAAGAATGAAATTTATCCACAGGAGTTGACACTCAGCAAGTCAAACTTTAAAAATACAGAAACACCATTTTTGGACCTAAATATCAAAATTACAAACGAAGAAATTCATATAAGTGTATATGACAAAAGCGATGATTTTAGATTCAACATAGTAAATTTCCCCTGGTTTGACGGTGTATTCCAAGACTACCGTCATACGGCATTTACATATCACAGCTCATCCGGCAGTGGATTTCAGACGTTCTAAAAGTTTTTTTTTTAAATCCATATCTGGTTGATACTGCTACGGGAATATACTGTCGAACAATATTTTTGAAGTCCATATTTGATTTCAGATAATACTTTTCGTGAGTAAGATCGATACAGATTTGGTAGAACATTTTGAGGAACCAGCAATAAAACATTTGTTGTTTGTACGGATTCTTATGCATTTTAGGTATGCAGTATAAGTATGGTAAATCTAAATCTAAATTGTTTGTGTCGAAGCCAAAGGAAGCGAGAGCTGATTTGTGGTCATCTATTATTTCAGAGGCAGAAACGTTTATCTTGGTGTAAGTATGATTTCCAGGTGTCGAATTTTTAAACCCAACTCTTTTAAAACAAGACTGTCGAAATTATACGTTTTGCAAGTAAATGTGTATGAGGACAAATAAAGATAATGACCACATCCCTGTATACAGCACAAAATTGATAATTCAGAAAATCAGAAACCGAAGGCAAACAAAATCAGGATAAAACAATGTGTCGATCAGAAAGTATAACATGTGAATAATATCTGTTTCAGTGTACTTATTTTCAGAATCGCACTTTTCTTTTACAAAGTAGGTTTTGTCATAGTTAACAACAATAAATTTGTATTTGCGATTACCGTTCTTACTTGAAAATCGTTACATATAATTTTTGCAAGTCTTTCTTTCAATTTAGAATGTGGAATTGTAGTGTAAAGTGTCGAAAAATCAAAGGCTTTGATCGAATGGACTCTGCTTAAATGAGTGGATTTCAGATGTTCTAAAAGTTCCTTCGAATCTTTTTAAATCTACATCTGGTTGATACCAATGCGAAAATACACTGTCGAACAATATTTTTGAAGCCCAGATTTCATTTCAAATAAAGCTTTGGTGAGTAGGATCGATAGAAATTTGGTAGAACATTTTGAGGAACCAGCGATGAAACGTTGTTTGTACGGATTCTTTTGCATTTTAGGTATGCAGTATAAGTATGGTAAATCTAAATCTAAATTGTGTCGAAGCCAAAGGAAGCACGAACTACTTTGTGGTTATCTATTATTTCAGAGGCAGTATGGTTTGTTGGGGGTGGAAGTGGGATTTCCAGGTTACGAATTTAAACCCAACTCTTTAACTAGACTGTCGAAATAGTACTTTTTGCAAGTAAATGTGTGATTATTTGAGGCTTTGTCCGCTGGTGTGATGACATTATGTTCTTGGAGGTAGATAAGCTCTGTGAAAACATCAGGGTCTTTAAATAAAGAGTCGACTCTGGTGTTCATAGTTGATTTAAATCGGTTAATTCTAGATGAAAGGAACCCTCTGATAGATTTTATCCATTCGGAAAGGGTGTCGAGCTGTACGTCCTCTTTCTTTGCCCAACGTCTTGCATATTCCTCACAAGAGTCCATGATAATTTTGACCTTTTTGCTCAATGTAAAGGACATACTTTCTTTTTATTTGGGACACTTTTTTAACAATTCTCTCAACTTGTCATTCTTGACTATACTAAGGTCACCAGTAATAACGTGTCCACAAGGAGAGTAGTTGAAATCCGATGAAGCACGTGTTTGATGACATAATGTTCTTGGAGGTAAGTAAGCAAACAAGCGAAAACCTCCACCGTATGAAAAGAAGCGAACTCCCGATATGGGAGTGAGACGAGGTGCCCAGGAAGAGTAAGCATCTCCTGCTTGCATGCAACACCCGCCGCTTCAATTCGGTAGAACTGTCACATCTTTCGACAAACTGAAAGCATCAGGATGATCTTGAGAAATGTCTTCAGAAGTCATGTTCTTTTTGGTTCCAAACCGAAAACAAGTTTTTTCCTCTGACAAATTTCTTCTTGTTTGATATGCTTAGTAATGCAGTTTTCAGGTGACCGATCTTAGGCCACTTGATATCTGTTTGAATGTGATCACTGACGAGGGTTAAGTACCCAAACGTTCATTTCAGGCCCATGCTTTAAATCTATAATGCTGTCATGAATTTTAAGACGTGTAACATTTGTACCAATTTGTGAGTGTCACTGCTGATGGAGCAAGAGTTTCGATGCACATGTAGCCAAGTCCGATCAACTTCGGTTGGTCGTTTCTTCTACGTACTCGAAAATTCCTGTTCACAAAATGTTCTCAATATTTCTAAAAAGTGGGTCCCGTAGCATCATATCCCACTCATCCTGCTACGTCTTTTGGTATTTTTGTACATAACTTTTAGTCTTTGTCATATTTCATTGTTTGGATTGAGGATCACTGACGAAGATTAAGTTCCCGAAACGTGCACGTCTGGTCCATCTGCAAATTTACCTGTTCTTAAATGATGTTATGAGTTTGAAGACGTGTTACATTTTATCTCACCAAAATGTTGATAGTAAAAATGTATCTCAAATAAAAGCACTTTTTCAGATTATCAGATTATCTTTAGTGATCAATGAATTATCAATTTTAGTCTAAAAATTCGAGTATTTCGAGAATGACAGATGAAATCTTTAATTTCGAGAACTATCTGTAAAAGTATATTCCGAAATAAGAATTGTGTCAAAGAAGTAAATGAATTGACATATATTTTTTTATAAATGTTTAAGTATATCAATATCAATTTATCAAACTGACGAAACAACCGGAATAAACAAGCATGGCACGCTGTCACGTGATCAGAGTTAAATCACTTAATGGGCCCTTGGATTATATTCTTTACCTCTAGCAGCATAGTTTATAGCTTATAGGAATGAGACGATATCAAACTACTCTAGGTTACTAAACCCGCAGTGAAACATCAAAACACCCAATGCGAAATGAATACATTTTGTTATTCTTTTTAAATGAATTTATTTCAGTCTGACAATGATGACAATTTGAAGAAAACCCGTTTCCTGATGACAATGTTGCTGCGAGAAGATACCATATCAGAGGAATCAACCAGATTTCTCATGAAAAATCTTGTAGGAAGTGATATTTTAGACTACGAGCTTAAAAGAAATACAGGTATAAAAAGAAAAAAAATCTTTGGAATGTTGAAATAATCAGCCATTCATCAATTAACAATCAAGGACAAAAAACAAAACACAATTCTATGCTTTGGTTCCTGTTTTATCCTGATTTTGTATGCCTTCGGTTTCTGATTCTCCGAATTATCGACTTTGTGCTGTATACAGGGATATGGTCATTATCCATATTTGTTTTTCGTACTTGACCAATCTACAGACATTAACCAGAAAGGAGTGGATCTCCAACAACACTCGTTTGCAGTACCAACAGCAAAACCCCAAAGCACCTTTGCAAAAACAAAAAGCAGACACGAGCAGAATAAGCGCATTCTTAAGAATTACACTCTGGTTGACTGTGACGACAGGACTCCTTGACGTACAGACGGGACTCCATGACGGGCCCTGTCCAAACCTTTACAGAGAAGGAAGGGTCCGATCACCTGTCCTCTCTGAATCTCAGTCGGACTCCTCAAGTGATCACATGCATGAGCTCACTACAGCCGACACAGCAATGGCATTATTTCCTATGCCTTTTGTTTTTATATCCATTAACATATCCCTCAGGCGATGATTACTCCTCCTGGGCACCTGTTCCCACCTCTAGCTTGCTAGGGGTCCATCGATGGTTACTTCTTTGCTTTATTGTGAGTGATGTTGAGATTATCGTCAGGATCTTCTTTAACTCATTTGGGCCCCTGCGTCATGCTGTCTGTTTGTGTGCCCATCTTAAAATGAGGAGGTTATATTACAATACAACAACTGTGTGTTCTTCAAATACTCTGGGTGATGAAAAAGGGGGAGGGTTGTGCGTACGTAATCCGGATAACCACACTGACCGCTACTTACATGGCAGCTGGCCATTCCATATAGCTAAGTCGGCATTTATTGGGCTCGTTGGTTTATGTGTTGTCCTTTGTGTTTCATGTTCCTATGGTGTGAATTTCTTCATTTTACATCCCTATTTCTAAATTGGAAATCCCTACAATATACTGCATACCAAAACTTCACAAGTCTCCTTACAAATTCGATATATTGCTTATTCTAGCAACTGCTCAACTACAATTTTGTGTAGAAATCCGACGTCACCACTCACGTCTCTGAAGAAGCACGTGGCCAAATACTGTGAAAGTGTCATGAACAGGAATGGTGTAATTGACAAATATGGATAATGACCATATCCCTGTCTACAGTACAAAATCGATAATTCAGAAAATCAGAAACCGAAGGCATACAAAATCAGGATAAAACAGGAACCAAAGCAAACAAAAAACAAAAACCTCCACCATATGAAAAGAAGCGAACTCCCGATATGAGAGTGAGACCAGGTGCCCAGGAAGAGTAAGCATCTCCTGCTTGCATGCAACAACACCCGTCGCTTCAATTCGGTAGAACTGTCACATCCGGTTACTTCCATTTTGGAAGATATAGAGTACAATCTTTGGTTGGATGGTTCAAATGGTCTATGACAGAATATCATCCACCATTCTGGATAGTGGGACATCATAGTGTATGACTAGTTCCCCATATCGACCGTAGAACTTCCTCAGTGACGATGTTAGTCGGTCACAAAGATATCCCTGTCTGTGAAGCTTATCTGAAAGACGCCTAGCTCTCAGAACAAAATCCGTATATTTGGTACTTGCTCTTGCATAGCGTATCAAAACTTCTTTTGGTCTATTAAAAATTCAGGGGATGTTATTGACAAAATGAAATCAAGAAATGTTAAAGCAAATACGATTTCTTCATACGAATTTTCTTATTATTAGGCATTTTTCACTATGACGAACTTCGCACTTCGTACTTCGAACTTTAATTATAATAGAAAGTTTTATAGATTGGTCGCTAGTACCACAGGAAGTCCAATATATCAATTCCATTGAGTATGCAGACCAAAATGTAAATGACTCTGCTTATAAGTTTATTCTTCGATGTTCGAAGTGCGAAGTACGAAATTCGAAGTGCGAAGTCCGTCACGGTGAAAAAAAGTCTAATATGTACGCCACGCTTCCTCACGACAAAATAAATGATCAATTGTCCAAACTCATAAAATGGTGTTTTGATCGAAAGTGGAAAACTTATATTTGTACATCTGAATCAAATGGTTTCCGCAACAGAACACAAATCATACAAATCATGGACAGTTTGTGACCTGTGTACTATTCGAATATCGGTAATATCCAAAATGATGGTTTTCCAGTCATTCAGAGCATGCAATTTGACTCCTTCCGATTTACACCATCGTTTGGTATAGTTATCTAAAGCTTCCTTTAGCACTTCGCGGCATTTAATAAAATCCATCTTGGATTGGATTCTATACTTAGGTCCTTTTTTAAGTGGAAATGGAAGTATTTTAATGAAGGACTGAAAACAAAGGAGGGGATCGCAACATCAGGCTGCAGTACCCACAGCATTGGTAATAAAATTTGTGTGCTTTTAGTGACGCGATTTTCTTATTTTTTATTAATGGTTTCGAAAACGAGACTTAAAGAGCTATCTGTTTCACATGATATTTGGCACCACATCCCCTGCAGTTTCATGTAATAGCTTGTAAATGAATGTAAACGTCTTCAAATTGAATAGCATTATTTAAGAACAGATAAATTGGCAACATGGACCAGACATGCACGTTTCGGATACTCAACCCTCGTCAGTGATCCTCAAATCTAAACAATGTAATATGCCAAAAAAGTATGAAAGTTACTATGTCGAAAAAGCGTACCGAAAGACGTAGCAGGATGGGTGGGATATGATGCTACAGGACCCACGTTTTAGTAAGTTCAAGAAATTTTGATGACAGAAATGAGAACCTTTGTGTGGAGTTGATTGTGCAAAACATCTACGGGGTCTAGATTAAATAGGTGAATTAGCGTTGGTGAGGAGAAACGTTCACTATCTAATGTCGATGATGATGGGAAAGTGACTGTAATAATAGAGGGTAATTTACAGTTTTACACCAGTTTGTAACTCCATGACTGGCTTAATTTAAAAAGAAGGGAGGAGATCTCCAACAAGACCCCGTTGCAGCATCAATAGTAATACACCAAAACACCCGATGCAAAAACACAAAAGACGAGTACAGCACGAGACGGAAAAGAGACACACGACATGTAAACATCAAACACAAAAGACTACACATAAACCGACGAGACCAATGGGTAACTGGTGCCGACTTTGGACGGCCATCTGTCACGCAAGTAGCAAATGGTGTGGTAATCCTGGATTACGTGCGCACAACCCTTTCACTTCTCCAATTACCCAGAGGTCTCGAAGAACGTACAATTGTGGTGTAAAACAACCTCCTCACTGTAAGATGACATCACACAAACAAGACAGCGAAACGTGGAGGCCCCAGAGACACAGATGAATATGTAAATGGATATAAAAAGAGGGCATGTGTAATACAGTCCGTGCTCTGCCGGCTGTAGCGAGCTCATGTATGTAATCACCCGAGGAGTCCGACTGACATTCATAGAGGACAGGTGGTCGGGGCCCTGTCTTCTCTAAATCCCATCAGAAGAGTAAGGATCTTGATTCTCTATTCTATATGAAAGTCGGTTCTACTTCTGGGGTGATCGCGTCCGTTAAATAGAATTTGAGTTACATGAGTCCGCGCTGCGTTTAACTGTCCTGTTTGTGATGCCACCTTACAGTGAGAAGTCTTATGTTTATACATAAATTGTGTGTCTATGGAGACATCTGTGTATCCGGATAATTGGGAGGATTGCGTACACGTAATTCGAATAGCAACACCATTTGCGAATAGCATATGATCGAACAAAGTCAGCGCCGGGTGCACATTTGTTATTAATGTTTGATGTTTCTGTTTTGATTGTTTTGACTGTTTCGTATGGTATTTACCATGCTTCTTCATGACAAAATTCATGATCAATTGTCTAAATTCATTTAATGGTGTTTTGATCTAGAGAGGCGGGGGATTTATACTTCTACATAATCGAATCATACTTGTCAAGGGTTTCGCTTTTACAAACTAGTACTAGTTTCTACTTTCTGGAAATTTAAAAAAATATATTGTCTGCTTCCTTTGAAATTCGAACCTTTACAAGCAGCATAGTATCTTACTATGGATATTTAACAACCTGCCTTTCATGATGATAATAAAAAAATAAGAAAGAAAAAGGGAGACTTAACAACCATCGATACTGCATCAGAATCAAATGCCTTTTATACCATGGATATGCCTTTGTCCTCAGACGAACACTTGGCTTTGCACTTGATCAATCTAAAACCTGGTACCGGTGCACTGTCAAAACCTCTTTTGATAAAGCAGAGCTCGACCACTGACTTTTCTTGTAATAACATACATGAGCTCGCTACAGCTAGCGAAGCTTTGGTTATATTTTATTCGTCATCTGTTTTTATATCCATTTGGTCCGTTTGTTGCTTGAACCCCTGTGTTATGTTGTTGGTTTTTGTGGTAATCCTACAGTGAGGTTGTTGTTCTACACCTCAATTGTGCGTTCTTTGAGACCTCTGAAAAGTTGGAGGGTTGAGTGTATGTAATTCGGATAACCACACCATCTTCTATTTGCGTGGCAGTATGCCGTCCTACGTCCGCACAGATGACCAACTAGTCTTTTTGGTTTTTGTGTAATCTTTTGTCTATGATGTTTGTGTAATGTGATTTAGAGAGCCTTGTCCTTATTTTTTTTGTGTGTGTTTTTTCTTGGATGTTTTGTCGTAGATGCTAAAATCGAGTGTTGTTGGAGGTCTTTATTTTCAGTACTTTCGTGTCTCCAATTTCCTCTAGGGGCGATTCAGTGGCAAATCCAAATTAAATATATGTTCAAAAAAGCATTGGAGAGATGGTGCTAAGATGTTAAGCTTCTTTGGTTTCGATTATGTTTTTGGATAAGTTACAAGTTTCTCATTTATTCAGTCTCATAGTCGAGAAGGCAAGGCAAAATAATTAGAATTTCGATTGGAACGGTTGCGAACCTCGGAATGAATAACATACCGAAGTGAGACCATGTACCCGGGAAGAGTAAGCGTCTTCTGGTTGCATACAACACCCGTCGCATTTGCACAACAGCTGGAGAGAAGTAATTAATACACTTCTAAACACCAAAGAAAGGAGGGGATCTCCAACAAACTCGGTTGCAGCACCAACAGCAGCCGGTGCCGACGTAGGACGGCCTTCTGTTATGCAAGTAGCAGACGTTGTGGATATTCGGATTAGGTGCGAGGAGTTCCACCATCACTTAAGGGAGAATAGCAGGTTAAAGGTTTTAATCAATTATGCTACTTAATCCAACCTATAGGGAATTTGGAGCCGCGCACATTTTGCAAAGTAGATGCACGACTATAGACTGGAAAAATAAAAATAGAGGGATCTACTAAAATGCATTTAACGTTATTCACTGATTCGAATTTACTGACTATGACATAATGCATTAACCTTAAAGACGCACCATTCAAACAAATATTAATACATCATGTTGTAATTCTGCTTGCCTAAACACATGTTTCTGTTATATTCAGGTGACATCCTTGGAAAAATTGTAGAGAATTACGGACATATCTTACGAGAACTGCACGGAAACATTATAATGAAAATGAACGATATTTATGCTGTCTTTGGAGATGAGGTATTTCGCAGTGACAGTAAATCAAAACAAGATCGGTCAGCATTATTTCTTGAAGATGTTTTGGCGAAAGAGAGTAAAGTACTTGACCTGGCGAATGTGCTCAGCATGTTAGAGTTGGATTCTTTGCTTCATGATAAGGAAAGCAAAATTGGTCAAGGTACTTTTTATAGTTTTTAACTCACTTTACGAAAACCCATCTTAAGTCATCTTTTGAAATTCAGTCTTCTGACAAGTACAAACGAATTCTTCATTTTCTCCCCGGATTTTAAGGAAATTCTGTAGACATAGTGGTATCAATGCCCCTTAGCAAAGCATTTGATATCATTATTATCCAGAACATCTTCATATGTAGGGAAAGTTATTGCATACAGGCGGTCTTCATTGGGCGATCACAATTCTTTAAGAATGAAGATTCAACAAAAGAAATTTCCGTCTGCATTTATTCACAAAAAATCATATAATGATGTTTAATCTATTTCATATAAAACAAATATCAAATACCTATCAGTTATTCAGTCTCCAAATACAGAAGACAAGGCGAAATCATTAGCATTTCCATATGACGGTTGCCAACCTCGGAATGAAGAGAGACAGAGAGGCTGGGGACAGTCAGAGTCTTCTGACTGCATGCAACAACCGTATCAAAAGCTCAATGAAAGCTTGTGAGCTGCTACGATGGTATCGATGTACATATTGATAATACGGTAGTGTTCCAACTCTATACTTTCACGAAGAAAATTTCAAACTATTCTTTTGGCACCAGACACGTGTTTTGAATATTAATTTGTCATCAGTGATACTTCCAGTGGAGCAACCAAAATTCAGTATCAATTCATTTCAGTAGCGCCCTCTTTTATATTTTGAATTAAGATTTTTACATTTACTTTACAAGGAGTGCGCGGCTCCGAATTTCCTGTAGGGTCGATTCAGTAGCATATCCAAATAAAATCTATGTTCAAAATAACATTACAGGGATGGTGATACGATGTTCATCTCCTTTAATTTCGATGATAGTTTTGAATGGAATGATATGTTTCCGAAATAGCAAAATGATATATATGATGTCAAATCGATAAAGGGCCAAAATGAAACTTCTTTCGGGCGACAGAGCTGGAAAAAAGTATTACATACACTCGATGTATACTCAGATAAGTATCTCTGGTTTGGTGATGATGGCAGTCATTATAGTAGATTTCATTCGATCAAAACCTTTGATTTTTTGACACTTTACACTACAATCCCACATTCTAAATTGAAAGAAAGACTCGCAAAAATTATACGTAATGCGTTTACAATTAAGAACGGTAATCGCAAATACAAATTTATTGTTGCTAAGTATGACAAATCCTAATCTGTGAAAGAAAAGACCGATTCTGAAAATAAGTACACTGAAACAGATATTATCCAGATGTTAAAATTTCTTATCGACACCACTTTTTGTGGCGTTTGGAGGAAAGGTCTTCCAGCAAATTGTCGGAATTCCAATGGGGACCAATTGTGCCACACTCCTTGTCGACATTTTCATTAACTCGTACGAAGCTGAATTCATTCAATCTTTGGTCTCTGAAGGGAAAAGAAACTGAGCTTCTGACTTCAACTTCACTTATAGATACATAGACGATGTGTTGGCCATCAATAATCCAAAATTCGCGGATTACCTCAGCAGTATCTATCATTCAAAGCTTGAAGTCAAAGAAACTACTGAGACAAATCAGAGACAAATAATTCAGCTTCTTATTTGGACATAATGTTGTCTTACGTCACTCTATGACAAACGTGACGACTTCAATCTCAGCATTACAAACTTTCCTTTTCTGAGTAGCAACATCCCTTCATCGCCTGCTTTTGGCGTGTGTCATATCTCAGTTGATACGCTATGCCAGAGGAAGTGCCAAATATACAGATTTTGTTTTGATAGCTAGGCGTCTTTCAGATAAGCTTCTCAGTCAGGGATATGTTTGTGACCGACGAACATCGTTACTGAGGAAGTTCTACGGTCGATATGGGGATATCGTCATACACTATTATGTCTCACTCTGTGTGAATTGTATATGTTGTTCTCATTTTCGCGCTTTAACATTGACGGCGGATGCGGCTAGACAACAGGGGATGCTTACTCATCCCGGACACATGGTCCCACCTCTAGCTTGCTATGGGTCCGTCGATGCTTAATTTTGTGCTCTATTGTGAGTGCTGTTGAGATTATCGTCAGGATCTTCTTGAACTCATTTGTGGAGCTCGTAAAAAAGGTCCCCGCGAGGGGTTTGACGGTAAGTGTTTTGAATATATTTCCCTGACATTGTCGCTTTTGCACTCCTCCCTTCTTTCTATATAGAAATTACGTCAGACAGTGCATGAATTGTATAAATTGTTTTCATTTTCGCGCTTAAACATTGACGGCGGGTTCGGCTAGCCAACAGGGCATGTTTACTCCTCCCGGGCACCTGGTCAAACCTCTAGCTTGCTAGGGGTCCGTCGGTGCTAAATTTTGTGCTCTATTGTGAATGCTATTGAGATTATCGTCAGGATCGTCTTTAACTCATTTTGGTCACTGTTTTTTTTTTCTTGAATTCTTCCTTTTCATCAAGTGAGACGAGACTTTTTATCCTTTAAAATGATTTCTAGTTCAATATTTATAAAGATTTTATAGAATAATTCATCGTGCTACACCTGAATAATTTTATTTTACTCGTATCAAAAATTTTGATTGGTTGTTGGAAGCATATTATACTTCAATAAATTGGTCTGCGTAATTACACACGTCCACTTCGGAAATGCTTTCCGAAACTACCTTCTACCTTAAATACGTGTGGACGTTAAAGTTGCACTAATTTTTCGTAAAAACTGACGTTTATGTGACGTTAAATCCTCTGTGACGTCAATATCTTTGAGTCAAAAGACGATGAAATAGCGACCTGTTTCCGTTGAGTAACTGTGTACAATTCATATTTTCCATATTACATGACAGCCTTCCGTCTTTTCGAAGGATGTGCGATGCACGACAATTGTATATAGAAATGTGACTTAGGTAGGAATATTTTTCCCTTCTAAAATCGTAATTTTTTCTTACCATGACACTGCAGATGCTAAAAGCAACCAACTGAGCAGATACTTTCCTCCGCTCTTGTTGGTACAACTTTGTCTGTAGTTTGGAAGAAGGGAGGAGATCTCAAACAAGACCCCGTTGCAGAAATCAAATACTGGGGAAACTTCGATTAACTTCTGTTCAAGAAGGAAGGTGATCTCAAACAAGACCCCGTTGCAGCAACAGCAGCAAAACACCAAAACACCCCGATGCAAAAACACAAAAGACGAGTACAGCACGAGACGGAAAAGTTACACATGACATGTAAACTTCAAACACAAAAGACTACACATAAACCGACGAGACCAATGGGCAACCGGTCCCGACTTTGGACGGCCATTTGTCACGCAAATAGCAAATGGTGTGGTTATCCTGGATTACGTGCGCACAACGCTCTCACTTCTCCAGTTACCCAGAGGTCTCGAAGAACGTACAATTGTGGTGTAAAACAACCTCTTCACTGTAAGATGACCTCACACAAAGAAGACCGCGAAACGTAGAGGTCCCAGAAGCACAGATGAATGTGTAAATGGATATAAAAAGAGGGCATGCGTAATACAGTCCGTGCTCTGCCGACTGTATCGAGCTCATGTATGTAATCACCCGAGGAGTCCAACTGACATTCAGAGAGGACAGGTGGTCGGGGCCCTGTCTTCTCTAAAGAGGTTTGGACAGGACCCGTCATGGAGTCCCCACGTCACAGTCAGTCAGAGTGCAAGTCTCAAGACTGCGCTTGTACAAGACTGTAGATTGGTCAAGTACTAATCCTAGTGTCCGTCTGGTAACATTAGGATCATATCCACAGTATAAAAGGCATCTGATGATTCTGTCGCATTTTCGATTAATATGCTGCCTACCTTTGATCCTTCTTATTTTGTTTATTATATCGCCATAAAAGACAGGTTGTGTAATACCCAAAGTATTGTACTCTGTTGCGTGTATAGATCCGAATTTTAAAAGAAGATGACTGTAATTTTTTTTTAAATTCCCAGAAAGTCTTAACTAGTGTATGAAAGCGGAAACCTTGACCTAAAAGTTTTTTTTGGAAATTTGTAAATTTCTACTGTGAAAATCCAAATATCAGTACATGCGCTAGCGTACCGGTTGAGCTGTGATATGTAAATGCCGTATGACGGTAGTCTTAGAACATCACCGTCAAGCCAGGGGAAATTTACTATGTTGAATCCATAATCATCTCTTTTGTCATAAACACTTGTATGAATCTTTCCGTTTACAATTTTGATATTTAGGTCCAAAAACGGTGTTTCTGTATTTGTAACGTTTGCCTTGTTAAGTGTTAATTCTTGTGGATAAATTTCATTCTTAAACAATTCAAAAGTAGGATTGTCAATGATTAGAATATCATCCAGATACCTAAAAGTGTTATTGAAACATTTCAGATCATCAAATTTTCTTCGCTTTTGAAGATTTTGGATAAAATCTCCTTCACAAGTGTACAAAATAAATCTGCAACAAGAGGCGCCGCTTAGTACCCATAGGAATTTGAAGTTGAACAAATCTATTTAGAGAAGACATGGTCCCGACCACCTGTCCTCTCTGAATGTCAGTCGGACTCCTCGGGTGATTGCATACATGGCTCGCTACAGTCGGAGGAGCACGGACTGTGTTACGCATGTCCTCTTTTTATATCCATTTACATATTCATCTGTGTCTCTGGGGCCTCTGCCGTTCGCGGTCTTGTTTGGTGATGTCATCTTACAGGGGGGGGGGTTGTTTTGCACCACAATTGTGCGTTCTTCGGGACCTCTGAGTGGTTGGAGAAGTGGGAGGGTTGTGCGCCCGTGATCCAGGATGGCCACAACATTTGCTGCATCGGGGTGTTTTGCTGTTGATGCTGCAACGGGGTCTTGTTGGAGATCTCCCTTTTTGAACAGAAGTTAATCGAAGTTTCCCCAGTATTTGATTAAATTATAAGGATTAACCTTAACAATTTTGCACACTTTTTTAATTATCCACTTCGCGGATTATAAAGTGTGCACCGCTTCAAACCATATTATATTTCAAAGACTTGTAAAAGTTTAAAGTTAATCCTTACATATTATAATTTTATTAATGCGAGACGGTATATTCTCCATCATGAAAATGAGACAGACATACGGAGAGAATCGAAAGTCAGAAAAATAAAGTAGAAACGTCTGAGTGACCTCGACTATGTTGTTAGTTTATTACAATTTCGGATTTATTACAAATCCGGTTGGGACGTGTTATCTAATATGTAATAACCTTATATGTAATAAGTACTTTAGTATCATCTTTTGCTCACTTTTTTGTCTTGAATTCTTCCTTTTTGAACCAGTGAGACGAGGCTTTTGATCATTTAAAATGATTACTACTTCAATATCTGAATGGATTTTATCGGATACTTTATCATGCCACACCTCAATATTATAATGTTATTAATACGAGACGGTATATTCTCAATCTTGAAAATGAGACAGACAGACGGAGAGAATCGAAAGTCAGAAAAAGAAAGAAGAAATTTCCGAGCTACCTAGACTATGTTGGTAGTTTATTACAATTTCGGTTTTATGCTCTACTGGTCAAAGACCAGTCGAGCTTATGCGATACCATGTTGTCCGGCGTCCGTCCGCCCGTCTGTCTGTCTGTCTGCTAACAAATTTTTGTGAGCGCAACTCCTCTGAAACCATAAATGATAGAAAACTAATTCTTTTTGCAATAAGTTTGGTCTATGGTCTAGTTGTGCACCTGATATTTTGTTTGAGCCTCTGACCTCCAGGGTCTTTGAACATGATCCTATTTAAGTCAATGTAATCTAGTAAAAACCAATTCTCAGAAAGTGTAATTGATAAAGAAATAATTCGTTTTGCAATATAATCAGTCTCTGGTGTAGTTGTGCACCTGATATTTTGTTCGAGCCTCTGACCCCCAGGGCATTAAAAATGGGTGTGGTCATTTTCTGCTATACAAGTCTATGTAATCTAGTGAACACAAATTCTCAGAAAGTGTAATTGATAGAGAAATAATTCTTTTTGCAATATAATCAGTCCCTGGTCTAGTTGTGCACCTGATATTTTGTTTGAGCCTCTGAACCCTAGGGTCTTGGAAATGGGTGTGGTCATTTTCTCATAAATAAGTCTGTTACCTTGTGAACATCAATATTCAGAAAGTTTAATTGATAGAGAGATAATTCTGTTTGCATTATAATCAGTCTCTGGTCTAGTTGTGCACCTGATATTTTGTTTGAGCCTCTGAACCCTAGGGTCTTGGAAATGGGTGTGGTCATTTTCTCATATATAAGTCTATGTTACCTTGTGAACATCAATTCTCAGAAGTATAATTGATAGAGAGACAATTCTTTTTGCATTATAATCAGTCTCTGGTATAGTTGTGCCCCTGATGTTTTGTTTGAGCCCCTGACCCCCAGGGTCTTTTAAAATGGGTGTGGTCATTTTCTCATATATCGGTAAGTCTATGTTACCTTGTGAACATCAATTCTCAGAAAGTATAATTGATAGAGAGATAATTCTTTTTGCATTATAATCAGTCTCTTGTCTATGTGTGTGCCAGCTATTTTGTTTTAACATTTGACCTCCAGAGTCTTTGAAATGGGTGTGGTCATGTTCTCCTATTAAACTCTATGTGATCTAGTGAACACCAGTTCTCAGAATGTATAATTGATACTGTAGAGAGATTTCTTTTTCCATTTCCATGAGTCTGTGGTCTAATTGTGTGCCTGAGATTCTGTTTAAGACTGACCCGTCTTTGAAAATGGGTGTGGTCATTTTCTCCTATATAAGTCTTTGTAATCTTGTGAACACCAGATCTCAGAAAGTATACTGGTAATTCATCGAGAGTAAATTCTTTTTGCATTACTTGTATTATTTGTCTGTGGTGTAGATATGCATCTGCTATTTTGTGTATGCCCCTGTCCCTAAGGGTTTGAAAATGGGTGGAATTCAGTGAATTTAACAAAACAGCCAATAGAGCTTCAGTCTCATCAGAGACTTCTGGTTATTACAAATCCGATTGGGACGTGTAACCTAATATGTAATATTTCCATTGCAGAGGAACCCCCCATGTTAAATGTTCATGGTAATATAATTCTGGTTGGACACGTGCAAATTTTCCGAGAATCGCTCTGCGTGACCAGAATTATACTACCATGAGTACCCAAAGTAAGACAGTCATTTCTCCAATAACCTAATATGTAAAAAGTACTTTAGTATCATGTTTTGGTCACTCTTTTGTCTTGAACTCTTCCCGATTCAGTAAGACGAGGCTTTTAATCCTTTGAAATGATTACTTCTTAAATATCTATATGGATCTTATCGATTACTTTATCGTGTTAGATGGTATATTCTCCATCATGAAAATGAGACAGACAGACGGAGAGAATCGAAAGCCAGAAAAAGAAGGAAGAATCTTCCGAGTTACCTAGACTATGTTGGTAGTTTTTACAAATTTTGCTTTTTATTACAACTCTGGTTGGGACGAGTAACCTTATAGGTAATAACTTAATATGTTATAAGTACTTAAGTATCATCTTTTTGTCACTTTTTTGGGTCTTGAATTCATCCTTTTGATCCAGTAAGACGAGACTTTTGATCCTTTAAAATAATTACTATAATTCACTATCTGTATGGATTTTATCGTATACTTTATCATACTACACCTCAATATCATAATGTTATTAATACGAGCCGGTATATTCTCAATCATGGAAATGAGACAGACAAACGGAGAGACTCGAAAGCCAGAAAAAGAAAGAAGAAACTTCCGAGCGACCTAGACTATGTTGTAAGTTTGTTACAATTTCGGTTTTTATTACAAATCCGGTTGGGACGTGTAACCTAATACGGAATAATCTAATATGTAATAAATCTAGTTTTTTACAAATCCGGTCGTTATTACAAAACGGGCTGCGACAGTCCATGTCTGGTCTATGCTGCAAAATTTGTTCTTAGTAAATGATGCTATTGCATTTGATATTTTTAACACTTACTCTCTGTAAAAGAAGGGAGGAGATCTCCAACAAGACCCCGTTGCAGCATCAACAGCAAAACATCCGATGCAAAAACACAAAAGACGAGTACAGCACGAGACGGAAAAGAGACACACGACATGTAAACATCAAATACAAAAGACTACACATAAACCGACGAGACCAATGGGCAACCGGAGCCGACTTTCGACGGCCATTTGTCACGCAAGTAGCAAATGGTGTGGTTGTCCTGGATTACGTGCGCACAACCCTCTCACTTCTCCATTTACCCAGAGGTCTCGAAGAACGCTCAATTGTGGTGTAAAACAACCTCCTCACTGTAAGATGACCTTACACAAACAAGACCGCGAAACGTAGAGGCCCCAGAAATACAGATGAATATGTAAATGGATATAAAAAGAGGGCATGCGTAATACAGTTCGTGCTCTGTAAGCATCAAACATTTTTTGGATACGCATGTTCTCCGATTTTTATGAAATTTCATTTACGGGGATAAAAGCAGGGCATAAAAATCATCTACTTGTCGTTACCATATGACCTGGTCGCCATGGTAACAAGCTCACAAGATACCAAAATATGAGAATCAAACAATTTCAAAGCCTTACTTTGTCTCGTAAAAATGGTTCATAATTTCAATCACCATCAAATAAAATAAGGGTTATAAGATACTCAACCGAATTTGGTATGTTTCAGATTTTCTTTATAAATATGGTTACCCTGGCAATAAATATTGCTTATCATGGCAAAGTTTTTGAAGATGTTAGATTTTAGTTTCTGTTTTTCCATTGTTTTGAGTTAATTAGTAAGCTATTTCATCTAATAATTTAAAAGAACAAAAAGTATACACTAAAATACGTAGGTAACCAAGGACACAAATTTCCACAACAACCGTTTCCATGGGTGTGAAATATTGATAAATCGGACTTTCTGAGTTTGATAAATTAATAAATCAACTTCATTGCAAAAATGTGATAATTTCTTATTGTTACATACAATGCACTCTTTTAAAAACTCAAGTAAAATAAGTGAGGTAAACGTTACCATGGCAATCATTTTTTTTACATGTCGAATTCAAACGAACAAACGTTGTTATAGTAGTTGTTTTCTTTCCATAAGAAATTACTCGATTAATAGAATTGATTTTGATAAAAACTGGACAAATTTTACATGGTTACTATGGATATAGAACCAATTTACGCTTAATTTCTTCATTTTTCGGACTTTTCAAGCGTTTAAAATTAAATCCCTTATAAATTTAAGAGAGGAAAATTAATGTGACATTTAAAGTAAGAGTCTTAAAGGTTTTATAGCAAAACGTTCAATCAAATTTTTAGAAATGATAGTTTCCAAGGAAACAAAAAAACCTTTTTTAAGTTTAAACCAAAATCTTAGATATGTTACCTTAGCAACGGCTTATTTCTTTCAAAATTTAAGATTATTATAACAGCTTATAATAAAAGCAATCTTATTCATGTTTTGTCATTCAATATCGTCAGAAATAAGGTCTGCAATCTGACGTAAAACGAGTACTTTTCCTTGGATACTCTCCACGTTATCTTGGCAACAAAGAAAATATACTTGTCACTGATTGTCATTTGATTAGTTCTAACTTATAACTTCCTAAAATCATTTCCATTCTGCATTATTTCAGTTAAAAATGAGTGATTACTATTTCAGAAAATGGTTCATCAGTTGCCAGGGTAACTCTCTATTTCTAATTTTTCCCTTCGTGTTATGGTTTTATCAGATAAAGATAGAGTGTAGCATCACAGTTCAATCGAATATGTGCATGGAAAATGTTTCATTTAAAACCTGCATTGCTTTAAAAAGCTGATAAGTGCACTTTTTGTGTTTGTAACCCGTTTCCATGGCAACCAGCATGAATACGAGTAATTCTTTTCATCAATTTCATATACTTTCGTTATGGCCTTTCATCTAAATAGATATCATAAGGATCTGTGACCTAGCGTTTCCAGACCCCTATACAAAATTGTTAGTGGTTACAGAGAATTGTTGTTTACATTCATTATTTTTTCAAAAAATAAGTTGTCTCATGGAGATCTTCATTGCAAAGGTGGTGGGATTTTTTTCGGGGGGAGGAAGTGTTTGTTAGTCAAAAATAGCTGAAAATATGAAAATATTCATAACTCTCAAATGGGTGATTTCTCTGAATTTGAAAATATGAATATTTAGATGATTTTATGTTATGGCAGACGAAATAATTTTTAATAAAGTTCAAGTTTCTTCTCAGCATTGAGTTTTGATTAAATAAGGTCGAACTTTAGCATGATTTCACAGGGAAATTCTAATATTTTTTGCTTCTCAGTTTCCCGGTGTTGCACATGGTCGTTCAATTATGTTTTGAAGTCTTCCTTTTACAAATGACATATAATGTATGTTAAACGATAATTTGGATATTCAAGTAGAAAGGGGTAGGGCAACGAAGCCCCTAAAACGGCCCTGCAATTTTCTTTAAAATTAAAGTTAATGAGAAATACTTGAAACATCACATAAAATATAATTAATGTTTCCATCTTTTAATAAAAGGAACATATCACGGACCGAAGCACCATAGGAAGATTTATGACGTCATCAAGTGACGTTATTGACAAAACATGGTCAACAATGCTCGAAATTGTGTCTTTCAAGGATAATTTGGACGTGACCTCATTCATCGAGGCCTCATTCGTCGAGAAACATTAAACTTTTATGACAAGAAGATATAATGGATATCTTTTATTTGTAAATATATCGTGTTTCTCGATGAATGTGGCCAATGCATATTTTTAAGAAACATGTAGGTTCTGTAGCAATTTGACGGAAAATTGCCGATTTTAGGGTTTTCAAAGGACTCAAAGCTGCTGATACATGCATGATTTACAAAATCTAAACACATGATTTACTTAAGAACTTAACATAGTATCAAGTCACAAAAAAATACTCAATTCATATGTTAAGAAACAGGGCCGATTTAGGGGTTTCATGGCCCTAAATCTTTACACATTACCAATGAGTTAAAGACGATAATATTAACATCACGCTCAATAGAGCACGAAATTGAGCATCGACGTACCCCCCAGCAAGCTAGAGAAGAGACCAAGCG
Source organism: Pinctada imbricata (assembly GCA_033119305.1). Taxonomy (NCBI): domain Eukaryota; kingdom Metazoa; phylum Mollusca; class Bivalvia; order Pterioida; family Pteriidae; genus Pinctada; species Pinctada imbricata. The sequence continues at coordinate 44,324,058 of VSWD01000002.1, forward strand.
CCCGGGAGGACAAGGCATCCGCTTGTGTGGCCTTGTTCAGACTTTAAACGATACACTTTTTTCATGATCTGCTTTTGATGATAACATACTAAACAAAATAAGAAGGACCAAGGGCTGAGTCAATGTCAATCGAAAAAGCGTAAGAATCATCAAACGCCTTTTATTCTGTTGATATGGCACTGACGGACATTAATTGCATTTAACCAATTACCAGCCCTGTACGACAGAATTTTCAAGAAATGCTACCTGACTTACTGAGACGACGGGACTAAAAGAATAGCCATATGCAAACCTTGTTAAAGACATGTCACCGACAACAATTCATGAGCAAGCTCTAGCCGGCAGAACACGGAGGTTTTCTGATGCTTTTTGTTTTTATCCATTTACGTATTCATCAATGTATTACTGCGGTGTCATCGTTTTGCTGATTTTATTTTGTGAATGAGGAGATTTTTATATCAAACTATTGTGAAAATCCATCTCCGAGACCTCTGGGTAACCGGATCAGTTTGTCTGACTAGAATTGAAATTATTTATGGAATTACTTAAATGAAGCACAAGTACCAAAGATGAAGAAGGATAACGTATATATTTGATGACACACAATTATGGATCAGAAAACATTGTATATGATATATGTTTATGTACACGCTCTTAGACATGGTTAACACATAAAATGGAAAGACTTAGTCTATACTGATAATGTTTATTGGTATACGTGCAATTGTTTCAAACGTTTCAAATTATTTTGAGACTGTCCGGAACATTTTTTTATGATTTGAAGTAAGATTGAATGATGTTATCCAAACTTACCTGGTCCCACCTCTAGCTTGCTAGGGGTCCGTCGATGCTCAATTTTGTGCTCTATTGTGAGTGCTGTTGAGATTATCGTCCAACTCGCGAAATAGTGTTGAAGTGTTTGAGAGAACAAACGAATGTGAAACGAAACTAAGCACATAGGAACATTCCTTGATATTTACCGAATTCCGTCAGATCAGTTTAAGGAGCCTTTGATACACAGCTCGGTCTGTTTTTCATCGCCTCAGCACAAGTTCCCGAGTCACAGCACAACAAGCCCCCGTAATGCTGCGTTGTACCCGGTGAGACTGATAGACATTTGAAAGGAAGATAAACAGAATGTAAGCGATATATTTCAAAGTCTACATACGGTTTGATTTTTTAATTGCATTCATAACTACTTTTTCAGTAAAACGTGTTCAGCAAAGAGGCCAGATTTATCACTTCTTCTACGAGAGACAAATGGAAATTCCAATCGCAAATGGTAAGATATCGGTAGTTTAAAATAATTCCCTTTCTTTATATTTGTGTTATTATTTCAATCTTAATAATACAGAAGTATTTCAACTATACCTTCTGGAAGGAAATTTCATGGAGATATGGTCATTATCCATATTTGTCAAACCAATTTTCATAAACAGCCCAATTCATTTCACCCTGGTCCTCTGTTGTTATTTTTAGAATTTAAATTTCTGCATTTACTTTACAGGATAATCCAGGATGACCACACCGTCTGCTACTAAACGTGGCTGATGGCCATCCTAAGTCGGCATCGATTGCCCACGGGTCTCGTTGGTTTATGTGTTGTTTTTATGTTCGATGTTTGATGTCTCTTTAACGCTCTAGAAAATTTCTGTTATCAAATCATTTTGAAATTTCTAAAGCGTGGGTCCTGTAGCATCATTTCCATCAATCCTGCTATTTTTTAGCTACATTTATGGACATAATAATTTTCACACTTTTTAGCATTATTTCATTGTTTAGATTAAGGATCACTGACGAGGATTAAGTACGTCCACTAAGGTTAAAAAAAAATGCATGTCTGGACGACGCTGAAAATCTGTCTGTTCTTAAATAATACCATTAAATGTGAAAACGTGTAACACATGATCTTTCAGCATTTAGTATACTCCCTAAACGTTTTGTATTATCCCTAAGTGTTTAGTATTATCCCTAAGTGTTAAGAATAATCATTCAGTGTTTGATTAAATCTAAGTGTTTAGTATGATCCCCTAGTGTTAAGGATGAGCCCTATGTTTCACTATTAAATTTCTGTGTTTAGTATGATCCTTCAGCGTTTAATTAAAGCTTAAATGTTAAGAATGGTCCCTCATTGTTTAGTATGAATCATCTTCGTACTTGGATAAACTTCTATATTTCAACACAAACGGCCATTTGAACATCTCACTGTATGACAAGCACGACGATTTCAGCTTCCACATAACTGACTTTCCTTTCATGAGTAGCAACATTCCGTCTTCTCCTGCTGATTGATATTTTGTTTCTCAGCTGATACGGTACGCCAGGGCATGTTCCAAATATGAAGATTTCATCCAGAGCCAGACAGCCTGTAAGTAAGCTACGTGTTCAGGGTTATATAGCACACCGGCTGAAATAATCACTGAGGAAGTTCTTCGGTCGCTACGGGGATATATAATAAAAGCATATCAGATCCCCCTTTCAAAAATGATCAGTGATATTCTGCATTGTGATTGAATGGCTGTCATCATCCCCAACCAAGACCTATTTACCTGATATGAACATCAAAATGTACATCGAGACAATCAAAGAATTGACAGGTTTTCATAGAGCTGGTGCGACAGGTGTTGCATGCAATCAGGAGACGCTGACTCTCCCCGGGCACCTGGTCTCACTTCGGAATTTTGTTCATTCCTGGGTTCGCAACCCTTCCGATTGGAATTCTCACGAATTTACCGTGATTTTCGACTGAATAACTGTAAGGTACTACTTCTTCAATAAGGAGACGCTGATACTCCCCGGGCACCTAGTCTCACTTCGAAATTTTGTTCATTCTGATGTTCGCAACCGTCCCTGTGGAAATTCTAATGGGTACTTCTGTAATGTTTATTTGTTGTTCATCCTTAGTGTATAGTACTGTCTATCAGAGTTTGAATGAAGATGACAAATATGGATAATGACCATTACCCTGTAAACAGCACAAAATCGATAATTCAGAAAATCAGAAACCGAAGGCATCCAAATCAGGATACAACAGGAACCAAAGCAAACAAAAACCTCCTTCATATGAAAAGAAGCGACCCCCTATATGGGAGAGAGACCAGGTGCCCAGGAAGAGAAAGCATCTCCTGCTTGCATTCAACACCCGCCGCTTCAATTCGGTAGAACTGTCACATCCGATTACTTCCTTTTCGGAGGACATAGAGTACAATATTTGGTTGGATGGTTCAAATGGTCTATGAAAGAATATCATCCACCATTCTGGAAAGTTGGACATCACAGTGTAGGACGATTTCCCCATATCGACCGTAGAACTTCCTCAGTGACGATGTTAGTCGGTCACAAACATTTCCAGGACTGAGAAGCTTATTTGAAAGACGCCTAGCTCTCAGAACAAAATCCGTATATTTGGTACTTGCTCTGGCATAGAGTATCAACTGAGATATGAACACGCCATAAGCAGGCGATGAAGGGATGTTGCTACTGAGAAAAGTTTGTAATGCTGAAATTGAAGTCGTCACTTTTGTTATAGAGTGAGGTGTTCATGTGACCATCAGTGTCGTACGACAATATTTTGTTTTTATTAAGCCTATTGGTTTCTCTGATACCTTAGTGATCATAATGATCCTTTTGTGTATAGAAATAATATTTAGAATTACAGCAATCGTCCTGTAGCATCATACCCCACCCATCCTGCTACGTCTTTCGGTATACTTTTTCGACTTAGTAACTTTCATACTTTTTGGCATATTACATTGTTTAGATTTAGGATCACTGATGAGGGTTAAGTACCCGAAACGTGCATGTCTGGTCCACGTTGCCAATTTATCTGTTTTTAAATGATGCTATTCAATTTGAAGACGTTTACATTTATACCACTTGGTGAGTGTCACTGCTGGTGGACCAGGAGTCCCCGAGGGCACATGTAGCCAAGTTCGATCAATTTCGATTGATCGTTTCTTCAACGCATTCCAAATTTCTGGTATCAAAATTTCTTGAAATTTCTAAAACGTGGGTCCTGTAGCATCATACCCCACCCATCCTGCTACGTCTTTCGGTATACTTTTTCGACTTAGTAACTTTCATACTTTTTGGCATATTACATTGTTTAGATTTAGGATCACTGATGAGGGTTAAGTACCCGAAACGTGCATGTCTGGTCCACGTTGCCAATTTATCTGTTTTTAAATGATGCTATTCAATTTGAAGACGTTTACATTTATACCACTTGGTGAGTGTCACTGCTGGTGGACCAGGAGTCCCCGAGGGCACATGTAGCCAAGTTCGATCAATTTCGATTGATCGTTTCTTCAACGCATTCCAAATTTCTGGTATCAAAATTTCTTGAAATTTCTAAAACGTGGGTCCTGTAGCATCATACCCCACCCATCCTGCTACGTCTTTCGGTATACTTTTTCGACTTAGTAACTTTCATACTTTTTGGCATATTACATTGTTTAGATTTAGGATCACTGATGAGGGTTAAGTACCCGAAACGTGCATGTCTGGTCCACGTTGCCAATTTATCTGTTTTTAAATGATGCTATTCAATTTGAAGACGTTTACATTTATACCACTTGGTGAGTGTCACTGCTGGTGGACCAGGAGTCCCCGAGGGCACATGTAGCCAAGTTCGATCAATTTCGATTGATCGTTTCTTCAACGCATTCCAAATTTCTGGTATCAAAATTTCTTGAAATTTCTAAAACGTGGGTCCTGTAGCATCATACCCCACCCATCCTGCTACGTCTTTCGGTATACTTTTTCGACTTAGTAACTTTCATACTTTTTGGCATATTACATTGTTTAGATTTAGGATCACTGATGAGGGTTAAGTACCCGAAACGTGCATGTCTGGTCCACGTTGCCAATTTATCTGTTTTTAAATGATGCTATTCAATTTGAAGACGTTTACATTTATACCACTTGGTGAGTGTCACTGCTGGTGGACCAGGAGTCCCCGAGGGCACATGTAGCCAAGTTCGATCAATTTCGATTGATCGTTTCTTCAACGCATTCCAAATTTCTGGTATCAAAATTTCTTGAAATTTCTAAAACGTGGGTCCTGTAGCATCATACCCTCCCATCCTGCTACGTCTTTCGGTATACTTTTTCGACTTAGTAACTTTCATACTTTTTGGCATATTACATTGTTTAGATTTAGGATCACTGATGAGGGTTAAGTACCCGAAACGTGCATGTCTGGTCCACGTTGCCAATTTATCTGTTTTTAAATGATGCTATTCAATTTGAAGACGTTTACATTTATACCACTTGGTGAGTGTCACTGCTGGTGGACCAGGAGTCCCCGAGGGCACATGTAGCCAAGTTCGATCAATTTCGATTGATCGTTTCTTCAACGCATTCCAAATTTCTGGTATCAAAATTTCTTGAAATTTCTAAAACGTGGGTCCTGTAGCATCATACCCCACCCATCCTGCTACGTCTTTCGGTATACTTTTTCGACTTAGTAACTTTCATACTTTTTGGCATATTACATTGTTTAGATTTAGGATCACTGATGAGGGTTAAGTACCCGAAACGTGCATGTCTGGTCCACGTTGCCAATTTATCTGTTTTTAAATGATGCTATTCAATTTGAAGACGTTTACATTTATACCACTTGGTGAGTGTCACTGCTGGTGGACCAGGAGTCCCCGAGGGCACATGTAGCCAAGTTCGATCAATTTCGATTGATCGTTTCTTCAACGCATTCCAAATTTCTGGTATCAAAATTTCTTGAAATTTCTAAAACGTGGGTCCTGTAGCATCATACCCCACCCATCCTGCTACGTCTTTCGGTATACTTTTTCGACTTAGTAACTTTCATACTTTTTGGCATATTACATTGTTTAGATTTAGGATCACTGATGAGGGTTAAGTACCCGAAACGTGCATGTCTGGTCCACGTTGCCAATTTATCTGTTTTTAAATGGTGCTATTCAATTTGAAGACGTTTACATTTATACCACTTGGTGAGTGTCACTGCTGGTGGACCAGGAGTCCCCGAGGGCACATGTAGCCAAGTTCGATCAATTTCGATTGATCGTTTCTTCAACGCATTCCAAATTTCTGGTATCAAAATTTCTTGAAATTTCTAAAACGTGGGTCTTGTAGCATCATACCCCACCCATCCTGCTACGTCTTTCGGTATACTTTTTCGACTTAGTAACTTTCATACTTTTTGGCATATTACATTGTTTAGATTTAGGATCACTGATGAGGGTTAAGTACCCGAAACGTGCATGTCTGGTCCACGTTGCCAATTTATCTGTTTTTAAATGATGCTATTCAATTTGAAGACGTTTACATTTATACCACTTGGTGAGTGTCACTGCTGGTGGACCAGGAGTCCCCGAGGGCACATGTAGCCAAGTTCGATCAATTTCGATTGATCGTTTCTTCAACGCATTCCAAATTTCTGGTATCAAAATTTCTTGAAATTTCTAAAACGTGGGTCCTGTAGCATCATACCCCACCCATCCTGCTACGTCTTTCGGTATACTTTTTCGACTTAGTAACTTTCATACTTTTTGGCATATTACATTGTTTAGATTTAGGATCACTGATGAGGGTTAAGTACCCGAAACGTGCATGTCTGGTCCACGTTGCCAATTTATCTGTTTTTAAATGATGCTATTCAATTTGAAGACGTTTACATTTATACCACTTGGTGAGTGTCACTGCTGGTGGACCAGGAGTCCCCGAGGGCACATGTAGCCAAGTTCGATCAATTTCGATTGATCGTTTCTTCAACGCATTCCAAATTTCTGGTATCAAAATTTCTTGAAATTTCTAAAACGCGGGTCTTGTAGCATCATACCCCACCCATCCTGCTACGTCTTTCGGTATACTTTTTCGACTTAGTAACTTTCATACTTTTTGGCATATTACATTGTTTAGATTTAGGATCACTGATGAGGGTTAAGTACCTGAAACGTGCATGTCTGGTCCACGTTGCCAATTTATCTGTTTTTAAATGATGCTATTCAATTTGAAGACGTTTACATTTATACCACTTGGTGAGTGTCACTGCTGGTGGACCAGGAGTCCCCGAGGGCACATGTAGCCAAGTTCGATCAATTTCGATTGATCGTTTCTTCAACGCATTCCAAATTTCTGGTATCAAAATTTCTTGAAATTTCTAAAACGTGGGTCCTGTAGCATCATACCCCACCCATCCTGCTACGTCGTTCGGTATACTTTTTCGACTTAGTAACTTTCATACTTTTTGGCATATTACATTGTTTAGATTTAGGATCACTGATGAGGGTTAAGTACCCGAAACGTGCATGTCTGGTCCACGTTGCCAACTTATCTGTTTTTAAATGATGCTATTCAATTTGAAGACGTTTACAATTGTAGCTAAAATTAACAGGGCTTTCTTTGGAAAGGAGAAAAGCCGGGAAGGACCAAAATAGGCCAAGTGACAGAATTTCTTCTTTCTTAGTTATTTTGATTTAGAATACCTATATTCTTGAAATTGTATTCATTTTCACTAAACAACTATTTTCTCCTGATTATCAATCTGAGAAAAGGGTAAACAAAAGCACGGATAACGTCGTTTTTAGCCATGCCGTCGTGACGTCGCCGCGGGCGTTTATGGCATCTGTATTTCAAAATTAACACATTTTAAAACTCAGACGATTCATATACCTCTCCCATACAGTGGTGATCGCGGGAGATTACACACTTTTACCGAAGTTTCCGAGGCTTAACATATGTTTCCGAATTTTGGAAAAATCCTACCTAAGTTTCCGAATCCTAACTTTACGAAAATTACCGCTTTGACCGAAGTTTCCGAATTATAAAAATTCGGTAGGAAATTTAGGGTAAACCGTGAAAGTTAGGTATTTTAGTTAGGTTTTTTAGGAAAAAAGCGTAATATTTCGGGTTTTTCGGAGTAATGGTAGTTTTAAGATTGATTTCAACAAAACGAAATTTCCATTATGTAAACAAAAGGAATGCAACATGAGTTCGGGAATTCATGTGTATGCTGGGGTGTAATTGAGAAGGGGGGTATATCCCTTGAAATTTCCAAACATAGTCATATACTATTTTATTGGCAATTTGCAAAACTAGGGACCTTTTTTTCTTAAATAAATACACTCATGCTGTTATAACTCTTCCCCTCCCCTGATTGTCTAGATTAATTCGCACATACATCGGTCAAATTTGGTATTGAATAAGTCACAGGGGGCCGTAGCCAGATTTTTTTTTATTTCCATGAAGTCATTCTGTCATCAAAATCCAACCCCCCCCTTCCCTCGCTACATTTAATCAGCTATGTACAACGATTTTCCACAGATTCTATATGAAAGATATATGGAATCTGCGGAAAATCGCTGTAGGTTAGGTACCTGATTAAATGGAAAGAGGGACACGTCATTAAAAAAAACCTTGCTTCGGCTCCCTGTGTACAATAAATGAAAAAAAAAAATAAAGAAAAGATCCGATATTAGAAAAGTATTATAATAAAAGATCGTTGAACTAAAGAAAAATATCTCATCTAAGAAAAGATCGTTGAATATAAACAATTCGAATTTCCTCTGATCGACGAAGTTGTACTTTTCGCAGTGGAAACACTTCGGCATTTTCAAAAATTCTTAGAGATTTTTTAATTTCAAATTGAGAAAACTAATGTTATTTCAAAAGACAATAAGAAATATATAATATTCCTAAATAAAAAAAAACCGATTTTACACTGTGTACCGACTATAAACCGAGCTAATGATCGAACTTGTTTCCAATTTCAGGCAAGTTCTATGTGTGTTTTTTTTATGATTCCTCATTGTGTGTTTGTGTGTGTGTGTGTGTGTGTGTGTGTGTGTGTGTGTGTGTGTGTGTGTGTGTGTGTGTGTGTGTGTGTGTGTGTGTGTGTGTGTGTGTGTGTGTGTGTGTGTGTGTGTGTGTGTGTGTGTGTGTGTGTGTGTGTGTGTGTGTGTGTGTGTGTGTGTGTGTGTGTGTGTGTGTGTGTGTGTGTGTGTGTGTGTGTGTGTGTGTGTGTGTGTGTGTGTGTGAGGGTGTGTGTGTGTGTGTGTGTGTGAGGGTGTGTGTGTGTGTTTTTTTTTTGGGGGGGGGGGGGTTTGGTTTTTTTAATTTTCTAGAATTTCAGCTGTCCTTAGCCGGGGACGTATATCCCTGTCGTGGCTTTTAAAAATAACAGCATTTTGTACAATGGAGAGGCGTGGAGGGTTTTTTTGTTGTTTTTTTATGGAGAACCTCGATCAGGGCCCGATTTTTTTCTGTTCTTTAGCGGATGCATGACCAAAGACAATTCAGCATACCCTTCGGGCTAGATTCTTTTTGGGGAGGTGCAAACTTTCTGGACATTTTTCTTGGGAAGGGTGCAGTCTTCCTACCCCTCCCCTCATAAAAATCATTTGGGGTTCCTTTGTCCTTCTCAACATTTTATAATTTGTTAGACCATTCTGTTAAAATTCTTGTCTAAATACCATTACATGTACAACTCTATATCTAACATATTCTTTCTAAGGTGTTCTCAATCTTATGACAGCCCTTTGCACTAATTGTGATAGGCAGAATGAAAAATGCATGTGACCGGTCCGGGAATCAAACCCGAGACCTTCTGCTATGGAGGCAGACGCTCTTAGCAACTGAGCTAACCAAGCACGATAACATTACCGTCACACACTATTTATATTTTTTTAACAAGTCCCGAGATACAAATATGTTGCCGGGCTCTGTCCGAAAACCTGTGACTGTCTGCAATCTTGAGGTAAAAACTCCTATGCAAGATCTGTCATAAAGGAATAAATAATAACCAACTATTCATTGAAAGTATTCATACTGAATCTTCTACACAGTTTCATAAAAAAGTATATTATGACCTTGACCTTTTACCTCTATTTAAGAGCATAATACACCCTTGGGTCCTAAGAGATAATCATGTTAAATGTTTTTGAAAACCATGTAGAGGGGAAAAAGTTTTGTCACAAAGTTTTGCCAAGAAAGTCTATTGTTACCTTGACCTCTGATCTAGATTCAGGTCATTAAAAAAACCTCGAGTGCTATGTATACGTAACAATTCTGCAAACAACACAATAAAATTGATAACCAGGAGGACCGGAAACTGATTTGTTCAAGGAAAGGGCAAGTTGCTCGTTGCAGATTGACCCTCAATATGTGACTTTGATTTTGAAGTTAACCTTGACATATACTGAATAACAGACATTGAATAAAGTTTTCAGCATAAATGCATGTTGTATTTGCTTTGCAGTGTAAAGTAGAAATGAAAAGGAAGTGTAACATAATGAACTGATGAGCATGATCATGTATAAACTGATATTCAAATAAGTGATCTAATTATTCTAACCACATCATCAATATAAATTTACATGTGTAAACATGATCTATAGACCTTTGGCTGATCAACTTCTGTAAGTGCTAAGTTGGTAATTTTTTTGCATTTTGTGCTGACAAGTTTGTGTATATACATTTTTGCAAAGATTTTTAACCCTTTCAATCTCATTGACATTGTAATTATTATAGCTTACTTAGCTAAAGTATAATGTGGGTCAATATTCAACACCTTCTAGGTCAAGAAGGTATAGCTAAAAAAATTAACATTAGATACCAAAACCCAGTTGCTTTACAATTTATTTCCTTTCTTGCAACTGATGAAGAACATGTAAAATACTATCAATCTGACAATAAGAAATTTACAACTGAAACTGTCAAAAGACAGCAAATGTGAATGGCAGTAGATGGTAAATTACTGTCTACATTTGAGTACAAGAATAACACGGTTCAAGAACAGGTATGTCATCTGTCACATGTTTGACCCTAAAACATTGCCTTGACCTTGAAAATGACCTTGAGCTAGACTATAGCCTCTAAACATACTTCATTCTGATGCATATCCATTAGCTATAGATAATGTAGCCATACATATATGATCATGTATCTTCAATGAACATCCCCCTCCCTTTTCACTTAAGTTCACAACTATGTGACACATGATCTAAAAACCTGTGACATATATCATAGGGATGGTACAATACTCTGATTCATCAATGTATCACAATATTTTTTTTTTCGAGATCCAAGTATTGATATATCCAAACGCACCAAAGTTAAAATTTACAAAAAAAATATTTATTGAATTTTCTGGATTTTTGTCCCCTACGCCAAAAACAAAAATAACTTTCAGAGAAAATGAAAGTACATGTAACATTTGGAGAAAGTGAAATATGTCTACGGGGAAGTGGATTAAGTTAGAAATGCCAAGTACAGCACAAGATTGGTGAGGTAAACATTTTGTTTCCTGGTTTATGAAGTACATGTTATATGAATCGGGAAAATTCTGGTCAGAAAGCTAGTATTGAATACATATAACCTGTTGAATGAAAAAAGCTACTTATATATGATGAATATAAATAGTATCAAATAGGATTTTGAGAAGGTTTTATCAATTTACTTAGTATTGCGATACATATCATATCTGATATCAGGTATCATGATACGTATCGGAATCGGCTGGGTGCAGTATTGTCCCTGCCCTAATATATCACATGCCGATTTCTTGAATTATTCAATGTTTCAAAACCTTTTGATGAAAAATAAATGAAATTCTAAAATTTTTAACTAAAAATGCTTCGTAATGATCTTTGACCTTGAAAGTGACCTTGACCTGCTGAGTCTCATCATGCTTATCTATCTCTGCAAGTTTAAAAAAAATGTTTGATGTACATGTATATCAAGTAAGTTACAGACAAATATGTGACAGACTGACAAACAGACAGACAGTCAGAGACAGATGAACAAACAGCCTAACAAAGTGATTTTTTATATGGCGACATTAAATTTCTCAATCTGAGTAAATCAGAAACCACATGTTTTTGCCATTCCATATACATGTATTACATGCCATATAAATATGTTAATTTTTCTTCATCTTGTCTTGATTCTGGTTCCAAGATACACAAATGATGAAGGAAGGAAGCTGTGCCACACCAATCGATGATCACTCACTTCTGTGTGACCATGTTGTATGTGTTGACTCTCATTATCCTGAAATAAAACAACTTTTAAACATGTTAAATGAAACAGAAAAAAAATGTGATGATAACAAACATCTAAATCACATAATCTAACAATAAATAATAAAGTTAAATTCCTATCATTACCATACATATATCATTGTATAGTTCTCATTTTAATAGTCGTAAATTATATGGCTATATGGTAGAGGAATGTAATAATGCAATTATATTTATAAACAAATAAAACACTGCTGAAGACAGTGTGGATGGATTGCAAAGTAAGTTTTTGTCACTAACTGGGTCAAGGTCAGGTCAAATGTTACTGCATAAATTGAAAGGATTTGTCAGAGGCAACCAATAAGTATAACATTATGTTTCTACTATGTATATAGCTCCTGAGATTTTGGTTCAATCAGAAACTTAAGCAAAATCATTAACTAGGTCAAAGCCCTAGGTCAAGGTCACTAGGTCAAATGTTATGAGATAAATTGAAAGGTCTTGTCAAAGGCAACCTACTAGGGCTGAGTGTCGCAGGTCAAAATTTGAAATTTATATTGCGATATATTGCGATATTTAGGAAAATATTGTGATATATTGCAATATTTTATAACATTGATATTCCTTATCTTTTTCATTTTCCTACTTCAATTTTGCTTTCAAAATTTTACTTTAAAAATCTGAAAATGTTTCCATATAGAGAATAAGTGTCATAATTTGTGTCTTGTTACGGGTATGCAAAACACAGCAAGTGCATTTATTATCGTACATGTAATGCGCGTTAACGCAAACTTGCTGTGTGTCGCAAGAATGTGATAATTCTGCCTCTAGGACAATGGCAGACACTCGTGGACATACAGACAGTGCAAAAAGTCACTCAAAAACTTACTACTCTAATTGAATAAATGAGAGGAAAGGCTCACATCCGTGAATTTCAAACACAGCAACGTTGTACTTTTAATAATCTGCCAATCATGAACTAGATACTGTAGTGCTGTAGCTTTAATGCTGCACAAATTAACACGAAGACGAAGTGCTAACTTTCGAAGCTTTATTCACGGAATGACGAACTATCAACTAACATCCGAATATTAACGGTCATTGAAATCCCGGAATACAGACGCACCACACTACTCCCCTTTTTAACAAGAAAGTTACATGTCTAATTTTTAGGAGATTTCACTGTACGTCCGCTTCTTGTCTGTGGGGGTTCCCGGTTGTTAGGAATGTGGGACCTAGTCCGCGGTGGACCAGAGTTACCATCATTCATTAGCGGTAGCTGTTTGTCCTCGTTTACGACGTTACGTCCGCTTCTTGCCTGTGGGGGTTCCCGAGAGTTAGGAATGTGGGACCTAGTCCGCGGTGGACCAGAGCTACCATCATTCATTAGCGGTAGATGTGTGTCCTCATTGCCCTCCTCAGCTCCAAGCTCGTAATCATTAGTGGGTTCCTCCTCAAATCCTCTCCTGTCACTGGTTACCTCCTGCCGCATATGGTTTACCAATCCTGGGAAGTCCTCCGAGTGGTAAGATTTCAGAAGATTGTAATGCACAACCATCTGCTCTGTCTGATTTCGAAACGGTCGAATTTGTTTGGCTACACAAAATGGTCCATCTGTTAAGTTTAGACGCATGTACATGGGATCCTCAGATGAAGGCAAGCAATCTCTATGATCATACAGCTTCTTCTTTCTTATCTGGGAAACAAGAAAAACCTTGTATACATCCCTATAAGCCTCTTGTATCCCTTTTTGGAGTCTCCCTACATAGTTTGATGGTTCAGTGGGTATCTCTGCATAGGATGATGGTTCGATTGGGTCCTCAAATGACTGGTCTCTAAATGACAATTCCAGTGAAAGACGCACCTCCCGTTCCAGTATTAATATGCTTGGTGTGTAACCTGTGTTTAGTTGAGGAGTGCTCCTGTATGCAACCAGGACTAGTTGCAACTTCTCGTCCCAATGCTTCTGGTCACTGTTGACGTAGCAAAGGATCATTTGGAGCAATACGCAGTTTAACTGGCCTACCCGTCCAATCGAACCTGGGTCATCAGGGTGCCATGTTGTAGTTCTTGGTCGAGTGACTTGCAGCGCACACTTCCTTGAAAATGCTGTCCTGTAGATTGCTTCCTTGGCCGGTATGGATTTCAAATGGTGCAACAACACGAGCTATAAAATCCTTTTCAAGGCTGTTGGCTGTAACATACCGCCATACATTTGGCACTGCATAGGCCATGGTCAACTTGGTGAACAGGTCAACAATTACGAGAATGTAGCTATTTCCGCTGGCACTGTCAGGGAATCTGTCGAACAGCAAGGGTTCCTGCAGTCCTACACGACAATTTGCAACATAATGGGTCGCATCCGTAGACAGACCATACCAATGAAAACCATTCTTCATGCCATCTACGGTTTTCTTCTCTTCCTGTCGTACAGAGTATGGAGGCTCGTGGCCAAATTGGATCACTTCTTTTCTCATTGATTTTGGAACAGCCAGTCGCAGTGACCGGTCGTTGCCGTCTCCTATCCAACTGTAATGCAAAACTCCTTTAAGGAACTTGAACGGGTTTAGAGTCAGATTATAATTCCTCACAACTGCACTTTGATTTCCGACATCTGACTGGTCTGGCTTTTCCGTAAATTCGTCCCAGAGGTACACAACAGATGCATCCTTATTCCCTTTGTTGGCTTCTTTCTTTCCTGTTACCAAAGCACTGGGTTCCGAAATTTGCTCATCAGCTCCGGTAAGCTTCCCAAACACAAAGTCTCTCTTGATAGTGATATCTTGGTCCATTACATCGAGCAGTCTGGGAAAGTCTTTGCTATTTACATTGGCCAAAGATGATCCAACTTGAATATCGCAGGACAAAGTGTTGACCTCTAGTGCAGATTGTTCATCCGGTGCTGGTTCTAAAACACTCTGAATAGCTAATCGCTCACTTGATGCAGGTACCGTGATATCGTTTACTTCCCTTACGGCACTGCAAGCCTCTGGTTCTTTGCTACCATTGGTTATTGTACCAATCACCATCTCGCCATCTATTGCGATACTTCCCTGCCCTGTTTGAATTGTTGTGCCAGTTTCCATCATGAAGTCAATTCCAAGGAGGATTGGATCTTTTATTGGTGCAATGAAAATCGACCAGTCGTATGATTTGTTTCCCATTTGGGTGGTCGCAGTGACACCCTCAAATGCAGACACCTCCAAATTGCTGTTGGTATTCAGAAGGCGGGCACGTTTAGATGTATCCTTGATTATTCCTGCCGTGTTTGCCATATCCTCTGATACAACAGTGGCATCTGTTCCATTGTCAACTACTGCTAGGGCTTCCATATTGTTAATCTTCACAGGTACTCGGAGTGCCCTTCCTTTATTTGGTGTCCTGGTCCCGTTTTTATTTTTCTCAGAGGGAGACATACTTCCTGAAACTGGTGTAGGGCTAGGCGATCTGCTTCTGTTTGGACACTCTTTTGCGAAATGTCCGGAACTGTTACAATTCAAACAGTTCCCCTTTGTCTTGACTGTAGAACTGCCCAACTGTTCAATTTTATCCAATCTTTTCTCCTGGTCCCTAAGAAACATCAATTCCATCTGCCTTAATTTCTCATCTAAGCTATCTTGTGAAAAATTGGTTATCAGTTTTGCTCTAGGTTGCATGGAATTATTTTCTTCCGAAAAGATTCGGCTTACACTTCTATCTGACATATAGTCATTTCTGTTCCCTATAACATTGCTTGTATTTCCCTGACTTACTCCTTCCTCGTTCCAAAATGGCACTGGTCGACTAGATTCTCTTTGTTTAATTACTCTCAATTCTGTGTCGAAAGGACAATATCCAAAAGGGCTAGCTGTTTCGTTATTATTTGTAGGTCTTGATTTTTGTTTTGTATCAGGCCTTCGCTCTGTGTCATGCTCCTGTGATCCTTTTTTATCTTTGCTTTGTGGTAGTGAGGGCGATCTATCTGGATCAAATTTATTTGCTACTGGAGTTGACTGAGCAAGTGGTGATAATGAAAATGATGTCAATTTACTTCCTGATGCCTCAATGAAGTTTGTAAATTGTTCCTGCATGCCTTTCACCATATCATTGAAAGAATCCCTGTGGGTTTTCTTCAATTCCACTGTCCCTTTAAACTGTTCTGCTGCATTTTTCTCCTTTTGTTCAAGCCACTCGTCAAACTGAACAGACCGGTACATAAATTCTGATGTAACAGACTGTGACGCAGTGTCGCCAGTCTGCAAATTTTCCTGCAGCATTACATCTTCATCTGCCTGTGAATCCATTTCCCTCTTTTGAAAATACATAAAATTTCAGGGGAAATTCTTATATCTATTGGCTGCTTTACTGTGTTCACCTTTATTGTCTGATGTCAACTAGTAGTCTGACTTTAGAGCTTTACAACCTGGGATGACAAGAGGGTTCTTGTCACAGAATCGCAGAATTTTTTTTTTTGGAAGCTAGAAGAAAACATGCATAAATCTGTGTTCGCTGTGAACACTTGAATTACAATAAGAGAATGTACGCAGTGTACAACTCAAACTCACATGTGAATGCAATAGGGATTAAATAAAATATTCAATGAAGACAATTAGACGTTGACAAAAATTACGAAAGAATCATATACCAAATTTTCAGCGAAAATATATATATATATACAAAATGAAAATAACTTGAAACCGATTCTGAGTCCGCGTACTAATTTTAGTCACCGCCTGAATATCAGCACGTTGACTGAATAAAAAAATTAACTGAATTCTACACAAATTCGAGCTCGGGTGGTTTAGATTATAACATATGAATATGACAAGTGAAATAAAACAAGATTCTGTAAATTTTTTCTCCACTTTACTGTTAAACTAATACCTCGAACACCGCCAAAATCCCAGCAGAAGACAGGACGAGCGAGGCGCTGATATCGACAAAGTGGAATTTTTCCGTGAGTTCGCGTCAGATTATCAGTATCGTGCACTTCTGACACCAATTGTAGTGCTTTAGCTTTAATGCACCACAAGATTGACTGCAGCATGCACTTTGCAGGCTGCAAACTGCACAAATCAACACGAAGGCGAAGTGCTAACTTTACAAGCTTTATTCACGGAATGACGAACTATCAACTAACATCCGAATATTAACGGTCATTGAAATCCCAGAATACAGACGCACCACAATACTTGCTAAGAATCGAGCTAATATGTTCACGTCTTTCTTGCAAATTGGTATAACAAAATAAATGATTATTTACTTTTGTCTTTGACCTGTGCAGTGTGTTGACGTAAGGTCAAACAGGTGTCAGGCTGTGTAGCATAGTACGGACACTTCGTCTTGTTTAAAAATGGCTAGTCAGAAAATTGTACAATTTAAATGACCCTAGCTATTGATGTATTTTGAGTAGTAATTCGCGTTCACTAATTATTTTCAAAAAAACAACATGAAAATATGAATATAAAAATACCGTCAAAAACCAGTTTTTGAAAACAAATACCGTGGTACGTATTGCGAAGCCTCGTATCGCAATATACTGGTACCACGATAAAACCGCACAGCCCTACAACCTACATGTATAACATAAAGTTTATACTGTATAGATATCCTTAGATTTTGCTTTAACCAGAAACTTCAACCAAAATCTTTAACTATGTCAAAGTCCAAGTTCAAGGTAAAGTTTCTTAGATTTTGCTTTAACCAGAAACTTTAACCGAAATGTTGACAATGGATGACATACAGACGGATAGACAGACAGGCGGACATGGTAAATTTATAATATAGACTGGAATTGCTTTGCAATCAAGCCAAATACGTTTTAGATGGGGGAAATTTCAATGTCTAGCTTGTCTTCGGGCCAGTGGTTGAATTTTTTTTTTGTAAAGACTGGTGGACAGTGATTTAAATCATAATCTCTTAATTTTGTTATTCAGGCACAAACCGTTCTAATATGCTGCTATTTACTGATAGTCCTAACCCCAGTAAGGACCGATCTATCAGTCAAATATTATACTGCTGTTGACTTACTCGAGTAAGGACTATCGGTCAACAGTAGCACAATAACCGTTATATTACAGTCTGCCGTTGACTGATTGTCCCTACCTGAGTAAGGATTATCAGTCAACAGCAGCATAATAACGGTCCGAGCCCAAAACGAAATAGATATTATACATCATCAGATCATTTTACATGTACTACATGTACTAACCTACCGTTGAATTTCCAGAATACTTGGCCAGTGCAATCCGTACGTCAATCGTTGATTATTGGATTAAATGCAGTGGCTCTGACAGTTGTTTGCGATTCCTTCATTATGTTTGGACCATGTTTGTTGTTGTTTTTGATACGTACTATATACATCCTTGGTACCATTCATCAGTACATGTACATGCATGCAACAATTCAACCATGCACATCTTGTAGATTCTTGGATACCTTGCTGTCAGTACAGACATTTTACCAGTCTGTTCTTCAGTGTGTAACACGGCTATGATCATTCTTCATCAAATTCCTGACTGTTTCGTGCATTTCATCAAGGGAGAAATATAAAAAATCAAGTTTTACTGCTACAAAAATTCGATCGTAGTAATGTTTTGAAACCGAAAGTAGACCTAGAACATTCCGAATCCGACAAAATGCAGAGCTATACATATTTAAAAAAAAAAGGGAAAAAATAGAATTAAAAAGAGAGAGAGATAAAGCTGTTTTATTATCATAATAATGCAATATGTAATTTCTCGGTAGTGAGTTAAAAAATGTACATGTATGTCTTTGTTTGATTGGGGAGGGGGGTGACCCAGACCACGCCGTCTAAAGGCAAAGGAGAGGGATCACTTGTCTAATTTTTTATCAAAATTATCCTAGAATATATCTTATTTTCTAATATTTGAGGAAATTAACCTCGACTTATCGTAAAAAAATTACAGATCCGTTGTTTGCAATGATAGAAAACGAAAATGAATTTTATCGTCACTTTATGGTGCAAATGATGCTCGTTAGACAATCAGATAGAATCAGTTGTACATTTGATGCCTTCAAATGAAAAACAATTTCGAAATAATATATTTATTTAAAGAAATAAACAATAATAATAAACATTCACACAGCCTCGTTTTGGATTTCGGGTAAATACAATTATTTAGGTTATTCCGGTGAAATTCGGAAAGTTGGAATTTTAGGTAACATCGGTAAATTTAGGGCGGAATTTTGCCCGAAGTTTCCGAATTACCAGTTTTTCCTTACGAAGTTTCCGAGGTGTGCCCGAAGTTTCCGAAAAACAGTGTGTAAACTACTACGATCACCACTGTAATAATAGTTAACTGCAAATTAAGAAAACAAAAACAAATGTAAACACAGGCGCTAGGTGCCAACTACCCTCGGTGAAATTCGCCGCTTCTCTATTTTAAGTAAAGGAGGATGTCGTTGTAGGCTCGTAGCGTTGAACTCCTATGAGTGAACAGTGCAATAAACTGGTTAATGCATGTATCACCGTCTTTCCTCGGTCAATATAATGTATTTCGTATATATTCTAGTTCAATATCGTTTCTTTTCGTTTAACTAGTCTTCTTCTTTCTTTTGTACATGTCGTTCTCAAACACCTCGTATTCTAAAGTTATGCACATATATATACTTTTAAAACGTAAAAAAAGCCTCAATTGCAGAAATAATTTTATTTGATTTACTAATGATGGATAAAGACCAAATATTAATAATTTACAGGAGTATCACGAATAAATCACTTTATCATTTCATCTACAAGCTACAAATCTCGAGAATAAAACTCTACGAGTTGATCCAAGGGGCGCTAAAGGAGATAAAAAAAACATCATACACATGATGAAAAATACACCGCTAACGACGGTATTGCCGAATTGCAAAGTAATTTTTTTCACTAACTGGGTCAATGTCAATAGGTCAATTATTACGACATAAATTGAAAGGCCTTGTAATAGGCAACATATCTGTATAATATTATGTTTCTAGTATGCATATACTGTAGCTCCTGATATTTTGCTTAAACCAGAAACTTTACCAAACTCATTCACTAGGTCACTAGGTCAAATGTTACGATATAAATTGAAAGGTCTTGTCATGGGCAAAATACATGTTTGATATAAAGTTTCAACTGCATACAGTTCCTTAGATTTTGCTTCTACCAGAACCTTTAACCAAAATCCTAAACTAAATTAAAGTCCAAGGTCAAGGTCACTAGGTCAAATGCTACACTATAAATTGA
This sequence comes from Pinctada imbricata, assembly GCA_033119305.1. Lineage (NCBI taxonomy): Eukaryota > Metazoa > Mollusca > Bivalvia > Pterioida > Pteriidae > Pinctada > Pinctada imbricata. The sequence goes on from VSWD01000002.1 coordinate 44,344,275, forward strand.
AAGGTCTTGTCATGGGCAACCTACATGTATAATATAAAGTTTCTACTTCATACAGTTCCTTAGATTTTGCTACAACCAGAAACTTTAACCAAAATGTTGACGGACAGACGGACGGACATCGCCAATCTATAGACCGGAATTGCTTTGCAATCCGGCCAAAAATGATTCCACATTTGAAACTAAACTTGAACATTTTAGCTTACCTTTAAGTCATTATTTTTCTTTAAATTTCAAAAACAGAATATTACCAAATTCGTGTATTTTGTAAATTCACGCTTTCTACTGCATGCTGCGAATTTCGATTTCTTTTTTCCCTTAAATCCTTCCTCTGGAAAAAAATCTGGAGCTTCCTAATACCAATTCTAGATCTCTGTTAGGACCAAAATTGGCTGGCCACGGCATGTCATGGATTTTGCTATTTTTTTTTCAAATGGTACCTTTGGTGCATTGACAAGGGAAATGACCTTTTTGGGACAATGAAATTGACGGTTACCATGGAAACGAGGTCAAACTATGTTTAGCTCTCACAAGACTATGGAGTAGGCTATATTTGGACAATGTGTTGCCATGGAAACCACTTTAATAGCTTAACAACCTAGACAAATGTGACTCTTTAAAACTTCTACTCTAAGAAAATCTGTTCATTTTAAAGATATTTCTTCTATAACACCCACAACAGCAAATCAAAAACAGTGAAAAAGCAGGCATAAAGACGAGGCAAATTGTTCGCCCTTATTAGTGCAATTTTAAGCATTTTCAACCACAAACAATTCAGAAGGCAGGCGTGCTTGAATCTTTTGTTTTGTTGAAATGAAATAGATATCATCTGATTAACAAAATTAGGAAGAAAAGTCGATCGGGAGAATAATCATTTTCCTCAAATTTGCCATTAAAGTTGGTTGCTATGGCAACTTTTAATTTGAAACCCCAAACATATCACTGTTTTATAAGGGTCTGTGCTAGATTACGCTATGATTTACAATAGTAAATTTCTATGAATTATCAGCACATATAATTTCCTTTTTACTAACAACCATAATTTTTAGGCGAGTTTCGCGAAGAGATCTCGGCTATAGTGATCGCAGGATTTTCATGACGTCACATCCGTGACATCCCCACGCCCCAAAATGTACAAATTGAGTGAAGATCAATATATATTCACAGTTTTTCTCAACTCCGATCGTGTGGCCCGATGACCCTGGACCTCATTATTCAACATATTTATTTAAGACAGCGTACATTGCATTCCGCGTCTTAACAGTTGTTTCATAATGTTTAAAAAAAAATTAGAGATTATTTTAAAAAGGATACTTAGGATGCAGTAAACATCAACTGTCTCGTGTGCACGTGTGTTGAGATTGCTTATAAGTTTATCGGCTATACTGCGGTACTAGGAAATACCGAAAAGACAGCATTTACCGAAACGACAGTGATATTTACCGAATAGACGGATATACTTATTTTTGGTTTTGGTGATACATTTAATTGTATAAACACATTTCCAATCATAAAATGAGTTTAGTTTTGAAGTTTAAGTGTCTTTTCGGTACAATTTGGGGTCTTTCGGTAAATACCACTGTCTTTTCGGTAAATGCTGTCTTTCCGGTAATTCCTACTACCCTCTAGTATACTGTACCACGTGACACAATGTAAATAAAATGGAAGGCGCTGATGTTCAAGTCATAGCAGTTCGAGTGTTTAAGCGATTAACGAGGTGTTACGGTCATACATTACACTTCTAGGTATAGAAATCAATTTAGAAATCACAGACAATCAAGCGTTCATAGCATTGGTCTGTCGCATCTCGCAAATAGAATGCACTGACTCACTGAACACCGAGCCAGGGCTGGAACGGACACGCTGAACTGCTAAATTCGAGTATACAAAAACTAGGTCACTGAAGAAATGGTACCTACGATATCTCTGGAAGTACGGGGAATTTTTTAATGAAATTTGGTGACATAGTAGATAAAATATAAAGGTACAATCGTAGAAAGTATGATCTTATTGGAACCTCTATAGCGAATTTTGCAATGGTTGAAGTTAGAAATTTGACATGACTGTGTATCTGCGAGATACTAGTATTAAACAATATATACACAGGTCGTACACATACCAGGCACTTTTAAGGCCTGTGGAACAGATATGCAGATCTATACACCACAGGGGTGGGGTATCATTGCTTGGTCACAAACCCTTTCCTCGATACAAACCCTTCTATATGTCTATATATATAAAACTTTTTTAATATAGACATATAGAAGAAAGGGTACGTATAGAGGAAAGGGTTTGTGACCAAGCGATAATACCTCACCCCTGTGCTATACATGAAGAAAAAATAAGCATCTGTACTATCAGTGCGGATCCACCTTATTATTTGGGGGGGACGTAAATAATTGGCAAGGGGTCTGGGGACTTCCTAGATCCCCAGCGGGTCCAGGGCAGAGCCCTGTTAGGGGGGTTGAAGCCTCCTGGAATATCTTGAATGACAAATATGGATAATGACCATATCCCTGTCTACAGTACAAAATCAATAATTCAGAAAATCAGAAACCGAAGGCATACAAAATCAGGATAAAACAGGAACCAAAGCAAACAAAAACAAAAACCTCCACCATATGAAAAGAAGCGAACTCCCGATATGAGAGTGAGACCAGGTGCCCAGGAAGAGTAAGCATCTCCTGCTTGCATGCAACACCCGTCGCTTCAATTCGGTAGAACTGTCACATCCGGTTACTTCCATTTTGGAAAATATAGAGTACATTCTTTGGTTGGATGGTTCAAATGGTCTATGACAGAATATCATCTACCATTCTGGATAGTGGGACATCATAATGTATGACGAGTTCCCCATATCGACCGTAGAACTTCCTCAGTGACGATGTTAGTCGGTCACAAACATATCCCTGACTGAGAAGCTTATCTGAAAGACACCTAGCTCTCAGAACAAAATCCGTATATTTGGTACTTGCTCTGGCATAGCGTATCAACTGAGATATGAACACGCCATAAGCAGGCGATGAAGGGATGTTGCTACTCAGAAAAGGAAAGTTCGTAATGCTGAAATTGAAGTCGTCACGTTTGTCATAGAGTGAGGTGTTCATGTGACCATCAGTGTCGTAGGACAACATTATGTCCAAATAGGATGCTGAATTATTTGTCTCTGTAGTTTCTTTGAATTCAAGCTCCGAAGGATAGATACTGCTCAGGAAATCCGCGAATTTTGGATTATTGATGGACAACACATCGTCTATGTATCTGTAAGTGAAGTTGAAGTCAGAAGCTAAGTATCTTTTCCCTTCAGAGACCAAAGATTGAATGTATTCAGAATTTCAGCCTTTTTAGGACCATTTTTGTGACTGTAATTAAAGAATGGGATTTGATGCATTTAACAATTATATTTACTAAAAGGTAAGTAATATTCACTAATATTCACTCTTTCTTGATTTAAAATGATTGTTTTACCCATGATTGGAAAATTAAAGGTGGCCCTACGCCCCCCTTGAATCTGTCACTGACTAGCAATAATGCTGACATAGGTTCATAAATGTTTTATTTCCGAAAATTGAAAAATGGATTTGTTCTATCTGCTAATACAATATTTAAAAATCCCATAAAATAGTTTGATATCATTCTAAAATGAATAAACGAAACTCGCCATCAGTTCCTTCAGAGCTTTGATTTTTCAAGGTCATTGACTTCAAGGTCAAGGACATTTCAATTTCAATGTTAAAATGTCACTGAAATTAACAATTTTCAGATTATGTTGTGTTATGTTTTATATGTGTTTTTATGGTAATGATGAATTGGGGTAAATGTTTATAGAGTTTAAATGTATAAAAGCCAATATATGATTTCAAATCTTCTCTCAAGTTATGCTGTGTTTGGAATCGGAGGACTATTTTCGTGCTCTCTTGCAACATAAATTTAATAAACTTCAAAAATCAAAATGGCCATATAGCCGGATTTTTTTCGGAGGAAAATCTACTATAACATGAGGGAAAGTCTACTATATAGCAGCATTTTCCCCGGGGAAAGAACTATTATAAAGTAAATTAAAATACAAACACTCAAATACACAAATTTTCGGCCCCTTGTCCTTTATCAAGTGTAAAAAAGGTCTTGATTTTGCAATGAACGCCAGAGAAGCAAGGATGGATTTTACTTAGAATTGTTATAGATCGTTGTTTTTCACTCTTGATAAAGGCCAAGGGGCCTAAACATTTGTGTATTTGAATGTTTGTGTTTTTATTTGTTATCGTCCCTTCCCTCTGGAAGAAACATTTCAATCTACTACCATATAGTAGATTTTCCAATGGGGGGGGCACTATATAGTCATTTTGTCCAGGGGAAAGATGGCTAGGAGGAAAGACTACTATATAACACCTCATTGTTCACTGATATTAATACAGTGGTGATCGCGGGAGATTACACACTTTTACCGAAGTTTCCGAGGCTTAACCTAAGTTTCCGAATTTCGGAAAAATCCTACCTAAGTTTCCGAATCCTAACTTTACGAAAATTACCGCTTTGACCGAAGTTTCCGAATTATTAAAATTCGGTAGGAAATTTAGGGTAAACCGTGAAAGTTAGGTATTTTAGTTAGGTTTTTTAGGAAAAAGTGTAATATTTCGGGTTTTTCGGGGTAATGGTAGTTTTAAGATTGATTTCAACAAAACGAAATTTCCATTATGTTCACAAAAGGAATGCAACATGTGTTCGGGAATTCTGGGGTGTAATTGAAAAAAAAGGGGGGGGGGGTATATCCCTTGAAAATTTCCAAACATAGTCATATACTTTTTTATTGGCAATTTGCAATACTAGGGCTCACGCTGTTATAACTCTTCCCCTCCCCTGATTGTCTAGAGTCTCACATACATCATGATGTATACAAGTCAAATTTGGTATTGAATAAATCACAGGGGGCCGTAGCCAGATTATTTTTATTTCCATGAAATCATTCTGCAATCAAAATCCCCCCCCCCCTTTCCCTCGATTCATTTAAAAAGCTATGAACAACGATTTCCCACAGATTCTATATGAAAGATATATGAAATCTGCGGAAAATCGCTGTACGTTACGTAGCTGATTAAATGGAAAGAGGGACACGTCAGTCATTGAAATATTAAAAAAAAACCTTGCTTCGGCCCCCTTTGTACAATAAATAAAAAAAAACAGAAAAGATCCGATATTAGAAAAGTATTAAAAGAAAAGATCGTTGAACTATAGAAAAGATCTTATCTAAGAAAAGAATATAAACAATTCGAATTTCCTCTGATCGACGAAGTTGTACTTTTCGCAGTGGAAACACTTTGGTATTTTCAAAAATTCTTAGAGATTTCTTAATTTCAAATTGAGAAAACTAATGTAATTTCAAAAGACAATATTAATATATTATATTCCTACATAAAAAGCCGATTTTACACTGTGTACCGACTATAAACCGAGCTAATGATCGAACTTGTTTGCAAATTTCAGGCAAGTTCTGTGTTTTGTTTTTTTTAATAATTCCTCATCTTGTGTTTGTGTGTGTGGTATTTTTTTTTTCTAGAATTTCAGCTGTCCTTAGCCGGGGAGGTATATAATACGTCCCTGCCGTGGCTTTTAAAAATAACAGCATTTTGTACAATGGAGAGGCGTGGAGGGTTTTGTTGTTGTTTTTTTATTTTGGAGACCCTCGATCAGGGCAAGGACTGTTTATAAGTCTTTGATCAGGGCCCGATTTTTTTTCTGTTCTTTAGCGGATGCATGACCAAAGATAATTCAGCAGACCCTTCGGGCTAGATTCTTTTTGTAGAGGTGCAAACTTTCTGGACATTTTTCTTGGGGAGGGATGCAGTCTTCCTGCCCCTCCCCTCATAAAAATCATATGGGGTTCCTTTGTCCTTCTCAATATTTTATAATTTGTTCGACAAATCTGTTAAAATTTTTGTCTTACTACCATTATCCATTACATGTACAACTCTATATCTAACAAATTCCTTTCCAAGGTGTTCTCAATCTTATGACAGCCCTTTGCACTAATGAATTGTGATAGGCAGAATGAAAAATGTGGCCGGTCCGGGAATCAAACCCGAGACCTTATGCTATGGAGGCAGACGCTCTTAGCAACTGAGCTAACTGGGCACGATAACCGTACCGTCACACACTATTTATAATTTTTTTACAAGTCCCGAGATACAAATATGTTGCCGGACTCTGTCCGAAAACCTGTGATTGTCTGCAATCTTGAGGTAAAAACTCCTATGCAAGATCTGTCATAAAGGAATGAATTATACCCAACTATTCATTCAAAGTATTCATACTGAATCTTCTAAACAGTTTCATAAAAAAAGTATATTATGACCTTGACCTCTTACTTTTATTTAAGAGCATAATACACCCTTGGGTCCTAAGAGTAATTATGTCAAATGTTTTTGAAAACCATGTAGAGGGGAAATAGTTTTGTCACAAAGTTTTGCCAAGAAAGTCTATTGTTACCTTGACCTCTGATCTAGATTCATGTCATTAAAAAACCCTCGAGTGCTAGCCTACATATACGTAGCAATTCTGCAAACAACACAATAAAATTGATAACCAGGAGGACCGGAAACTGATAATTGCTCAAGGAGAGGGCAAGTTGCTCGTTGCAGATTGACCCTCAACATGTGACTTTGATTTTGAAGATAACCTTGACATAGATACTGAATAACAGACATTGAATAAAGTTTTCCGCATATATGCACGGTGTATTTGCTTTGCAGTGAGTAAAGTAGAAATCAAAAGGAAGTGTAACACAATGAACTGATGAGCATGATCATGTATAAACAGATATTCAAATAAGTGATCTAATGATTCTAATCACATCATCAATATAAATTTACATGTGTGAACATGATCTATAGACCTTTGGCTGATCCAACTTCTGTATGTGCTCGGTATTTTTTTTTTGCATTTTGTGCTGACATGTTTGTTTATATATATTTTTGCAAAGATTTTTAACCCTTTCAATTTCATTGTAATTGTAATTATTATAGCTTATTCAGCTCAAGTACAATGTGGATCAATATTCAACACCTTCTAGGTCAAGAAGGTATAGCTCAAAAATTAATATTAGATACCAAAACCCAGTTGCTTTACAATTTATTTCCTTTCTTGCAACTGATGAAGTACATGTAGAATACTATCAATCTGACAATAAAAATTTACAACTGTAACTGTCAAAAGACAGCAAGTGTGAATGGCAGTAGATGGTAAATTACTGTCTACATTTGAGTACAAGATTAACACTGTTCAAGAACAGGTATGTCATCTGTCACATGTTTGACCCTAAAACATTGCCTTGACCTTGAAAATGACCTTGAGCTAGACTATAGCCTCTAAACATACTTCATTATGATGCATATCAATTAGCTATAGATACTGTAGCCATATATATATATATGATCATGTATCTTCAATGAACATCCCCCTCCCTTTTCACTTAAGTTCACAACTATGTGACACATGATCTAAAAACCTGTGACATATATCATAGGGCTGGTACAATACTCTGATTCATCAATGCATCACAATATTTTTTTTCTCGATCCAAGTATCGATATATCCAAACACGCCAAAGTTAAAATTTTACAAAAAACATTTTATTGAATTTTCTGGATTTTTGTCCACCACGCCAAAAACAAAAATAACTTTCAGAGAAAATGAAAGTACATGTAAATATTTTGTTTCCTGATTTTTGAAGTACATGTTATAGGAATCAGAAAAATTTCTGGTCAGAAAGCTAGTATTGAATACATATAACCTGTTGAATGAAAGAAAGCTACTTATATATGATGAATATAAATAGTATCAAATAGGATCATGAGGATTTTGAGAAGGTTTTATCAATTTATAAAGTATTGCGATACATATTATATCCGATATCGGGTATCATGATACGTATCATATCGGCTGGGTGCAGTATTGTCCCTGCCCTAATATATCAATGCCGATTTCTTGAATTATACAATGTTTCAAAACATTTTGATGAAAAATAAATGAAATTTTAAAATTTTAATTAAAAATGCTTCGTAATGATCTTTGACCTTGAAAGTGACCTTGACCTGCTGAGTCTCATCATGCTTTACTATCTCTGCAAGTTTAAAAAAAATGTTTGAATGATGTATATCAAGTAAGTTACAGACAAATATGTGACAGACTGACAAACGGACAGACAGTCAGAGACAGATGAACAAACAGCCTAACTAAGTGATTTTTATATGGCGACATTAAATTTCTCAATCTGAGTACATCAGAAACCACATGTTTTTGCCATTCCACATACATGTATTACATGCAATATAAATTTGTTAATTTTTCTTCATCTTGTCTTGATTCTGGTGTCCAAGATACACAAATTATGAAGGAAGGAAGCTATGCCGCACCAATCCATGATCACTCACTTCTGTTTGACCATGTTGTATGTGTTGACTCTCATTATCCTGAAATAAAACAAGTACAAAAAAAATGTGATGATAACAAACATCTAAATCACATCATCTAACAATAAATCATAAAGGTAAATTCCTATTATTACCAAATAGATATTTTAAGAAACAGCTTTATCTCTCTCTCTCTTTAAATAAATATTTTATTTTCCCCCTTTTTTTTATATGAATAGCTCTGCATTTTGTCGGATTCGAAATGTTCTAGGTCTACTTTCGGTTTCAAAACATTACTACGATCGAATTTTTGTAGCAGTAAAACTTGATGTTTTATATTTCTCCCTTGATGAAATGCACGAAACAGTCAGGATGTCCGCTAAAGAAAACAAAATATTGAATTACTATGGCTTAAGTAGCACAAACAAGCTGAACCATGTAAACTGGCCAACACTAGAAAACGGAAGAAGCATACAGAGACACAGTGCTTATACATTTATCAAAGGTTCCAATATACAATATTTGTTTCGTATTCGAAGAAATTGCCAGAGTATTTCTAGGTGTTGAGATTTAAAAATCTTTAGAGTAGGCACAGTTAATGAAAACTCGGAATTTTGGGATCTATATGAGATTGGATGGATGCGAAGAAGAGAACCGGACATCATTTTTAGCCATTGATTCATATATCAAACAGCCATAGGAGGTGAAGACGAAGCGAGTACCGCGCGTCCTGGGCTCATGACGTCGGAAGTGACCGAGGAGTACTTCACACTCTTCGGGATATATCTGAAAATCAATCCAGATGTGGAAATTCAAATAATTTTTCATGATAAAAGCTACTGATGTTCTCATTCAATTCAGTATTAAGTGATTAAGATCATGTTTTGAGAACAATGCAGTATTGACCTCACTACTTAGGCTACTGCATACATTGAACGCATGAGCTCGGCTGCCATTTCACATTGTTCGATACTGATTAATGATAAAACGGTAATTCTGGCTATACTGGTAGGTCTAGATGTTTTGATTGTTATAAGGTCTGGTTCATAAAGTTGACTTCAATTTTAGCATGACGCGCATACTTTTTGCGCCTTCGGAACAGTGCGCGAAAACTGTATATTGGGACCATAAGTATGTTCCCTTCTGGGAATACCCTCCTTCCCTATATCTATAGGGATGTAGGGGTGCTCCTTATCCATAGGTGGGATCTACTGCATATACATATACGTTTGCATAATCTACAGCAATTTTTTACTAGACACATCATCCGCCACATTATCAAACATTCAACATTCTAACTGATTTTTTTAAAATCTGATTTCCTTCCCCTATCTACGTATTGCACCGTCATATTGTCATGAAGTGTAATGGATTGACGTATATAACATGTAAGAGATGTAAATGTATTGCTCTGAAAATGGCTAGTTCTGACTGGTTTTGATCTTTCGCTTAACAATGTCGGTCAACAATCACAGATTACTGGCAACCACTTTGATTTCGGGACGTTGACTCTCGATATGAGGTACATTTCAACCCGAAATCCAGTTATTTCCCTGATTTTACATCCAAAATCACATCGGAAGGTGATCATCATTGCTTTATAAAGAAATGAAAATAATATCTTCTACAAGATTAACACTTGTCATTCGATCTATTCGCATAAATTAGCGATGTTCGATTTTAATAGCTGTATTTATTTGTAATCTAAAGATCTTGCTTTACACAGTACTACGAATGCATCATCGCGATAATTTACTGAAAAAATGTAAATTTTACAGAAAAAAAAGTGTGAATTTTACAGACAAAAGTGTAAATTTTACCAAAGAAAATGTAAAATCTACAGAAAAAAGTGTACAATTACTGACAAAAAACTAAATTT